>CM062805.1:1241968292-1242568292 GCA_031772625.1 Pinus tabuliformis | reverse complement strand
TGATACCTGGCGGGAACAGAAGGACCGCCGTACAAGAAATATTCAGGAGATTGAGTGAACACGGACGACTGACCAGACATATTTACAGGAGTATAAATACCTCCAGGTGGAAAAGGAGTACGAGGTGGAGAAAAACTTATCCCTGAGTTGTCTAAATAATTGCTTAACGAAAGGTACCAAGTAGTACTTCTAGGAGGACTGTAAAAGATAGATTCATGCTCCCTTAGATCAATAGTAGGTTGATCTTCAAGGATAGATACGCCTAATTCTTCCTCTGTAGCAAGTTCTTCAATAGCTATCAAACCAGTAGGAAGATTTTCGGTGATGACTCTTTCTACCCTAGGTGAATCTGGTGCACTAGAAGTAGGAGTAACAGGTTCAGATACTTCAGGTTCTTCGCCTATATCACTAGTAGATGAAAAACTACCAGCAAGCTCGGAAACTGGAACTGCCTCAGGATTATAACCTGTTTCCAGACCTTGGTAATCTGGATGGACTACCAATGACGATTCTCCTTCTTCAGGTGAACCTACTTTACTGCCACTAGGAGTTACAAGGACCTTTAAACCTTCGTAATGACTTGGGACGTCTTGAGGAGGTTCACCCCGAAGTCTACGGGATTTCCTCAACAATTCGGCCGCAAAAACAACCTCAGGAGACTTGCCCCAAAGTCGACGGGACTGTCTCGGTAATTCCGCCACAGTTAAAAACTTTTAACTACTGCACACGCAAACAAAGTAAAATCTCAAAGCAAACCACCTAAAGTCTCTAAAGAACCAAACAAATTTGAATCACATGCCTAAAGAATCTAGGGCGTCAAACTAAGCACAAACAGTAGCCTTCCGGACCAAAAACGCTAGTTGGAGATGAAACCCAACATCGCCGGATTCATTACAGAAGTGGCGGGTGGAACAGTTACCCCGGCAACCTGCTTAATGAATAGACCGGCACAAGTTCCTCCACTTTAACCGTCTCGAGTGAAGTGAACCCCCCGAAAAATCCAAGTGAGTCTAGCCGACGTCCGCTCCAGGTACAGTGGGATCTTCCCTCCACTGTCACCTCGGTAGAATCCTAAAGATAATGGTCACTAAGTTTACCAAAAACAACAAATGCACCTGGGGGAACAGTCTACACTCCGACATCACACAAGGGCAGAGTATCAAGCTCAATCCCCTTGCTGGCTCCTTGACAATAATCCAAGGTTTACCGACAAGTGACCCTTGGCTCCTCGACAATGGTTAATCCGAGGTTTACCGTTTGTAATACGTGCGTGTCTGGTGTCGTTCCCAACGAGGGAGGATTGATCCCCTCACTGGTTCGGACACGAGCTCGTGCTTCTCCTTTAAGAGGAGCTTTCCCAGAGTACAAATGAAACAATTGGATTTATTCTATCACAAGATAAGCTACTTGTTTGGTTTTGTTGCCTTGGAGAGTTAATTACTCTCCTACTCCAAGACACTAGCCTGATCTAAATTGGTGTTTCAGAGCCCTAGTAAATAAAGTTACTAAGTTGATTTTACTTTAAGCGTTAATTTTATGGTTTTTCTTAAAGACAAAAAGGTAGTGGAGATGAAACTGGTGGTGTGTAGACTTGACTCGCAACCACTACAAAAATGCACCTAAGATGATTTACACTACTTTTCTTTTTCAATGAATCTCCTAGCTAAGAGAGTTGGAAAATGCAAATTTTATAGAAAACAACTTTCTTGGCAAAGACAATCAAAGAAACAATTTCTTTATCTTTTCAAAACATATAACTCATGACAACTAATTACCTCACGAGATTTTCTTTTCTCTCCCAAAAGACTACAAATGCTACCAAAGCAAACTTTTTCCAAAAGAATTTTTGTGTTTTTTCTATATTAATAAAGCATGTAAAACTATTTATCAAATCAAATTTAACAAATCTAAGACAATCAAATCAAATTCACTCAAAAGCAAATTAAAAGGAAATTTACCTAAAAGCAAAAAATAATGAGGACAAAAGCCTACAAGGATAATTCCCAGATGTTTTACTCAGTCAAAATGCAACTAAGGATCAGTTCATGCAGAATCATAAACTCATCAAAAAACAAAATAGAAATCTTTTTGTTCTTTTTTCTCAAGAATGAAATTCAAGGCTTTAACCAACAAACCTTTCAAGATTCGCAAAGAGAAGACACAAAGGTAGGTCTCTCACAAGGGTGACTTCTATGACAGGCCTGACTCCTAAGAGGACTGATCAAAACCAGGGAGATCCAAAGTTTGACAACCTCTAACGCCAAAGCCACTACAGGACCAGTTAAAAATCAAACCCTAAGGCAAAATCTCTATGAATTCCACCAAAACCCTCGACACTAACGGAACAAGTTTAGGTGAAGATCTCTGACAGTAAACCAATGCATCTGGGCAGTAAAAACAATTTAAAAACAAAATCTAAAGAGTAAAAAGAGGAAAAATGAAATTTTCTCAAATTTGACAGGGGTACGCAGGTGATCTGTTGACACAAGCACGGGTACGCCCTGTGCACAAAGACGCAGTGCGTACAAGTACGCACTGTGCCTAACTCAGAGGCTGCGTACTGCTAGCAAAGCTAAGAAAAATAAAAATCTAATTTGACTCTAAGCTAACCCGCCCAAATACACAGTTAGACAGTCAAAAATCAGAAAACAAGCAATTTTTCTCAGACCAAAATATCAAATCAAAAAGAACTCAAACACATTCATGGAGTCCCCAGCGGAGTCGCCATTTTGTCATGCAGAAAGAGTCGTTAGTGCGGACACAACCGACCTCCCTAGAAGCCTAAGACTTTCTAGTGACAAACAAGACAAATAAGAGCAATCCTTCCCTAAATATGCCTTTACAATATGAGAAATCAAGTGTTTAGATCCTACCTGTAACCCAACGTTGTTGTAGTAGTCCAGCTTCATTGATCCGGATGAGCTCCTCCTTCCCTTCAAAACCTGCATTCACTAACAATCAAACGATTAAATAGCACCTGAATATCACATAAAATAAAACATATTTAACATATAAACCAAGGAGTATATGAAACAACTCATAAATAACAAATTGTTGAGAATAATGGACTAATTTGTATTAAAAGGTAACAAAAGGAACCATTACAACCTGAGCCTTGGTGTTGTGCAGGTCCTTCCCAGGGTCCACAAGAGTTCTCCTTTACTCTGATCAGCTCACCCACTTCCAAATGAAACAAGCAAAGATGGTAATCTCTCCTCACAAGCTTCTACAAGGAAGTCCTAATTCTAGTAGCATCTACCCTTAGGAATGTTCAGCTTTCAACCTCCCCTCCCTTTGGCCCAATGCCTGTATTTATAGTGCTCTAGAGGAAGTTATTCAAGTCCACCATCAATGGGATAAGCCCCTCTTTGGATGGGGTAGCTCCCCTCTTGATGGGATAAGTTCCTCTTTGGTAGGGATACATGAACCATCTGGAGGCACTTCATACACGTCAAACAAGCTTCTAGAAGACTCTAGAAATGACCACAAGTAACTTTTTTAAGATGAAACTCGCGCCTTTTGACCTTTACAGGGGTACGCACCCACCCCTTTACATACAGAGCGTACAAGTACGCAGGTATTGTGAACTTGGGTTGCGTACACGCAGGTAAGGCTAAGAGAAACTGCGTACCAGAGATAATTGACTTTAAATGACTTTTCTCTCTTTCTTGAAGTTTGACATGAAGAGCAGAGGCATGAGACTTGCCAAGGAGGATAGTATGACCATGGATGGAGCCATACTAACTGCAAATAGTCATGGTGACATTTTTTAGTGTAACAGTGGATATCTGAGCCTTTTAAAATAGCTGGAGAATTTGGTCACATGACTGTGTTGATGCTTTGAAGCGCCTACTAAAAGCACCTATGTTATCAAAGCTAGAGGAGTTATCACATTGGGATCATATTTTTTCTCCTACACTTGGTCCAATTTTGAACTGGCTGGAGAAAGAAGGGAACAATAATAGTTTGCTTTGTCTTATATTAAGGAGTGGAAAAGTAGTCTCCATCGATGGTTCGGCAACAATGGAAGGCTTCTTCACGACTCCATTGAAGTGCTCTGCAAAGAAAACCCTAATCAAGTTGAAAACTATGATTTTTTTAATCATATCATCTAATCGTTGAGATAAACAATTTTCAATTATTTTCAACCTAGAATTCTTTAGTGACACATGGTTTACCGTGTGCATAGTCCTGGAATTTAGCAAAAGGAAATTTTGATTGAAGTTACAATACATATCTGAAGCACTGATTTGTGTTGCCTATTGATTACAAAGCCCAATAAATTACCTTGTCTATTAATACTACATTAACAAGGCATTATTCTTTCTATACTTATTTGCAAGAGTTGTCTACCTGTAATTGATTAGAGTTTTAGTGGGCTTTGGTTCTTCCAACCTATAGTAATTAGGGTATATTGAGTAGTGAACTATGATTGTTGTTTGATTATATTAGCAGGTCCAGTTGGGTTAATGTTGAGATCAACAATTTTTATGTTCTTTGGATCACGCATATCAAACTTGTATACCTTCAAAATATACATCAAATTCCATGCAATAAGTCTTATTTTCAATGAGAAATTTCTAATGCATGAATGGTTGGTGATCTACTTGAATTCAATGTCATAGATTTTACTAATTCAATTTACCTGCTCATGCGGCAAACCCTATGTAGGTGAGACTGGTAGATCCTTTAACGCGAGAATCTAGGAACACTCAGTTGAAATTAAACACAATCGATCCAAATCCTCAGCTCTAGCTGAACATTCTAATAAGACTAAGCATCAAATATGTATTGAAGATACCCGTATCTTAGCCAAAAGCGATCACTACTTCATAAGGAAATTTAGGGAAGCCATAGAAATTAACAAACACCCTAATAACCTCAATAGAGACGACGGATGGACCATAAGCGAAAACTAGATTCCAGTCCTATCTTCTAAACCTAACTACAATCCTCCAATTAACCTAGAACATACATGAAAGTTCTAATCCATTATAATTAAATAATACACTACTTTAATAAAATAGAAATTAACAAAAATCACAGGAAATAAACATCAATTAATATCTTAACTATAAAAACTCCTCAACCTAGGAAAGTAGGCAATAAACCCTAACAAATAAACATGACACATAATTAAAAATTAATATGATTAAAATTAATACAAATTCAAAATAAAACATAAATAACCCCAATAAAATATTAATAATTATTCATTAAAACAAAAATTAAAAATTGAAAATAAATAAATAATAAATAAATTGTAATAAATATAATTATAACAATTAATTAAAATCAATATAATATTTATAACAATTAAGAGTAATAAAAATTAAAAATTTATAATTAAAATAATTCCCATGTAAATAACTACAATTAAAAATCAATAACAATTTAAAATTAATAGATATGACAATTAAAATTAATAGTTAATTAATTAAAAGAAATACAATGAAAATAATTAAAAACAAATGAACATAATAATAAATGAATATCAAGCCCCAAGAGTTAGCTCAATTGGTCAAATCAAGTGCCTCGCCAATGGGAGGTCACAAGGTCGAATCCCGAAAGCTCTTGGGGTCAGGTCAGTAAATAGGCCGAGGGGTGTTGATGCCCTTCGGGTGGTGTCCACTCAGCGTTGAACAACCCTGGATGTAGTAGCTACCCACTGACCCGGGTATCCGTGAACCAGAAGAGAAAAAAAATAATAAATGAATATTGAATTAAATATAATTATAGCAATTAAAATCAACAATTAGGTAAAACTAATATAACAATTATAATAATTAATATTAATAACAATTAAAATTAATAATTAATTAATTAAAATAAATACAATAAAAATAAATAAATAATTAAAAGTAATTAAAATAAAGATAATTAAATAATAACAATTAAAACTAATATGACAATTATAACAATTAAAATAAATACAACAATTAAAACACAAATAAATAATTAAAACTTATTAATAAAATTAATAAATATAACCCTAAAAGAAATTTATATAACCATAACCGTAATAAAGATAATAGTCAGATTAAAAAAATAAATAAATAAATTCTAATATCTGTCGGCCAAGCATCTCATCTATATATATGTGAAGAAAAATTGAGAACAGTGTTTCAAATAATATTTCACATCCTGAAGATGAACCATCATTGATGGTTCGAAACATCCATTGGAAGGAAATCTAATGCAATGTATCGAGAAGATAATCTACACAAAAATTGGAGTTTATTTCTTAATTGGATGATGCTTACTGTTTGGAACAACACTTCATTTCATAGCCGCTAAGGCAGAGCGGGTCCTGATGGAAAATAGGGTAGATTTTAAGCAGGATTTTGGGTTGGACGGTTCTGCTTCTACAAATTCAAGTTATTTTATTTGTTTGGTTATTTAAAATTTTCCTTTAAATTTGCTATAAGATCCTATGCGATACAGGTTTTTTTTTCTTTATTGTTGATGAAAGACTTCATTTTGAATTTACTGGAGTGATCCAATGCCAAAATATTTCATTTTAAATAATTGTGAAATTTTATGTCTGTTACGACACATAAGATCCTAGATTGATATTTGTAAAACCAATTTTGTTGATTGTAGAGAATGTAAGAAAAATAGAGTCGTCTTCAATCCATAATATAGAATATGAAGACAAATCTTAGAATCCAAATCTTGTGACCCCAAAGGTAAGTAAATTCACTACATAGATATCACTTCTTTTTTCGTACAGCTCCATACATCCATTTCATGTGATATGTGCACTTGTTTTTGCCTTTGTTTCCTCATTACTATGGAAGAGTCAGACCTTTTGTTTTCACTGGTAACTTGGATAACATCAAAAAAACATGATCTGCATCCTCCCAAGAGGGTTTCTTTGCATCCCCTTACCATCTCTGTATTAAATGAAATGCATATCATTTGGGAAACTATTTTATATTAATCAAGAAATTTTTATCTGGGGTAAAAACTAGTGTTTTACTTTCCTTAGAGAGAGGGGATGAGCATCAACATATATAATGACAAAAATCCAAAGTGGTCCTACGATATATGCCACCAATACTCCATGTGATGTTAGTACTGGACTAAGAGAGGATACTATTACATCAACCCTAGGATTTGCCCCCCAAATCCTTCTGCTAGATTGGAAAACCTAGTGCAAGTAGTGCCTTATAAACCACCTCTATCTCATAGTTGTTACTCACACTCACAATTAGTAGGAGTACTAATGTCAAATAGAATTATAATCACAGGATATACCAATGCATTACTAAGACTTGCAATTGTTGTGGACATTGCCTAGATCACAATCATAAACCAGGGAGAGAGACAAAGATGACTTAGTAAAAGTTTCCTTATCATGCATGTGCAAGGATATTTCTAGAGGTGAATTTACAAAATTGAAAACTTGTTACTAGATATTTCAATTAGCTTCTTCCCAAGATCATTCTATATAATACATTCTACTCATTCTATTCACCATTTTTTGCAATCAATAAATAAATATATAGATATATATATATATATATATATATATATATATATATATATATATAGAGAGAGAGAGAGAGAGAGAGAGAGATAAGTTCATCTGTTGAGACATGTCCACGGGATTGAACTTCTGATTACTTGGATACACAAGGGCTTGCCAACATGCCTTTTGCCAATTGTGCTACCACCCCATGGACTTTGCAGAATTTATACTACAAATGGAACAACTTTGCATTGTCAGGAGGAGATGTGAATCCAAAATGACTAGGTGCTAAATTTCCGCTTTTAAAACTTTAAAGTCTTGATAGTTTATAGATATCATTTAGTTGAGTGAATTCTACTCACATTGTTCATACCTTGTCTCTGCTTTTTTTTTACGAAATTGATCTCCTTGCTTAAATACAAAACTTTATTCCCTCATATGGAGTGGTCATGATGTCAAGAAAAATGTGATGCAACATATTAAATTTTGATAACCTTGCAGTTTACTAAACACATTCCTTGTGTGCACAAGGTTGATGTTTTAAGTTTTAAATCTACAGTGAGGTTTGAACCAATAACTTGGACTTATATAATAGAAAGATGAGTCTAAGAGCATGACCTCATGTGTTATGATGATGAGAAGATCCTTTAGGAGTAAAAAGCAACCAGTTGTCTATAGGATGTTAGACCATTCTATAGGACAAACTTTAACCAGGTTAGATGATATTCATTATTTAAAATGACTTATTCTCGTGAAGGTCCTAGCAAAAGGTAAGTCAATGCAATTAGATTTTTTTGGACATAAAAGCTTCCTTTAACTAATAGTAAAATGTTATGTAGAGAGAGTTTAGAGAGACATTCATAGACCTTAAATTAAAGTAGTTAATCACAAAAAATGCACGAGTGCAACACATTTCTTAACACACATAATTTCTTTTTTATCAGATCCCATGGAAATGGATCTAAGATGAATCCCATCATATGCACAATTTGTTAGGCAATCTTCGAGGTATCTAAAGTTTTTTTGTATCAAGGATCTGTTTCCTGACTAGGTCAGTTAAATGAGATGGATTTGATATGAATCATGTAAGTCTTCTTGATGTGCAAATAATGGATGCAATTATTGGTTTAGCCAAGTAGAAGATCATGGTGTTAAGTCTATTGTGTGCTGAAATGAGAATTCGCAACATAATTCACGATTATTGCAACACTGCTTCGAGTATGTGAGAACCAACATGTCCACTATAAGTCTAGATTCAAAGCTTGGACATCGATAAGCAGGATGGGTTATTAACATAAATAATAGAAGTTAGCCATCCTCAAATGCTATGAGGCAAGTGGAAGGTCCATCTAACTCAAAGTCAAATTCATTTGCAGCTCACCTCTGTTGTTATTATAGAACAACTTGAATGGTTTCTCAACTGGAAGTCTTCTAGGAGTGAGACCGTAAGTATTTTAATCTTCTTTTTTGTGACTGTTAAAACCAAGTTTGCAGTAGCTCATAAAAACCATTGATGATATCCAAAGTAAGAAAAATGAGGGGAATTTTTTTCTATTATGTGGCCTACCTTAGTATAGTGAGGAAGATAAGCATCTTCCTTTACAAACCACCACATAGTGACTTACAATTAGTCTCCCACATGAACCAAGATCTTTGAGAGAGAGGGTTTAAAGAGGCATTTATAAACCTTATTCAAGCAGTTAATAATGACCAATGCACCAGATTTCTTGATACATAGAGTCTCTCTTTCTGACCAGATTCCACAGAAAAGGATATGAGATGAAGTTATCACACACACAATGGATCAGGCAGTCTTCCAGGTATGTAAAACTGATCTGTATCAAGGATGTGTTTCCTAATCAGATATGATGGAGGAGATATATCTGATATGAATTCTATGTGCCTTTGTTTGCACAGTTTTTACATTAGGGCAAAGGAATTATCATCCCATATATCCAACATCAGAATCTGCCAGATTACAGATATAATACTAAACAGGTCTCCCCTAGATCTCTAGGCACATGACCTCTCACATATAATATAAACAAAAGAAGGAATCAAATATGCACCTGGTTTCCCTTGCCTACTGGTGTAGACTGGCTCGATTTAGCTACCAAAAATATTTCTCTTCACCCAAAGATCTTGTAGCAACGCTTGTAATCTGTCACCTACGTACATACTACAATCATAGACAAATAAGGAAAATCCTTTGCCCCTAATAGAAGGAGAATAAGTGTACATAATAGAATCAATTCATAACAATCTATATAAATGTATATCAAAGAAAGTAAAATCACCTTGGAAACAAAATATTCCTCTCTAGTTTCTTGATCCTAACCCTTCCTTGCCTCACACAGATTGGGCTTATTTATGTAACTGGGAAAGGTGTCTTGGTGACAATTCTTCACCATCACATGATAATATGAAATCTCTCCTCCTCTTCCATACTTCCACCCTTAAGAGGGTTTGGTTGTATACGCTCTTCCTAGAACTGGGAGGATTGATTTGGTCACGAAGGGATGAGAAACGTTATGAAGTTTCTCTAATAATTGACCCTAAGCCAAAGTCATGACACCCTCACTCGAGCTAATCATCTTGGGAAAGAAAAAATATAGAACCTTGAGGCATCAATGCTCTGTGAACAAAGGCATCATGTGTAGTTTGCAAATGCCATGACAAGATATACACTGACATGGAGTGATGCTACATAGGCTGATAAGGGATAGGGAGAGATGGGTTATCTACATGAGAAAAAACAAGGGTGAAAGGGGATACACTTGATCTGGTCTCTCTCAACATAATGAAGTGGAAAATAGGGTCATAAATATTCCAAATATCTAAGAAATGGATACAATGATAGTTTTATCCCAATATGAGAATCACAATAGATGACTCTTTTAGGTGTTGATAGGACAACTCTTAACATAGTCATGGATGAGAGATGTGGGGTTAGGTGCTAGGTGTACCACATTAATTTGACATCCAATCTTAATGTCGTTACCAACACCGACAATAAAACACATGGAATTCTTTGCAGTTTTTTATTGGCATTTTCATGGAATACTATTAACTTCTTATGTTTACATCACAGTGAAGATGCATCCCTCTTGTGTTTCTTTTGTTGCTAGGAATGTGTTAATAAGTCGTTTTCATTTCTCTCAATTTTTACTTCTGGACTAAAGAGATGCATGGCTACATTTATTAGCATAGATACACATACAATATCCAAAATAAATGCAACATTTTTTTATATTAGATTGGATAAGGTATGACTAGGATATGGTGAAATATATACTAGTGCTATTTGGCTTAAGGGAGGGAGAGGATGGAATTATTTGGTCTAAAACAAATACTATGGAATGTATATTTCACAGCTAGAATACAAGGTTAGTTTTGAGGAGGATGAAGAGGGTGAAAAGAAGTGGCGATGGAATTTATTATGGAAACTTAAAGGCCCTTTGAAAACTATGCTACTCATGGCTAGCACCATCAAATTAATTACTGACTTGGGGAAATTGTTAGAAGAGGTTTTGATAAGGTCCTAGTAGATGCATACTCTATAAATATAGTGACAAAACTATTGATCATCTACTAGTGCATTGCCCTTGTGGTAAAGAACTTTGGAGTGAAGCTTTGAAATTGACAAACAGGGAAGAAGAGTGGGTAGGGAATACTTTGGTTATTTGTTTGGATAAACAGTTAAAGGATCAATATGTGAATGAGCATAAGGTGCTTCCTTGTACTGTAGCATGAGCTCTTTGGTTGCCCAGAAATAAAATGATCTTTCAAATTAAGGAGACTGTATATGTGTGTGTGTGTGTGTGTGTGTGTGTGTGTGTGTGTGTGTGTGTGTGTGTGTGTGTGTGTGTGTGTGTGTATCATGTTTGTGAACAAATTAGTCTTGGTTATGGAGGGGTTTGGAAATCTAGTAGAATGAAGAGTCCTAGAAATTTGAAAAATCCAGAAATAGATAAAGCAGATGCATGTGGATATTTTATTGGTGCATGTTATGGGAATCCTAGAATTTGTGGAGTTGGATAAATGATAAACATAGTTTTACATTTAAGTTTGTTGTGGGGGGTGGGGGACAAATAATAGGGATGAATTGTTTTCCCTCTTGTTGTTCAAAATTTAATTTCTTTGATTTCAAGTCTTGGGGGATTCTAAGCTCATCATGGATTGGGAAAATGGAAAAATTAAATTGGAAAACTTAATTCTTCTCCTGATCATGGAAAGAGTCAAACAAGTGAAAAGTTCATTTTTAAAATTCTCTTTTCAACACATATATAGAGAGTTGAATGTTATGGTTGATGATTCGATGAGTTACCCAAAGAAAATCTTAAGGCACAATAATGCTCCTCTTCAATAAAATAATATTAGCTCCTTACAGCGGAATGACATTAATCCTTGACAACAAAATAATATAAATGCTATGAAACAACATCACCACCAAGCTCTAAAGCAGCAATAAATGATGCAAGCACAAGAAAAAAAACTTAAGATACATCAGTAGCAGCATTTTCAACATCAACAACAACATCTCAAATAGCATCATCAGCAGCTTCAACAACAACAGTTACAATAGAAAAAATAGCAACAAGTTGCTTAGTTGCAAGCACAGTTTCAGGCACAACAAATGCCGCAACTTCAACAAATTAATGAGTTTAGTAATGAATCAATGACAAAATAGTCTGTTTTTAAACAAAAAATTATACAAAAACATCATATATTAAGTCAGTTTTCAGTTTATCACTAGTTGCAACTTAAGACGGGGTCAACACTTTCTTTTTCTTCACCTCAACTTCTCTAGGTTGCTTCTCCACAAGTCTCTCAACAATCCTCCCCACAAGTAGATCAACAAATTTTAGTAGCATATCCACTTCAAGTTCCTAAAGAAACTCTCATTTAATCTGCAACCTTTCCATTTATAGCACCTTCACCCACTGCTCTCCTAGCTCTGTCACCTCACATAAAAAACACTGAGAAGTAGTCTTCTACCATTTCTTCATTTTCAAATGCTGGAAGTGCTCAAGGATTTTAGCAAACAACTCCTGGATTAAATCATGATCAGTATCTAGTTATTGGTACACCCGGAACTTCTACTTCACCAATATTAGCTAATTTTTCTCCTAGCCCAACTCATAATACAATCAACCAAGATGGACACCAAATTGTTTCATCTGGATTTCTATTGGGAGGCAAGTCAAATACAATAGAAACCCCATTGGAGCGCTTGGTAAAAGTGGTATTCAAGTGTGAACTCATTTTCTCAAATCATATCTCGAAGGATAATTATTTTCTTTTTCCACATTATTTTAGAAATTGATCATAAAAGGTTTATTTATTTTTACTTGTTGCCACATTAATAGTGCAAGCTACCTAACCTATGCAATTTTTAGGCTCCATGGATATGTTTTAGTTTTCCTTAACATTTTGGTATAGTCTGTGTTTACATCCTTTTGTTTTTTGAAAACAAAACAAGCATCATGCCTTTTTAAATTTTAATATATCGAAACTTGGAATTCTCCTTAGGTTTCATTGTTGGTGTAATAGACACCCAGTCGATATTATAAATTCCATGATGATACTTTTAATCAACATTTCTATTATAGTAATTCATCATGGTTCCTCCTAGATGATGTAATGGCAGTCTCGCGATTATGTCTAGGCGACAACAGTATCCTTTATCAATTTATAATGCTTTATTGTTCGACAATGGAAATTATTATTCAATTGAAGAAAATTATATTGAAAACAATGTAAAAGTGCTCCAGTAACATAAGGGAACAATAAATTGGATGTAACATTCTATTGTTGGCTCTATTGGGTGATACATTCAAATGGTCACATTAGTAGTTAAAATTAATTATTTTATATAGTAATAGCATAAAAACTAGGAGATTGTTAGAAAACCTTAAGGAGCTTTGACCATTTTATTTATCAGTCTGAGTGATTATTACAATTGTTTCCTTTTGTGTCCATTAGACTAGTTCTCTGTTATATACTTGAGGATGAGTTGCGGGTGATTGCACTGTGTACATGCACCCTAGAAAATAGTGATCAGGGAATGGTATTAATAGTGTGTATTGTAACAATAATCCTGGTTGAAAAGCCCTCCAAATATATCTTGTTCTGTTTAGAGTATTGGTTTTCTACTTTTTAGTTCATTACCTTCCATTTTATGTGTTGGTAGATTTGGTTTCAAGGAAGAAAGTACCCATGTGGGAGAAGCCCCCTTCATAAGGATATGTCACTACAGTAATAGCTTGAATTGGGACTCAAGCAATCTAAATATTATAAACTTCAATAGCTCCCGATCACCAGCACAAAATTGACAGATGAAGTGCCAGTCTCCCTTATTATTTTACTGGGTTTGAAGAATTTCAATATGTGAAGTTGACTATTTTGAGAATCATGTTATGTTGTTGATTACTTTAATATGTTTAACTAACTACCAGGTTTCCAACATCACTTTCCTTGAGGCTAAGTAGCATCAGAAAATAGATGAACTAAAAATAGGACTGCATTATTTTGTCATGCTTGGAAGTTGGAACACTTCTATTTGAGGTTTCCCTTAAACACCATAAACAGCTGTAATACCAGTTTGAAGATCATGAGAATTGTTGGTTAACTTAGATGTTGAGTTCATGTTGAGATGCATCTATCATGGAATTTTTTTTGATGTTTTTCTTTTCCTTGAAATTTATGAATCAACTCAATCTCCCTAAAGGACTTGAGGGTTGCTAGGAATGAAATAGGTTTAGTGGTAAGCTTGATAGATAGGATGGTAGGTTCTGCACCGGATAATGGTTCTAGAGTTTCTTTTGGATAGGATTTGGTTACCAGACAAAATTTAGTTTGCAAGAAAGAAATCTAATGTCACGGGATGGTAGTGCTGCAACAAAGAGAATGAGACACGGTATGAGTTTGATGCCCCTAAGCAGTGCATCTTCAGGTGGAAGTGTTATCAATAGTCTCCAACAACATAATAATCTAGAGCCTCTAGAAATGGAGTCTATGAAAACCTCTAAAATCAAGAGGCCAAGATTGGAGGTATGCTATGTAGATTCACTTATATCTTATATATTAGTCACCAATCTATGGTAGAATCTAATATTTGCAATAAAGGAGTGGGTAGAGGGGCTTCACCTTGTTGACCAATATCTTACCATGTTCATTCATTAAGGGGCTTTTAAAATTGTAAAGAATAAATTCAATGCATTATAAATACTATGGGGAGTTGTAGGGTACCAGATGGTTTATAGGTATTGAGGGGACTTTAAAGGATATCTAGTAAAAATAAAGACTTGCTTTATTGGTAATATGTATTGGGAGGGGGGTTTGGAAAAAGGACTTTTGGAGGTGTTTATGAATACCTAGTGAAATTAAAGGTATTCTTTAATATTCCATAATGCAGGTGCTATGTCACAATTAATTAGGTGAAGGCCCCATGGGAGTCGATGAATCTTATGATGTTCAACACAATGAAAGTGTTGTTTCTAAGGATATAGTCATATTTTATCACTAACCTATAAGGATCTAGGGCTATGATATTGATCACAAAACATATGGATGTGTGTTAGGTTACACTAAAGAGCATAATTGGGCCATATGTTTCACAAATGCAACAAGAAACTTATCGGCATTGATCTATAATCCCTTCCTTGTTAAACTTAGAGATAAAAAATGGCATATATATATTTAAAGTTAATGTGGATCCATGCTAGTGCCATATAAATACTATTATATCCTCCAATTTCTTCCTCTCTTGAAATCCATGTTATGTCCTCCTTATTTGAAGATGCAAGTGTCCCTAATTGTGAAATGGGATGAGGGAAATGTGTAGCAAAATCATATTCTAGAAACTATGTATCTTTGGTTGGGAGTTTACCCATATTTCCCATGATGTAAATAGTTATAATGTCATGTAGAGTAGATTTTTGGCACACCTTTAGGAAGGTATCATTATTGAATGGGGGCTCTAAATCTAAAATGTTATCCATTGAATTAGATATAAGATTGTATTTGTCTAGATGGGAAGGTTGATATAGTTTGAGCTTGTAGGGATTAATTATTGGATAATACCTTGTTGTAGAGGAAGCTTTGGTTTGATTGAAATTTCATGAACCTACTGTAGAATCTGTGAGCTAATTTTTTTATTTTTAATATATTTTTTCCTTATACTATTTCTTATGACAGATGGCATATGATATGTAGTAAGATTTTAACTCTATAGAAGATATTCTTGGCCATGTGTATGGTCAAGAATATTCCTAAACCTAAAATGACGACAAGTTGTAATTCAAAGTTAACAAAGATATTTTGGATATTACAAAGTCATTTGTATCATGCTTATGCATGGTACAACATCTATATCCTCTAGAAAAGCTACAATAAATACTTAGCATAGAAGGAATTGCAACTGATGGCATCATCTCGATTGTTGGTTGTCATTTCTATTATGCCCTATGATCACAAGCATGGGGCTCACCATTTTGAGCTAGAGAATGAGAAGGAAAGAAGTTGAAGAAAGGCCAGTCTTTTAGGTTTTGGGATCTAGTTTGGATTCTAAAATGGATACCAGAGAAACGGTAAGTTATTTCAATGAAAAGGCTTAATTTCATTGGTCATTGTTTGAGATGCTTTCATTTGTATAAGCTTTTCTAGTATAAGTATTATATTTTATGCTTACTTCAAGGAGTTTTCTTCTAATATGTCTAATAATAATATGTCTTTTTGGCAGTTTTCATCCTCAACACTTCTATCTAAAGTGGTAAGTAATAGGTATGGAGCTCATTAAATCATTTATTTTTGAAATTAACTCTTTCCTTGATGTTGCGGAGAAGTCAAAGCACACATATATTCTTCTAAGCACTTTTTACGCCTGTACAGGTTTCTGTTTTAGCAAGCTACATGGTTTCAATTATAACTCGATAGAATGTGGTGCAATATTAGGACAAATTTTACTATATCTACTTATATTTATAGCTTATACTAAATTTTTGTACCATATAATCATAATGTGCTTCATTTTGTAATAATTCAAAAGGGTCTTCACTTCAAACTATTTGGTTCTAAGTATCTCCATTGTTATTTATAAAAGGATGGTTTATGTTAACTCTTACCTTCAAATGTAAGTTAACATTTGAGGATATGTGAATATAGGTTAATTGTACCAACTTTAAAGGCTCTTTAGGTTCATGAAAAGAAAGTGGTGACATCTACTTATGTGGGTAACTTGTGTCTTTATTATGTTTTAGGTTTCCAAAGGTGTCATGACATGTGTTCTGCAAGAAGTGAAAAATTTGTATCATCTATTGGAAAATGATTTCCACCCTTTAGGTATTGTTGAATAAGCTTAGTGACAAATTTTCTTCATCTTCTCCAATCCCATAAGTGCAATTGGAGCAACGCATTCCTTCTCTAGAAAGGCTAACTACTTTGAGAGTGTTACAGCACGTGATGGGATTAAATTCCTACTTTTGTTTCATGCTTTCTATTATTCCGTGGTGTGACTACTTGTGATTTTTAATTATGACCTACTTTTAGAGTTATACAACTTACAAAATATGATGGGGAATTTAATTATTACTTTGTTCAATTCATTTGTCTCTACTATTTTATGCCATATGGTGTGAAAATCTTGGATTTGGTATATTTCTTATACTTTGGGGTTAAAGTGTACACGTTCTCTTGTGTCTTCTAAAAGTAGAATTCTTGAGGTTTTCTAAATTTAACCATTGCATGTTTCCGGGTATCACAAGTGCATCAAATAATGAAAATCATGGTTCTGTCAAGGATGATACCATTTTCTAATTTTTCTGTTATAAAGAGGCTTAGTGAAGATGATATGAAGTACAATTTTGTATGGTTGAAGGTTAACCATTTAAAAGGAATTGTACAATTTGGCAGTCAGGTGAAGTAATACAATTTTTTGATTTTCAATATTTTGTATAAAAATATAGCTTTTTCTAATTTTGAGGATTTAGCTTTTATGCATGGAGTCTTTTTTAGAGTGAGGATAATATAAGCTTGTCAATGAATTTATTTATGCAAGACCTTGAATCATAATAGTCCCTAAATCGAGGCTACAAATTACAGTAGGAGGCGCCCAATACCTTAAGTACTGTATTAACTTACAGGCCAAAGGTACCGCCTTAAATCATAATGCAGGTATGGTTATTATCCACTCTTAGGGAAATAGTTACATGACTTAAAGTACCCTTATGACGTGAGAAATAAAATGACAGAGTCAAATTTGCTTCTGGGAGATAGAATAGTCTAGCAGATACCAAAAAGAAGTCTTTACTAGATGGTGTATCAATTGAGCTTTATGCTGCTAGTAAGTAGGGTGAGGGTGTGAAATTTTGGCAAGTAAAAAAAAGAGACATTTTGATACCATTCCCAAAAATTTGCATTGAGAATTTACTCTTTTCAATAACCACTTCTACTTATCAAAGTTGATAATGAGGGGTGTTACAACATCAACTCTGTTGAAATATGCAATTTTTTTTGTCTGAAATTCATCGTGTAGCTGCAATTTTTTTGTTTTTAAATCAATGGCTATAAATGTAATTTTAAGGATTGCCATAACTCTTCACATAATTCTTTAAAGTGTGCTAGCTCAATGGAAGAGCATCTGCCTTACAAGAAGGAGGTTGGTGGTTCGATTCCACTATGCGCTAACATGAATTAATCAACGATTTTGTAGTTTATTTTTAATTAAATGTTTTTTATATCGATTTATTTCAATGGTGAGATATTTCTAGATTCATTGTTTTATATTGTCTCTAAAGAGACAAAAGTGATCTTTAAACAATTTTTTTATTGTATCTAGAGAGACAATAGCTAGTATTAGAGACATATTGTCTCTAATCCAAGTGTTTTCTCTAGAGAGACAAAAATAAAATTGTCTCTTAAGAGATAATAATGCTTGTGTTATATATTGTCTTTAAAAAGACAATATTTTTTAATACAATAATATTTAAGACAATATTTTTTAGACAATAATCTTTAAGACAATATTTTTTAAGACAATAATCTTTAAGACAATAATTTTTGAGACACTCGCTTAAAGACAGTATTTAATACAATACACAAGTTTTCTTTTGTCTCAAGTTAAGACAATTTACCCAAAAATTGTCTTAAATATTGTCTTAAAACCCCTTTTGTGTTGTAGTGTATGCATGGAAGGATTTAAACATGATATGTATAACTATGTGTGTAATACACATTGTGTGTAGGTATGGATGAAGACACTTGGTGGGCGTCTGACACGACAATCGACCTGGAAGTTGCACGGCAAACGAAATTAAGAATTGGATCAAGAATAAGTAACAATGGTTTATTTTAAGTATGGAATACATATGATTATGATGAGTATATGTGATTATGATGATATATGAGCTAACATGTTATAATGTTTTATGCATATGCTAGCTGACTTGTTGTATGCAAAGAAACTACAGTAAGCAAGTGTTCGGCAAGAACACAAAGGCCTGGAAGAATGTAGGAGGAGAACATGTATTCTTCAAATAAAATGAATATTGGGCAATATAAGCCATAGTTGTTTTAATAGTATTAAGTGACAAATTATGATATTGATCATGGTAAACTTAATTGCATCTTTGCATCTAAAATTTCTTACAAATTGTTGAAAACAATGTTTCAATTAGCTATGGAAGGAGATGTGCTAGGAGGACTCCTTGTAATAGATATACATCAGAGGATTTGCATCACATGGAAAGGCCATGAGAGCTATGGATTAAGAAGCCATCTTCCTGTGAATGAGGACATGATGCGGGGATACACTGAGGATAATGTAAAATTTAAGGGGGGAGTATGTAACACCCCTTTCTTGTGTGTAAACCTATTGTAACCTAAGCTGAGAAAATCTAGGTGTGATATGTAATATTAAAAACAAATATAAATTAATAAATAAATCACTTGGAAAGTGAGACACCAAGAGATGGGATTCTTGCCAAATCCCATTGAGGAATGGGATAGGGATAAATATTTCATGATAAGCTTCTAGATGTGATTCTAGATAAGCTTGGATGGATTGGAGATAGATATCCATCAAGGAAAAAACATAAAAGCTTTGCAGAAGATAACGGTAAGTTTTTATGAGGAAAAGCCTCATGGGAGATAAAGGCAAGCTTTTTCGGAAAAAGACCTATGAAAATGGAAAAATCCATAAAAGCGGGATGTTGCTAATGGAAACTATATCATGAAAGAAGGCATTAAATAACCATTGCATAGATCAATTGGAGGCAGTTGATCCATGGCAAGAATCTCAGCTCGGGGGGGATCAGAGGTGATTCATGGTTGGGTGGTGGTGCTTCGCTCTCCAAGTGATATTTTAGTTGGGTTCATATGCATGGAATGTACTGTATATTGGTTTCTTCTCCTCTCTGTTATAGTTTCAATTAGTCTTTGAGAGAATTTTCTTAAGTTTCCTCACCTTAAAAATGACTGAATGGATGCATGTGACATTAGTGTAGTCCAAGGCAAATCTAGTAGAGGAATGAAAAATGTGGGTTGATGCAATAATGTATATTACTCTTTTAACTTATGTGTCTCCTCGAAGGTGAACTCTATGTTGGAAGTATTGGATATATATATTTCTGTTACATTTCTTAGCTTAAGGTTTAGAACTGTCTATGTGTTGTATTATATGTTATAGAATGATTGCCCTATTGTGGGCTTGTTGTGCATGTCGATATTCCTTTTACTATATTGAAGGAGTTGGAAAATCATAACTATGGGGTGTTAATGTTAATGATTTCCATAAATTCATTATTCTAAAATGGTCATTTAATAATGTTGAGATAGTTATTGAGTTTAACATCAGGTGGTAACCCTCGTGCATGTGTAACAATTAGGATATAATGCTTCTAGTCGTGTAGTTATGATTCAAGGTATATACTTATGTGAATGCATCATAAGAAATGTAACCAATGAGGTTAGATTAGCCATCTCTACATGTTGCATAAAAATTAAGCCAGTAATACCTTTTGACTATGCTTATAGCCTACTTATAGCCTGACTGTGCTTGCAAAAGTAGATGCAAGTTATGGACTTATGAATGCTTACTTGGAGTCATTATGAGTTGCATGCCATGACTCCTTCTTCACCTAGTAGTTATTCATAAGAAATGATAAAATGATTACAATTATTGGGCCTAGAGTGTATGGTTCATTACACAGATGATTGTTTTTGGTTATGATTATAGTTGCAGGGATAAACGTTATGCATGTAATAATCATTGAATCTAAACTATCCACGAAGAAATTTGAAGTTACTAGGGCCTAGTAGCTATTTTTCTGGGGCAGACTCACGAGGTATGTTACATCAACAATGCTATCATACAACCCACTATAACTTGCTACCACTCAAAATTGTTGTCACACATTCCCACAATCCCTTGCTACCACTCATAATTTATTTCACGAATTTGTTTCCATTCTCATACTCTTTTGCTGGCATGGTCACTCCTATAGTCCCACTTCTCAATTTACTTGAATATATATTTTAAATTGATTCATGGTTTATACCCATTATTTTGTCCCATGGAATTCACCCATACTATGGGAATTGAGGCCAACAAAAAGGTAAATATTATTTTCCCACTTTCACATTAGTATTGGGAAAGGAATATGCTAACACTATTGAACAAGAGTAAATATAGTGGTTGCAACTTCCTATAGATGCTAAATCTCCACACAAAGTGTTGAAAATCCTTTGTATAAGCCTGGCATAATTGCTGGAACTCCAACCCTATTCATCATTGCTAAAAATTTGGAACTATAATTTGTGGTGATGATTATGTTGCAATAGACCATGGACATACTTAAGTTGTTGCAACTCTTGGAATTCGATTTCATTATTGTGATTCTCGAATTCGATCATGTTGCAACTCCTATTTTTGTAACTCCAAACTAATATTTTCAACACAATATTCAATGCTCTAATTGTCTAATTACGAAGCGCTTTAACCCAAGAAAGCAATGAAGGAAAGTGGAAAACCAAATAAAGAAGCCAACGTACCATTGTTGGAAGGATAATATGACACCCATCAATGTTGGATGCAAATTATATACAAATCCATGACACATTAAAGCATCCCATCTCTCATAAGAGAATTATATGAAGTCTAACTTGACCTTTAGCAAGACTTGACTCTAGCACTCACATCACCCACAAAAATGACTCACTAAACACTTGATGACCCAAGTCACTCTAATGACACAAAATTCACATGGGATCTTGTTAGCCGGTAGTTGATCCTTAAACATTCTACATAATATTTTGGACAACACATCATAGTATAGTCTTGTTAATACTACATTGATCTCATGCTCCAATCACTTCCATGTTGATAGTTTGCCTTAAGTTTGATGCACAACTCTTCTCAATAGCAAGGATATTATCTCAAACAAGCCAAACAAATATTTTTCCTTTAAATCAAGTTGTACATCACCATATTAGATCTTATCATCACAAGAACATATTGATTTTCATTTATCTACCCTTTAAGGCCAATAACACATAAAAAAAAAAAACCTACATAAATGACCACAATTCAATGATTTCACCATTTTCTCATCTAAAAAGTTCATGTACTTGAAGGGCATCCAAATCATAGAATTTTTGAAAATACAATTAGGTAAATGTTAAATGTCATGTAATACTTAATACCCTCAGTAGAATTATGAAATAGCATAATCTAGCTATTTGAGATTTTTGCATTTTCCTAGGCATATCCTCCCACCAATTTTGACTAAAATATGCCATAGATTTTTTTAGAATCATAATTTTTAGCTATGTAATTTGTAGGATCCAAGTACCCTAGGAATTTTTTAGGGTGCTAAATCTATTGATGCATTCAAAAATAAACTTTAAAGAACAAGAAATCACAATCTTACTAAAAGAAAGAAAAAAAATTAATAATAATAATAATAATAATGCCTTATTAAATTGATAGTTAATTTAAAAATGTTTAAAAAACATTTTAATATATATTCCATATTAATAAAAAATAATCTTCAAATAAACATTAAAAAAAAACAGTCAAAAATAAATATAATTAAATCAATAATATTTTATAATTAAAAAATCTAATTGAAATAATAATAATAATAATAATACTAAGAAGGAAGCATATAATTAGGAGAATGTGCATGAAATTAAAATAATCCGTATATACCCATAAATTATGGGGAAAATATAGAATGTAGAATTCAAATTTAAATTAAATTGTGTGGAGAAAAGTTGTTTCAATGGAGTTAGGTGAACTAGGAAATGATTAAGGCAAGTGATTCATCATGCACCGAACTAGGAAATGAGGAAATGATTAAGACAAGTGATTCATCATACACCTTTAAAGAGGAAGTTATGAGAAAATAAAGGTAACAACCAGAAGTAAAAATAAAAATTATGAGAGTGGGTGAGTAAAATTATTAATCTTAATTTTTATATAGAGAATTAAATGTCCAAAATAAAGGTAACAAATAGAAGTATTTTATCAAATGTCTAAAATAACGGTAACAATGAAAGTTTAAAAATTATGGGTAAGTTATTGAAATTATTATTCATAATTTTTAAACAGAGAATTATATGTTCATTTATGTGTGATTGACCATGGAAAGCTGAATATTAAATTAATTGACAAATAGATGAAATTAATTATGTATGGTTTGAACAAGTGATATGGGCCATCAATACTATAAAATGAGGATTGAACTATGAGAATAATATTTTTATGCACTTTAATATTGAATAGTCATTGCATTTTTTAAGTGACTCTTATTTTATTGTTGTTTATGGTATGGTATATCGTAGGTTGTAGAGTAATTTTACATTCATGTTAAGTTTAATGACTTTAGTGTTTAATTATTATTAATAAGTAATTTTTTTATACATTCTAATTTTAGTTTATGGATCATTTATATATGATTGACAAGTGGAAAAGGTGAATATTAAGTTAATTGACAAATAAATCAAATTAATTACTTATGATTTGAATAAGTGATATGGAACACCAATACTATAAAATGAAGATTGGGTTATGAGAAAAAAATCTTTTATGCACCTTAATATTGAATAGTTATTGCATTGTTGAATTGACTTTATTTGATTATTGTTGATGGTTTGTTATATTGAAGGTTGTATCATTATTAACAAGTATTTTTTTCATGCAATCTAATTAATACTTATTTTTTCCATACAATCTAATTCTAGCTTAGAAATTTTTAATGGAAAAAAACACCCAAAAAAATTGGTAAGAGGCTTAATTAATAGTGGATCAGAGTACCCATAGAAACACTTATTTTTTCCATACAATCTAATTCTAGCTTAGAAATTTTTAGTGAAAAAAGCACCCAAAAAAATTGGTAAGAGGTTCAATTAATAATGAATCAGAGTATCCATAGAAATTGTTAAAGAGATCAACTAATAGAAATTGTTAAAGACATGGATCAAAAAAATATTAGCAAGCAAACACAACATTTAGAAAAATTAATTTAAAATACTCATACTCGCATTCAAATCCAACAAACATAATTATAGAGAAATCTTCTTTATCTCTATTTTGTATATTTGATAAATGGTATGTTGGAAATAACACTGAGAGGGGGGGTGAATCAGTATTATCACATCAATAAAAAAATTTATTTCCATATTCAGATTCATATATGCTACTTCCACAACTTCTTATGATTCAGTTAGTTGATCCTTAATGAGTGCATTAGAACATCATCAACCATATTAACAGTAAACAGGTGTAGTAAAATAGAACAGATCATCACACATAAGCCACACACATGAACACCATGATATAAGGTGGAAACCTAATATGGGAGAAAACCACCTGCTGCAATATGTCTCTATCTTCTTTCAATTAGAAATTCCTTTTACAATGATTTTGTACTGGTGCAGTCCTTTACCAGTACACAGGCTGCAACCTGCAGAGAGCTACAACTCTCTCCTCTGGAAGGGAGTTACAACCCCCTACTTCTTTTCTTTCAAGGACCACTTTTCATAAATTTTCAAACTGGATACACCTGAAGCACAATACATAATCTGAAGGGCCACGTTTCATCCAATTTTCATACTAGACCCATAAATATCATTGAAGCACATAATCAATCAATCTTCTGAATCACCCAATCACCAGATCAATACATATACAAGGATAATATGAGTGTTAGCAACCCGATCTAGTCCATTAGATCCATTACTATATCTCATCCATCAACACAATCAATCAAACTGAATCTGTAGAATACTGACACCATTAAACAGTCATCAGAACACATCAACAACCTGAACCACCTGTAACATTAAACATCATAGATCAAATGGTATATGCTACTACAATGAACCAAACTTGCGTACATACGTGCTTTCACCAAAGCCAATCCGCGTATAGATCTATAAATATTCAATCATGACTTGCAGCGATTTCAAACTTAAGTTATACCCAGTTCAGATCATTACAAGCGTCAGTATACAGATCTAGAATAAGCATAATCAACTATATAGAGATAGTTCATTTCAAACCATTTGATCCCGATCTATCCTTGGATCTTGTTTTCCATCAACTGGTGAGATCTCTCTTTAGCTCAGATCTAGATCTGCACCATAACCCAATCACAGTATTCCAGATCTAGCACTTTATGAGATATTCAATAATTCAGATGATGCCTTGCCAAATGATCTCCTTCCTCTTTTATAGCCTTAGTCCTTTCTCAATACCACGGTCCAAAACCATAGGATCAAAAAACTATTGGACTAATACCATGACCAACCATGAAAGTGCGTGAGATCAACACTTTTGGATGCAATACCACGGGCCAAAACCATAGGATCAAAAACTGTCGAACTAATACCATGAACCAACCATGAAAGTGCTTGAGATCAACACTTTTGGACCAAAACCATAATAAACCAATACCACGAACCCAATACTTGGGATCAAGGATAATTTTAGGGGCGAATGTTCACCCTTTGGCGAAATTAAGGGGTTTTAAATTTTTAGTGGGCGAATATTTTGTATCATAGTACATTTTTACAAATCACCTCAAATAGCCCACCTTATTTTAAGGGAGAGGGTAAAAAAGGTAAATTTAGCCCTTGAAATTACGAGTTACAACCTTCCATTCGCCCATTTTCAAGAATAGGTTTTATTTAAGTGAATCCATTCGCCCATTTTCAAGAATAGGTTTTATTTAAGTGAATCCTATGGGCCAAATACCATATTTACAAAAGAGGTATGGTAAATTAATAAAAATATAAAAAAATGAGAGGTATGGTAAATAAATAAAATATTTTTTATATTTACTCCATAAGTCACCTGGTGTAAACAAATAAAAATATAAGTAAAGTGGAGGTATGGTAAATAAATAAAACGTCTTTTTATACTTACTCAAAAATTATGGTAAATAAATAAAAATATAAATAAACTAGACGTATGGTAAATAAATAAAACCTCTTTTTATATTTAGTCCATAACCCTCATTCTATTTATGAAGGCTCAAGAAAGAGGTTTTATTTAAGTGAATCCTATGGGCCAAATACCATATTTGTAACAGAAGTATGGTAAATTAAAAAAATATAAATAAACTAGAGGTATGGTAAACAAATAAAACATTTTTTTATATTTACTCCATAAGTCACCTTATATTTACAAACACTCAAAAAAGGGGTTATATTTAGGTGAAACCTATGGGCAAAATACTATGGGACAAATACCATGGACTAGATTGTTATTAATACCATGCAAAAAACCATTATTAACCCTCATATTAGAATTAATAAAAATAAAAATGGCACATGGTATTGACCCATGGTATTCACCAAAATGGCACATGGTATTGACCCATGGTATTCACCTGGAATGTAGCCTATTTAAATGGGGGAATTAAACCAGCATAGATCCATCTTTACTCCTACTAACCCCCGAGAGGTATCAAATATCGTGATATGCAAACTAGCATAGAGTGAAAAAATATTTGATCCTCTTGGGGCTTGGTCAAGAGTAAAAATGGATGTTGTAATTTAATGTAGGTTAAACATTTTAGCTTGGTTAAAATAAAAAATAAAATAAAAATCAACTATTAATTTTATTAATTTTTATAAATTACTAATAGTAATTTTTAAGCTCCACGTTTATGATAACCCATGGTATTGACCCATGGTAATACCATGGTATTCATGTGAGCCTAGACTATTTAAAGAGGAAATTCTATCGTCTTAGATCCATACAAAGTTTTATTATTTAGTGAGAGACTTGCCAAGATCTTACAAGATTTTATAATTGAATAAAATATTCGCCATGCCTCGTGAGAGATTCGCCAAAAAATTATATATACATATTATATTATTGATAAAATCGACTTCCATTTTTCCTATATACCATGGAGATTCGCCCATTTATTATATTTATAAATTTAGGGGGGGTTCTTAAAATTTTCCCTGCTTGGGATCAACACTTCTGACGAGGTACCATAGTCCAAAACCATAGGTTCAAATACCAAGGACTAACTACCATGGACCAAAGGTAAGTTCTCCAACATATACGCGCTTTTCCTTGCATGAACAACCCAATACTTGGGATCAACACTTCTGACGAGGTACCATGGTCCAAAACCATAGGTTCAAATACCAAGGACTAACTACCATGGACCAAAGGTAAGTTCTCCAACATATACGCGCTTTTCCTTGCATGAACAACCCAATACTTGGGATCAACACTTCTGACGACGTACCATGGTCCAAAACCATAGGTTCAAATACCAAGGACTAACTACCATAGACCAAAGGTAAGTTCTCCAACATATACGCGCTTTTCCTTGCATGAAATTGCGTGAACTTTTTCTACATGAAATAAACTTTTCTCTGCAAAAAAGTGGGTGAACTTTTCTCTACATGAAATAAACTTTTCTCTGCATAAAAGTGTGTGAACTTTTCTCTACATGGAATAAACTTTTCTATGCATATAAGTGCTTGAACTTTTCTGCACTATAATTTATCATCTGAGATGAGTGGGTTGCCATCAAATACAACATATGTATCATAATGCCAACATGATATTGATTATTTTAATTTTATAGATTTCATAAATAATTATTGCTAATTAATATATTTATAAATAAGTCACCATATTAATATGCTAAAGTTATTTTTAATTTGTAAATATTTTTCCACATCAATCAATTTTTGTATTATCAAATTATTTGTTCATATTTTTTAAGTAAAAAAATAAAACATATATTCGTTTAAAAAAACAGTTTACATATCAATAAATATAAATACTCTAATTTAACTTAAAACGACATAATAACATACCACTGAAAATCAAGTTCCATCCTCACAAACAACAAATCGTTCCTAATTTTACAATATCATAGTTAATCCATCGGAATTGAATATAGTGAAGATAATCGGAACTAACGTGAATGATCGGAAAGATACAATTAAGATTTCATAATTTTGACATTATATTATAAAATATGGCTTCAAATAGGGTTCCCGTATGTGTTGTTGCACAGATTATCGTCTTGCATACTTTAAAAAAAAAAAAAAAACCCTTTTTATGATTTGGTTCCGAAAACTCTTGGTAGAGGCTAGGAATATTATTCTTAATAGCAGACGATTTGAATTATGTTATTAACATTAAAAATATATGACGGTTAGTTCGCTTTCGATTCTCCCTTTACATAATTTTGTTATTTGCAGAGCAACTATAACTATTTAGAGAACATATTCTGGTTCATACTTTCATGGTTTTTTCTCTGAGTATGAGGTTTGGATTGGACATAAATCTTTATTTTTATAATTATTTATTTATGTGTGAAGTTTATAATTATCAGTTTAACTGTATTTTAAATATAAATTTAATATAAATTGAGAAAGATCTAATTTTTTATTGTGTAAATTTTTTTATAAATTTATATTATTTAAATGTTTTTATAATTATTTAATTTTTTTATTTTTAAATTTTTTATTTTAATTTATATGAATAAAATTTCAATTTTAATTATAAAATTGTTACACCTCCTATTAAACTATAAAATAAACTTATAAGCACAATAATCAATTTTATACTAAAGTATAAAATAAACGTATAAGCACAATAATCAATTTTATACTGTGATAAACTCACCAAAACTTGTTTTGGTGGCAGGTTAATTCTGACCGTTTCTCCCCCAACATGTACAAGTTCTTAATCAAAACAAACAAAAATAGCAGGCTGGGTAATTCCTAAATTAAAATGCACATTTTAAACTATAGAAATGTTGTAAATATTGAATTTATTTTTAATGCCTGAATGGCACTTTGCAGTTGTTTAAATAATTGTAAATAAATATGTATTTTACCCAATCCTAAGATATACTTAGTTATCGTTCCTTTTAATTCTCACCTTATAATGTAAAAACTAGTTAAACCATGGCCAATGTGCGGCTGCCACTCTGCCGCCAGAACCCGTAACCTGATATCTGAAAGCGAACATCTGAAACCTACGAGTAAGGTTGGACGGCCATGGCAATGGAACAAGAGATTGTTATCATCACTGCGATACAATTATATCACGTCCACTTTACAAATTAACAATATGGCATTGGTTTCGGGCCGTCTGTCGAAGTAATGTTATATGACATTGTGAATGAATTAAGATGAAGTAAAATATATAATAAATTTGTATATAAGTGTTTTTTTGGGTGATTTAAAATATATATAGATATATGAAAAGATATAAATATAATATAGTTTGAGTAGGTTTAATGGTTAAAAGAATATGTTTAATTTTAAAAAAATAAATGTTTAAAATTAAAAAAATAAAGTATGTATATTTTGATAGATTTAGTAATCAAATCAGAAGTGAATCCTTTATCTCAGGAAAAAAAATTTTATTTATTTGATGTCTGATTTAGAGATTACTTTAAAAATAAATAATAATATACCAAAAAAAACACCAACCTATATATTATGTGGTTTACCTATTTTATAGTTATTCTGTAGACAAATGTGGGTGACTCTGCCTTCCATTTAACTCATGATTACCCTACCTACCGTCTAACACCCTAGTCTAAAAAATGCAACCATCACTTCATTAAGTTTTAATAATAAAAAATAACACCGAACCCATAACCTAAACCAATCTACTTCATTAAGTTTTAATGATAAAAAATAACACCGAACCCATAACCTAAACCAATCTACAACTTACCGTAGCCATTTCTATTATTATATACTTTTAGACTATATTTTACAATGAGATGCCATAGCGGGAAAAGGTGAACCTGCGCATGGTGTTACTTCGCCAATATTTAACGATAACGTTCACGCTTTTTACTTGTCCTCGAAAAACCCTAATTAATCCATTCCAGAGGTCGCTAGAACACCTGAATTCCTCCAAATTATACATATGACGTTAGAAATCGACGAAATTTTATGAAGGAAAATAGTCGATGAAATATCTTTTATTAAAAAAAATTAGTTGATGAAATGATCGTTTGACTATAGTAGATGAAAGATCATTTGTAAAGAAAAATAGTTGATGAAATGATCATTTGACTTTGCTCTGAGGGATAGATATGGAGACACATTCCTAAGTAGCTGAAAACATTGAATCATAGCTTTAAATTTTCTGATTCGTAAGTAGGCATAATTTGTTTTAGGTTTTAAGTTGAGCGATCAAGACAATACAGTATAATAGGTAGCGTGGTAGGTAGTTAACTAGTTGGTACAAGAGTCTTGTCGCTATAGGGTTAAGTAATTTTTCGTCTGTGTGGAGATATTTAAATTTTCATAATTTTCTCAGTAGGGATTTCGTTTTGCTTGAAGTCATAATGACGGTGATTGTTTTTTTCGCTGTAAACAATTTTTGAAGATATTGAAATTTTTTGTTTGGAAAACCGGCTTTTAATATATAAATGAATTTAATGTACTTAAAGCTCCAGTCTCAGAATTAAGATTTTCACCCCATATTTACCTTATTTCGAACTAAATTGACCAATAAATATATCCAAGAAAAATTCAAACCATGGAAAAGTTAGAATACTCGAATAACGACGTCTCACGGCCCTTCGGTTGATGGATGGAAAGTAACCCTAAGAAATCTCGAGGTGTTTTCTGTCTTGATTTGATAGTAAAAAAATAAAACCATTGAACTTTGACAACAGCCTTTCACCAAAACCAATAGTAGCAAAGTTATGAGACAAAAATGCGAGTAAAGATATCTTGTCCGGAATTGTACGTGTGACGCACAATTAATCAATGCGAGGTTGCAGTTCATGTTGCTGGACCACCCTTTTCAAAGCAGTAGATAGGGAGTAGTCGTGAGAGCTTTGAAAATGCGCATCCAAAGCTGTGACAAGAATGTGAGTTTCAGACATTTTGACTCGGTTTCAGATGACATGCAGTGAAGCCTATGCGCTCAATAGAGCAGTTATGCTATAATGACATCTGAGTCTAGGGAATTTCATGCGCTCAATAGAGCAGTTATGCTATAATGATATCTGAGTCTAGGGAATTTCACTTTCAATAGTCATTTAAAAAATATATGGAAGAGTTCAAAGAAGTAGGCTCATTTTACAGGTCACTATGAGCGAAGGCAAATGTGTGATTCTTTCCTTCCCTGTAATGCTTTTTTTTTTTTTTTTTGGGTAATAAGGAGATGGGTAACTTTTCCTGTAATCAATCTCAAGTTTACACATGTATTTTTTAAATAAAAATAAAATATTATTTAAATTAAGAAACAAGGTATATTATAATAAAAAACAAAAATAAATGATTATATTTTGTTAAGTTTATTTAAAATTAGTATTAATAATTTCAATTTCATTATGTTATTTTTGGTTAGTGATTGAAGTGTTGATGATGAAAATTTTCTCCTATGTAATTTCTATTAAAAACTCTTCTTAATGTAATATGGATTACATAAATAGGAATTCATAAATTACAATTTATTAAGAAATAAATATTAATATTACAACTTAATATGAAAGAAATGTGCTTAAAACATTTTTCTGTCTTAAAACCATAAATAAAATATTTCAATATACATATTAACTAATTTATTTTAATATTAACTTGGTATATAAGTATAAACGGAGAGAAAGTATAGGGAAAAAATTATTGTAATAATGATCATAATAAATAAAAAATCAATTAATTTTTTATATAGCATTTAAAAAGTATTATTAACAAACAAAGTCAAGGTAAGCCATAAATAATATGGTTTTAAAATAGCTTAATAATACTGAAGTGTATTTAAATATATATTAACAAAAAAACATTTTAATGTGAATAATATAGTTCATAAACTAAACATTTCAATCTTAAAATATTTTAATTTTTATGGTTAAAACATTTCAATTAGTCTTAATCTTTTACATTCTAGTCTTTTGCATAGATAATTTTTCATTCAATTTTGTATGAAATCCAATTAAGATTGGTTGGAATAGCAAGTTTACATTGTGTAGTGTACACAATCCAATTGCCCTAGGAAGTTTCAAGATATGAAATTTTCAATGAGTTGAGTCCATTTATTCATTCAAAATGCATTTCAAATAATCAAAAATTACACACCATGTGTATCTATTATTAATCCATCTTAACCACCAAATCTATAAACTCTTTAGAGATACAATTTTTTTCAAACTTTGTACTCTAAAATATGTTTACACATCAAAAAATTTGACCCCTAAACCTTATAAATAAATAATTGAAATAAATTTACAAAAATATATATTATAAAATTTGAAATTAATTTTTAATTTTATATTAAAATTTAAACATTAATATTAATAAAATATTAATTTTTAAAAAGTAACAAAATAATTTCCAAAATTAAAACTTACAAATCAATAATAATAACTTATTTCAATTATTATTATTTTAATAATAAATTAAAAAAAAAATCACCCTATAACTATTTTATTTTAATTTTAGATTTCCTGACCAAATCTATATATTTCAGTGAATACTATTTCACTGCTCATGGAAAGGAGAAGACTTTTTCTTTGCAAACCCTAACAATGGTTTAATGAACCCAAAAAAGCCGGTCCTGAAAAGAGAGCCATTGTCTTAAAAAATCGTAACTTGTCGTCATCGGCATCATTGTAGTTGCAAGTCAAATTGATTTAAGTTACTATAAATGGATACGGCGACAAAATACTAATCAACATTAATTTATTCGCCATTTTTCCGGTAAATTTATTATTATTAAAGAATTTATTTTAATATATATATATAGATATTGTGAATATATGATTATCGACATATTTATTCACCATATTAATTATATCTATATATATTAGAATTCTTTTATATTACTCAATAGTATTTATATATAGATAAATATATCAACCATTTTCTTAATCGTTCATTAAAAAAACTCAAAATTAAAAGGAAAAAATGAGTATATAATCAAAATGTCTATTTCTATCCATATTTATTGTTGATATTTTTATTATATCATCTTATGTGAAAACTAATAATATTATAATTTTTTTATCATAATTATACTATATCATATATATCAGTCTTTTAATTATCAATATTATAAAATAAAAAATAAAATAAAACATACATGAAATTGTTAATATTATAAAATAAAAAGAATTTTTTTATCATAATTATACTAGATTATATATATGAGTCTTTTAATTATCAATATTATAAAATAAAAAATAAAATAAAACATACATGAAATTGTTAATATTATAAAATAAAAAGAAGAAGAGAAGAAGATTAATTATATATTCAAAGCAATTTAATCTTATTTATATTTATCGTTGGTATCTTTATTTCATTAATTATTTTTATTAATTAATTAAACTAAATATTAACTATTTTTTTATTAATTTAAATATAAAGTGTAATTTTACAGATTTCTTTTAAATTAAATAATAATAATAATGATAATAAAACAATTATATAATTTATATATATGGATAAAAAAATTTAGTGATCTTTATGCATTAACAAAAAAGGTTAACTAGTAGTTTTTAGTGATTTTCTATGATTATTAGTATACAATGAGGAAAAGATAGTATGAAAAATAACTTACAAGGTTTTGATTATTGAAAGCTAAAAGTATTGGCAATAAGATAAATTATAAGAAAGATATAAAGTAAGATAGAATATTATTGTCAATCAAATAAAAGTATTCACATAACCAATAAATTAAATTGATATATTTATTGGTTCTATGTCAATTACTTCAAATCTCGAATAAATACATTAAATTTTTCAACTTTTAATTAACTATAATAATATTTTAAACATATTGGTAAATAAAAAATATGCAATAATTACAATAAATTTTCGAACATTCTTAGAATATTGATTAATAGATAAAGAATGTTGAATGAATTACAAAATAATAAAATTATCAATAAAAACATGTGAACGGTCCAATAAATTAAAAATTTCAAATCTCATGTTTTCGACTTCTCATCTACCTTGAACATTCTCCATGATATATATAAAAATTATCCCATTTCTTATATGTCCATAAAAATTTGATCACATTTATTATATAAAATTATATATCTATTACTATTATAATGTCTCATTTGATTTGACTACTAAGACCTATCACACTTGATTATCTACATTTTTTAAAACTAAGTTAACCATTTAGTTGATATTGTAAGGATGAAACATGCATTTTTATTATTTAATTGAATTTAAATTAATATTGATGGAATGATCATGTATAACTTTTTATAATAGTATAGATTAAGTAAATATGCATTAATTTGTCATATGGAGTGGTATTGAATTTTTATGATTTAAATAATTTTAAATGAAAATATGAAAACATTAGTTCTAAATGAAATGTTATGGACACTTTATTTTGTGTGGAAAAAAATTATATAGTTGCATTGATGTGGATTTGCATAAATATTTTATTCAACTCTAAATTGATGTAGAAAACAATAAAATTTATTTGAATATGTTATATGATGTTTTTTGTTATAAAAAAATTACTCATACATTAAGTATAGTGTTTAAAGGAAGACATAAAAGACATGTTTCTCAATTGATCTATGCATGGATATATGGTGAAATAGTATATATGTTTTCACCTACATCACTCCTTCCAGAATTTAAGTTGAAAAGTTAAGAATATTTTTATTCCAAAGTGGCAGGTTTCCATGTCTTTGTATACTTATACCCATTAGGATTTTTTGAGAGGTGCGATAAGGTGAAAACATTATTTCTCAATGATGATTAGTCTCTCAACAAAAAGTTGCAAATAAGAGCTAACAATATTTATATTATTTCTATTGGAATCAAGATTATTGTAGGACTAAGAGGTGAATTAGTATAATACACTTTTTAACAACTTAAAAAATAATCAAACATAATAAATCATACAAAAATATTGAACATAAGATGTATGTGGAAACCCATCCCCCAGAAAACCATAAAACTTATTTTTATTAATTACATTTATGAACAGCCTCTCTAATCACAATTATTTTTCTAAGCACCAACCTACATGAGACACCAATCTCTTTTTCTTTGCAAGCACCAACTTACATGGGACACCAATCCCATTTTCTTTGCAGCCACCAACCTACTGGAGAAACCTATGCCACCAACTTACTAGAAATATCAATCCTCACTCAATTTGCACGAACCAACTTACAAGAAACAATAATCCCTATAATCTTGACTTTTTTTAAATATTCTCTTAAATATTCTTCTCATTCTCTAATTTTGCAATTCTTTGGACACTTTAACAAATTAGTCTAGACATTTAATACTAAACAATCTAATTTGTACACTAAATTTTATTATCTGATATTTCTCCTAAATTATTTCCTTCTAATATAGTTCTCAATTTTCATACATGTCTTTCCTTCTAATATAGTTCTCAATTTTCATATATGTTGCAACATAGTCACATATACATTTACATTCTCCTACATTTCCTTCAAATATAATTCTCAATTTTCATACATATTACAACATAGTCACATATACATTTACACCACTCTAGTTTGTTGTTACATAGTCCCATTATCCAACAGAGTCCCATAGACCCACTACCCTTTGTAATTTTTAAGAGTCTTGTTGGCATAGGGTTAAGTAATTTTTCGTCTGTAGGGTTAAATTTTCATAATTTTCTCAGTAGGGATTTTGTTTTCCTAGAAGTCATAACTACGATACAGATTGATTGTTTGTGATGACCCCAGAAAATGTAAATGTGGAATTTTACTATGGTAAAAGATAGTGTGGCAAGTTGTTGTTTTTATTTTACAAAAAAAAAAAAACACAAAACTCTAATACATTACTTTATTGAAAAATTTAAATATATTTCTTGGAATGCTGGCAGCCTCTTAGAGGAGGTTTTTAAAGAAAGAAAGTCAGTTATGATAACTGATTGAAACCACCCTCCCAAACAGGAAAAGTCCTAGGAGTGGGGGGGGGAGGAATTCTGTGCTGTTGGGACAAACAGAAAGATTTTTTTCCAGGAAAAGGAAAAAGAGGAAAAATACAAGAAACTGGTTAAGTCTGGTGAGGACCAGATAACCAGGCACAAGGTGCATATATCTTGTTGAGGGCTGTAGGCCTGCAAGATAGCTCGGGGGGAGAATCCAGTCTTATAGATGGATCTCAAGGTTGGGTGGTAAGAGCAAATTTGGAATGCAGGTGAACTTACTGAAGTGCCTATTTACAACACTGGCGAACCAGGTACGAGTTCTTTATGCCGAGAAATTAATTAAGTAGTGAACGCTGACTATACAGTGGGATTTACAGTAGTTGAGGAATAAACTCTGTGACCATACCTTTTATTGCTATCAAGCTGTTTAAAATAGTTTAATCAGGTGAATAGATCTATCTAAATGACAGAATATTTATTGATAGTCATAATAAAGAAATAACCAGAGTGACAGGGGTAGCCCCAAGGAAGAAAACCTATAATGGGATAAACGGTCTAAATTACCGTAGTATGTAACTAGCTGCTAGTATGCCGGAAACAAGCGACAGAGACATCTTGAGTCCCTATGCAAGGATCTGCCGGACTGTAAATCTTCCTATTGAACTCCAACAGAAATGTGATAAGCGAATCTTAGAAACACAAGAGACTGTTGAATCTCAGAATTCAGCATATTATTTAGAAAATAAAACATGAATGCAACAGAAATGGTGAAACCATACGATATACCAAATACAAACTGTCGTCGTTAAGAGTAATGCTCAAGCTTATAACTAATGGAGGAATCAAACAAACACCGATAACCGGAAACAGCATCATATGTAATCATGTTAGGGTTTATACAATCTCGGAGGGTATGCAACCGTGACTGTGAACACGGCTGCGTGAGAACCCACCGGAGAAACCGTATAACAACAGCAAAGTAACTTTCTAAAGTGGATATAACTCAACTCTAAAACTGAAAGAAACATCGCGCTACAACATGTTGGAAAATTAACTAAGGCATGGTTAAACAGAGCCGAAAACACCATTTAAGCAATATCTGTTCTTTATGGCACAGTTAACAGAACTGATAACATTCTAAAGTAAACTTGTTCCATGGCATTGCTAAACAGAACCAATATCATCATTTAAACTAAAACTGTTAACATAAATATTAGTGAACTCGAAAAGAACCCTACCGTCACAGAGACGGGCAAGCCTTAACCATAATCGAAGGGTACGATATAACATTAACGAGCAATGACCATAGCGACCAATAACATAATGTGCAAATGCAATCGACCCAGAAGGGGCTCAGATAGAACAACAAACACAGAATGCAAAGATTTGAATGTAGTTCTGGTAGTATAAACTTTGAAAAACAAAACATTTTATATAACCGAATCAAAATATGTAGATTTGCCCAGATTGGGGAAAACGTTAACCAGTAAGTTTGGCCTAACGGCCAGCCCAATTACAGTCTGCACAAATTTATATACACAGAGGCATTAAAGCCCAAAATCCCGAAAGGGCAAGATTGCCGAACCCAAATCAACAGCCGAACGAGATTTAACACAGAAGATCTGCCGTGTCTCATATCTCACCAGAGCAGGTCGAAGATATAAACCCTGAGATTGAGAAATGCATACAAGCCGTGAGGATCCCCTCAGGATATACCTCATCAGGACCGTAACGAGAGGAAAACAAATATTAGAAAATAGACTGCAATAATCACAAGTTATTGATACATTGTGGTCGGAGAAGCCTTAGAACCCAAGCACCCAGCATCAAGTGTCGATCTCTTACCTGGAAGGTGCCGAGAGAGCCGAGGCGCCAGTGCTAACAGTCCGCCGTCGGTAAAGGGGCTCGAAACAAGCACCATCTGCATACACATCCACAGCAACGAAAAACCCCAATCAGTATGAGCATTCAGACCGGTGAACAACCATAACCCTGAGCGCAAACATCAGAGATAAAAAGTGGAAGAATTATACCAGCAGGCGGAAAAGCATTACCTGTGCGAGCTCTCGATGGGCAAACCCACGGCCTCGGTGCTGTCAACTGAATTCCAGGGCGACACTGGTGGAATCGAACCGGTGCCTGAGTAATCAGAGAGGAGTCGAGCGGCCTTCATAGAACAAATGAACCCCAGGCTCGTTCCCATGGGCTTAAGTATAAACCCAAAACCCTTGAACTTACCCCAGCCCTCCGATCTGAAGGATAAATCTCCACCGTCGATGCAGCGCGGGAAGCCAGAGCGGGAAGGCCGAGAGGGCGGAACCCAATGTGTCACATGGCCAAGCGGGTGAGCCATGCCACCCGCCGAAACGTGGACGATGGACATAAATGCAACTAATGACTCGACGCCGGCAGAGGCTGCGGGTCGGACCAAAATCACCGTTTGCCGATTTAATGCACGTCATGTACAGACAAGTCAATGAGCCATAGGGACGTATGTCAATATCATAAGTCCAAAACCATAATCAACATATTTCTGTGCAGCACATAAATTAACTTGTGGTAAAGTATAAGGGGGGGTCGTATGTTATTATATAGTTACCGTTCATATCAATTTTAATTTTTTTTATTTACGTATATATATGTATGTTGGGTGTGACAAATTGGTATCAGAGCCCAGTTTCAACACTGTGGCCTCAGGAACGACATGTTCCACTGTGCAAAAAAAAAAAAAAAATTATCCCAAACATATGTAAAGAGAGATGATAAACCAACTAACTGCTGTTTCTGCCTATTTTAGGGGTGAGATACAGGAACACAACAGCTGATAGCCAACTAAAAAAAAGACCAGTGAAATGCAGGGAGCCGGTAGCGCCCCTCGGGAAAACCCAGAGCTATGGGTACAACTTGGCGAGGAAACACGTAGTACAAATCTCGCAATACTGGAGACTGTTCAGGAGTTGAAGAATGAGACGGCACGGTTACGAGAGGACAATGCGCGTTTGACGGTGGAACAAGAGAGAATTCTGAAGAGTTTTTCGGATAGGCGGAACCCACCCTTAGCTAATCCCAGTGCAGAACAGCAGAGGATGACAGAAGAACAAAACTATCAAACTGGACCTGAAAATTCAGAGGGTAAGGAGGACCATTCTGATAATGTACTTGAACAGCAAACTTCAAAACGTCAGAGGATGGAGCTGCAGGGAGAATTTCGGAAAATTAAACCCCCACATTTCGATGGGGAACAGGAAGAAGCGGCTGAAGCATGGTTAATTAACATGAACAAATATTTTCAGTTGTACGAGTATGACCATAACCTGAAGGCGCGACTGGCTATTTTCCAGTTGCAAGGTAAAGCAACCCTGTGGTGGGAGGAAATCAAGATTGTCAAGGGGGTAAGTGAACGGACCATCACATGGGAGAAGTTTCAGAAATACTTCAAAGAGAGATATCTGACCGAGCGCTTTTACGATGAAAAAGCGAGAGAATTCCATGATTTACGGCTGGGACAGCAGACTATGGACGAATTTATTAACCGTTTTACTTCTCTGCTTCGTTATGTACCTTATATTAAGGAGGAAAAAGCCAAGGTGCAAAGGTTTGTGAGCAGCTTACCTCTATATATAAGAGAAAGGATCGAGTTTGACAATCCTAGAACAATGGATGAAGCTATCTGCAAAGCTAGAATCTGTTACCAACAGAATAAACAAAAGGGTGATGCTCCAACTAAAAGATGGAATGAAAGAAGGGGTAGTCGGACTGTCGGAAATAGTAAAGGAAGTCGCAGCAATGGTGGTAAGGGAGCTGGCAAAGGATTGAACAGTAGAACTGTAGCAAGAGGTGCACCCCGGGCTAGGCCAACAAGTGAGACCAGAGTAAGCGAACAGCCTGTTAGGGCGGAGGGTGAAGGAATGGCTAGACCTCCAGTTCAATGCTGGGGCTGTGGAGGACCCCACTATGTCAAGAACTGCCCACAGCGGAAGGGTATGGACCAGATATCCCAGATTCATGAAGCATCGACCGTTGGGGATGTGGCACGTAGTGTACCAAGGATTAACGCAGCCCTGGAAGATCGTCAAGCGGAATACCAGCCGACTATGGTGGAATTTGAAGGTAAGATTTCAAATCTTTCTATAGCTGTTCTCATTGATCCAGGAGCTACTTTAAGTTATATTAGCCCAAAGATAGTAGAACAGTGTAAGTTACAATCTGAAAAATTCAGAAATCCATGGCTGGTACAATTAGCTACGGGAGCCAAGAGACGGGTCTTGGCAAAAATAAATAATTGCTCTTTAACCGTAGCAGGACAGCCAATAGTAGTAGATCTGAATGTACTACCGTTGGGTTCATATGACATCCTGATTGGGATGGATTGGCCAGAGAAACACTGGTCATTAGTAAACTGCAAGACAAAAACCATCTACTATAAGGATGACCTTGGGGAGTAGCAAGAACTGCAAGGGATCAAGCACCCCATGCAGATCCGACCCATTACAGCATCCCAGCTAGCTAAATGCATCAAAAAGAAATGTCAGATTTACGCCATTCAGGTGGGCTACGCAAATCAAAAGGATAAAACAGCTACGCTGGACAACATTCCAGTAGTACAAGAATTTGCAGATGTTTTTCCAGAGGAGATACCGGGGTTGCCACCTAAAAGAGATGTAGACTTTACCATCGAATTGACCCCGGGGGCAGCACCAGTGTCACGGGCACCTTACCGAATGAGCGTACCAGAATTAACAGAATTAAAAATGCAACTGCAAGAGCTGCTAGACAAAAATTGCATACGCCCCAGCGTATCACCATGGGGAGCTCCAGTGTTATTTGTCAAAAAGAAAGATGGAACTCTTCAGATGTGTATAGACTATCGTCAGCTGAATAAGCTCACGATCAAAAATAAATATCCTTTGCCTCGGATTGATGAACTTTTCGATCAAGTGAAGGGGGCAACGGTGTTCTCTAAGATCGATTTGCGATCTGGTTATCACCAGATTAGAATCAAAGAGGAAGATATCGCTAAGACAGCTTTCAGAACACGGTATGGGCATTACGAGTTTGTGGTGCTACCTTTTGGTTTGACCAATGCACCTGCTACCTTTATGTGTTTGATGAACAGTGTGTTTCACAGGTTCTTGGATAAATTTGTGTTGATATTTATTGATGATATTCTGATCTACTCCCGATCGAGGGAGGAGCATGAGGAACATCTTAGAGTGGTACTACAAACTCTGCGGGAGCATCAGTTATATGCTAAGTTTAGTAAGTGTGATTTCTTCCGGGAAGAGATACAATACTTAGGCCATATAATCACCAAGGAGGGGATTGCAATAGACCCTGAAAAAATAAGGACTATAATGGAATGGCCCATACCAAAGGATGTGGCAGATATTAGGTCCTTTATGGGGCTGGCTGGCTATTATAGAAGGTTCGTGGAGGGTTTTTCAAGGGTAGCATACCCTATCACCTCCTTACAAAAGAAAGGGAAGGTATTCAAATGGACCCCGGAGTGTCAGCGGAGCTTTGAGCAGCTTAAACATTTACTCATCACCGCACCCATTCTGAGTATAGCTGATCCTAATAAGGATTACGTGGTATGTACTGACGCAAGTAAAGAGGGTGTGGGCGGAGTACTGATGCAGGAAGGAAGAGTAATTGCATATGAATCAAGAAAACTAAAGGAACATGAGCAGAAATATTCTGCCTACGACTTGGAGTTGGTAGCAGTTATTCACGCACTCAAGATGTGGCGACATTACCTCTTGGGAAGGAAATTTCTGTTGTTAACAGACCATCATAGTCTAACAAACTATTTCAGCCAACCCACCTTAAATACGAGGCAAGCCCGCTGGGCGGATTTTCTAAGTGGTTTCGATTTTGAAATTAAACACTTAAAAGGGAAGGAGAACCGTGTAGCTGATGCGTTGAGTCGAAAGGTGCAGTGCTTGTGCAAAATTTCGGTCAGTAAATGGCAGAATACCTTATTTGAAAGGATAAAAATAGCAGCTGATCAAGATGCTGATTATCAGCAAATTAAACCGCAGGTACAACAACTTTCTGATAGGGAAACACAGCAGGGATATGAATTAGATGATGCCGGAATGCTGTACTATAATAAGAGGCTATATGTAACTAACAAAGATGGTCTTAGAAATCTGATTCTGGATGAATTTCACATCAGCCACTATACCGGGCACCCAGGATACCAAAAAATGGTCACTGCACTTCGAAAAGAATACTATTGGCCCGGAATGAAAAAGAATGTAGCTGAATACTTGGCACGGTGCCTGGAGTGTCAACAGATTAAGGCAGAGCATTTACATCCAGTAGGGCTGCTACAACCCCTACCCATTCCAGAATGGAAATGGGAAACTATTTCCATGGATTTTATAACTGGGTTACCTCGGACAAAGAAAAACAATGATTCCATTATGGTAGTGGTAGATAAGCTGAGTAAGGCAGCACACTTCATACCTGTGCAGTCCACGTATAAGGCTGTACAAATTGCTCATATATTCATGCAAAATGTGTTCAAACTACATGGACTCCCGAAGATAATAATATCTGATCGTGATGTTAAGTTCACATCAATTTTTTGGAGAACATTGTTTGCTGAACTAGGAACACAGCTGAACTTCAGCATAGCCTATCATCCCCAGACTGATGGCCAAACGGAACGAGTGAACCAGGTGGTGGAGGACATGTTGAGAGCATGTGTAATGCTGAAACCAACTCAATGGGAAGAATATCTTCACCTGGTTGAATTTGCATATAATAATGGGTATCACACGTCAACATAGCTGAGTCCCTTTGAGGTCTTGTATGGGCAGAAATGACGCACACCCTCAAGCTGGGGTAGACCTGAGGATAGATTAAGATTTGGCCCAGAAATGCTCAAGGAAATGGAAGACATGGTGAAAAAGGTGCGTACCAATTTAAAGGCTGCCCAGGATAGACAAAAAAGTTTTGCAGACCGGAAGAGAAGATTCAAAGAATTTTAGGTCGGAGACCATGTTTTTGTAAGAATTCAAGCCAGAAGGAGTACCTTGCAGTGGAGTGGGTGTGCCAAACTTGCTCCTCGCTATTTTGGACCTTTTCAAATCTTGGCAAGAGTGGGGCCAGTAGCTTACCAACTCGCCCTGCCAAGTCATATTAAGATCCACAATGTTTTCCACGTTTCTGTACTAAAAAAATACGTCTACGATCCTAAACATGTGATCAAATGGCAGAATGTACGGGTAAGAATTAATCTGGTTGTTCTAGCTAAGCTTTGACCTCAGACAGAAAAGTAACTAAAATTGTTGTTGGTTGCAGGTCGAGCCGGAAGGCGAGGTTCTGGTCGAACCACTAAACATCCTCGACCGGATAGAAGTGTGGCTGCGGAAGCGGGTTATTACCCAAGCTAAAGTGCAGTGGCAGCACTATGGGCCTGATGAGGCCACTTGGGAGGATGAGGAACTCCTTAAAGAAGCTTACCCGAACTTGTGTAGAGGAAACAGACATCGCGACGATATCTAATCACAGGAGGGGGAGATGTGATGACCCCAGAAAATGTAAATGTGGAATTTTACTATGGTAAAAGATAGTGTGGCAGGTTGTTGTTTTTATTTTACAAAAAAAAAAACACAAAACTCTAATACATTACTTAATTGAAAAATTTAAATATATTTTTTGGTATGCTGGCAGCCTCTTAGAGGAGGTTTTTAAAGAAAGAAAGTCAGTTATGATAACTGACTGAAACCACCCTCCCAAACAGGAAAAGTCCTGGGAGTGGGGGGGGAGGAATTTTGTGCTGTTGGGACAGACAGAAAAATTTTTTTCCAGGAAAAGGAAAAAGAGGAAAAATACAAGAAACTGGTTAAGTCTGGTGAGGACCAGATAACCAGGCACAAGGTGCATATATCTTGTTGAGGGCTGTAGGCCTGCAAGATAGCTCGGGGGGAGAATCCAGTCTTATAGATGGATCTCAAGGTTGGGTGGTAAGAGAAAATTTGGAATGCAGGTGAACTTACTGAAGTGCCTATTTACAACACTGGCGAACCAGGTACGAGTTCATTATGCCGAGAAATTAATTAAGTAGTGAATGCTGACTATACAGTGGGATTTACAGTAGTTGAGGAATAAACTCTGTGACCATATCTTTTATTGCTATCATGCTGTTTAAAATAGTTAAATCAGGTGGATAGATCTATTTAAATGACAGAATATTTATTGATAGACATTTTAAAGAAATAACCAGAGTGACAGGGGTAGCCCCAAGGAAGAAAACACATAATGGGATAAACGGTCTAAATTACCGTAGTATGTAACTAGCTGCTAGTATGCCGGAAACAAGCGATAGAGACATCTTAAGTCCCTGTGCAAGGATCTGCTGGACTGTAAATCTTCCTATTGAACTCCAACAGAAATGTGATAAGTGAATCTTAGAAACACAAGAGACTGTTGAATATCAGAATTCAGCATATTATTTAGAAAATAAAACATGAATGCAACAGAAATGGTGAAACCATACGATATACCAAATACAAACTGCCGTCGTTAAGAGTAATGCTCACGCTTATAATTAATGGAGGAATCAAACAAACACCGATAACCGGAAACAACATCATATGTAATCATGTTAGGGTTTATACAATCTCGGAGGGTATGCAACCGTGACTGTGAACACGGCTGCGTGAGAACCCACCGGAGAAACCGTATAACAACAGCAAAGTAACTTTCTAAAGTGGATATAACTCAACTCTAAAACTGAAAGAAACATCGCGCTACAACATGTTGGAAAATTAACTAAGGCATGGTTAAACAGAGCCGAATACAGCATTTAAGCAATATCTGTTCTTTATGGCACAGTTAACAGAACTGATAACATTCTAAAGAAAACTTGTTCCATGGCATTGCTAAACAGAACCGATATCATCATTTAAACTAAAATTGTTAACATAAATATTAGTGAACTCGAAAAGAACCCTGTCGTCACAGAGACGGGCAAGCCTTAACCATATTCGAAGGGTGCGTTATAACATTAACGAGCAATGACCATAGCGACCAATAACATAATGTGCAAACGCAATCGACCCAGAAGGGGCTCAGATAGAACAACAAACACAGAATGCAAAGATTTGAATGTAGTTCTGGTAGTATAAACTTTGAAAAACAAAACATTTTATATAATCGAATCAAAATATGTAGATTTGCCCAGATTGGGGAAAACGTTAACCAGTAAGTTTGGCCTAATGGCCAGCCCAATTACAGTTTGCACAAATTTATATACACAGAGGCATTAAAGCCCAAAATCCCGAAAGGGCAAGATTGTCGAACCCAAATCAACAGCCGAACGAGATTTAACACAAAAGATCTGCCGTGTCTCATATCTCACCAGAGTAGGTCGAAGATATAAACCCTGAGATTTAGAAATGCATACAAGCCGTGAGGATCCCCTCAGGATATACCTCATCAGGACCGTAACGAGAGGAAAACAAATATTAGAAAATAGACTGCAATAATCACAAGTTATTGATACATTGTGGTCGGAGGAGCCTTAGAACCCAAGCACCCAGCAACAAGTGTCGATCTCTTACCTGGAAGGTGCCGAGAGAGCCGAGGTGCCAGTGCTAACAGTCCGCCGTCGGTAAAGGGGCTCGAAACAGGCACCATCTGCATACACATCCACAGCAACAAAAACCCCAATCAGTATGAGCATTCAGACCGATGAACAACCATAACCCTGAGCGCAAACATCAGAGATAAAAAGTGGAAGAATTATACCAGCAGGTGGAAAAGCATTACCTGTGCGAGCTCTTGATGGGCAAACCCCCGGCCTCGGTGCTGTCAACTGAATTCCAGGGTGACACTAGTGGAATCGAACCAGTGCCTGAGTATTTAGAGAGGAGTCGAGCGGCCTTCATGGAACAAATGAACCCCAGGCTCATTCCCATGGGCTTAAGTATAAACCCAAAACCCTTGAACTTACCCCAGCCTTCCGATATGAAGGATAAATCTCCACCGTCGATGTAGCGCAGGAAGCCAGAGCGGGAAGGCCGAGAGGCCAGAACCCGATGTGTCACATGGCCAAGCGGGTGAGCCATGCCACCCGCCGAAACGTGGACGATGGACATAAATGCAACTAATGACTCGACGCCGGCAGAGGCTGTGGGTCGGACCAAAATCACCATTTACCGATTTAGTGCACGTCATGTACAGACAAGTCGATGAGCCATAGGGACGTATATCAATATCATAAGTCCAAAACCATAGTCAACATATTTCTGTGCAGCACATAAATTAACTTGTGGTAAAGTATAAGGGGGGGCTCGTATGTTATTATATAGTCACCATTCATATCAATTTTAATTTTTTTTCATTTACGTATATATATGTATGTTGGGCGTGACATTGTTTTTTCACTCTAATTCGGTGATAAATTTTCAAAGATATTGAGATTTTTAATTTTGAAAACATATTTTTAATATATAAATAAATTTAATCTACTCAAGTTTCTTGCTTATGGGGTTTTGGATTGAGGATGAATGGGTGCACTGTTTTTTTTTTAACCATATGGTGAATCAGTAACTCCCAGTCTTAATCTATAGGAGACCCAGTACAATCCTCGTAGCTACCACTATAACACCAAGAATACATCCAACTACCTGTGGTGAATCTACTTCTCCAACATCCACCACAGCAGGCCAGTGTACTCAATGAGTTTTGAACAATTGTCTCCCAAGTTTAGTCCAAGTAGACTTACAGTCAAACCACACATCACTATATGAATGGGTGCACTGTTAAAGTACTCTTGCTCCTTGGAATAGATCACTGGTTCAAATCCCCTGTAAGTTCTTACCTACCAAAAAAATTAATTTACTCAAATTAAAATTTCCTACCTATATTTACCTTATTTCGAACTAATTGACCCTATCCAAGAAAAATCCAAAACATGGAAAAGTTAAAACATGGAAAAGTTAGAATACTCGAATAATGACGGCCGTGAAACATGGAAAAGTCAGAATACTCGAATAATGACGTCTCACGGCCCTTCTGCTGATGGATGGAAAGTAACCCTAAGAAATCTCGAGGTGTTTTCTGTCTTGATTTGATAAAAAGGACCATTGAAATTTGACAACAGCCTTTCACCAAAACCAATAGTAGCAAAGATATGAGACAAAAATGCGAGTAAAGTCAGACGGTGGCTGGTTTTACTTTCGTGTTCTGAGCAGTTAATGTTGCTGGAGATGTATGATTTTACAAGTCACTATTAGCCAAGTCAGATGTGTGATTTTTTCAATGTAATACGGAGATGAGTAACTTTTTCTCGTAATCAATCTCAAGTTTACACATGTATTTTTAAATATATATATATATATATATATATATTAAAAATAATGTGTATTATAATAAAAATAAAAAATATATATATTTGTATTTGTATTTTTAAATAAAAATAAAATATTATTTAAATTAAAAAATAATGTGTATTATAATAAAAAATAAAAGTAAAAATAAATATTTATATTTTGTTAAGTTTATGTAAAATTAATGTTATAATTTCATTTTCATCATGTTATTTTTGACTAGTGGTTGAGATTACAATTTATTTTAAGTTTATGTTATAATTTGTAGTTCTTATGATGAATTACACTTGGTTCTAAAAGTATGGACAAAATTTTTTCCTATGTGATTTCTACATAAAAGACTCTTCTTAATGTAATATGGATCACAGAAACCTTAATCGATAAATTACAATTTATTATGAAAGAAACACTGATATTACAACTTAACATGAAGGAAATGTGCTTAGAACATTTTTCTCTCTCAAAACCATAAATAAATTATTTCAATATACATATTAACTAATTTATTTTAATATTAACTTGATATATAAGTATAAATGGAGAGAAAATAAAGGAAAAAAATTATTGTAATGATGATCATAATAAATAAATAAAAGACAATTAATCTTTTATATAGCATTTAAAAAGTACTATTAATGAATCGCTTGAGCAGCCTACATGAGAGGAACTAGGTAGTGAGAGCCTGGTATGAGGAAGCCCGGGGAGTGCGCAAAGAGACACAGCCAACCTCGAGATTGCACGAAGCTCCAGAGCCATGACCCTAGGAGGGGGCCGCGAAAAGGAAACCCCCTTGCCACATAAGCTAGCTACATTCTGAGATGTGATTGCAGCATGCAATAAAAGGCCAGCAACCGAAAACCAACAGAAATTTGTGAAAAAAATGGCATCCATCCCCACAGTTGCTATGTCGACTAAAGAACCATGCAAAGCAACTCTAAACCTAGCAAAATGAGGGATTATTGGCTAGTTCACATGTTTATGGCCCTCGGCTAAAGCGGTAGAAGCTTGGGTTCAAAGGAACTGGCGTTCACTGGTCAAAGAAGGAATAAAAAGTCATTTTGTCAGCAAAGGCTTCTTTGTATTTGTATTTGAAGCAACAGAATAAAGGAACCTCATATTCAGAAATGGATCGCATTTCATGGGGCCTTAAGGTCTCTATCTGAATCAATGAACTCCAGACTTCGACCTGACTCAAGATGTGCCCTTAGCCATTCCGATCTCAGTGCGACTGCCCCACCTACCTCTCCATTGTTGGAACCCTAAATCCTTGGAAACCACAGGCAACAAACTAGGCAAATACACCGACCGAGTAGAAAGAAGAGACCAGTATTCCTGTCCGAGAATTTGTGTAGAAGTAGACTTGGAGGAAGGTCTCCCTAAAGCCATTAAACTCATGGTGACTGACTGGTCACACATACAAGTACTAGATTATGAGAAACTCCCATTTAAATGCAGGAACTACCATGGCTACAGGCATTTTTCCAAGCATTGTAAAAAAAAATCAAAGGATGTAGTTGAGAAGGAGAAGGAGATCAATGGACTTAGGTTCAGAAATCAGGACCAACTAAGCAAAGCAACAGGAACAAAGGGAAAGTTGTCTCCACTAGGAGGGTTGCTCCTCCCGAACCCCAAGCAGAAGGAAGCTCAATCCCTCCAATAGCAGACATATCAACCAACCCCTTTGATATTCTCAGCACACCATAAAAACTCCAAGATCCAACAGATAAAGAGGTTGAACAACAGGGAAACAACATGGAAGAAAGCAAAAGGCAAGAGGAACCAGTCCAAATCGCATCCCCAAAAGGTGCCTCTAGCTCCCCAACCTATGCAAAAATTAAAAGAAAGAAGACCCCCAAGATATTGGGATCCTTAGAAGATGAAACATCTGAGAGGCCCTTGAAAAGAGTGGGGAGAAAATCTCAAAGAGAGGCCAGAGAAGAAGAAGTTGAGAGACAAAATATGCAAGGCAGTCAAGCCACTATAGAGATGTCTATTAGCAGAAATACTAGAACCAGGCCTCCCAAGGGAGCTGTTGCCCCAACCCCTACAAGTAAATAATGTGATTAATCTCTTGGAATTGTAGAGGACTGGGGAACCCATCAAAAGCTGAAGCAGTCAAGAGCCTATTAAAGTTATAAATTCTTGAGATCCTCATGCTCCAAGAGACTAAAAGAGAAGGAGAATCCCTTTTGGAACTCAGCAAAGAAAAATGGAAAACAAAAGTTGGAAAAGTAGTAAGTGCTAGAGGTACATGCGGCGGGTTAGCTACACTCTGGGAGGCTGACCAATTCTAGCTTGATAGCTCCTTTCAGATGCAACACTGGATTTACACTGAACTCTGACACCTACTAAGTAAGATAAACATTGAGCCTCTCTTTAATCTCTATGTTCCTATCCTCTATGCAGAAAAGGAACAATGCTGGCAAACTCTGACTAATTTTTTGGAAGCATACTCCCTCAACAATATAATTATTGCCGGAGACTACAATCTAATCCTAGACCTAAAGGAAAAAAGAGGAGGAACTAGCAGTAGGGGTCGCTTCCTCCCCTTATTGGAAAACCTGATCCAACAATGGGATTTAATGGATTTCAAGCCAAAAAATGGTCTACACATCTAGAAAAATAACAAAATAGGGGAGGAGCATATTTCAGCCAGGCTAGATAGATTCCTCCTTCAAAGTTCCTTCCTCTCCGAGAAGATGATCATCTCCACAAAAGTTCTACCAAAGTGGAACTCAGACCATAAACCCATCCTCCTTCTAATGGAAGAAGAAGAAAACCTAGGACCAATCCCCTTCTAGTTCAGCCCACTATGGAAAACAGAGGGGTTTTGGATACAGTGAATAAGGCATGGTCCATCCATGTCCTTGGATCACCCAGCTATGTTTGGGAGCAAAAGATAAAAGCCACCAAAATAGCCCTAAAGAAATGGATAAAAAATCCCACAGTCTCCCCCACTACCCAAAGAAAGCAGAGCACAAAGCAACTACTGGATCTCCAAATGGGCCTAGAGATTCAAGACATAACTAGAGCATAAATTCATAGTGAGAAAGAACACCAAATTAGCACCCTCTAGACATTTAGAGAAGAGGAAGAATATCTAAGGCTCAAGTCACGCAATCTCTGGCTTGTTTCTGGAAACAAGAATACCGGTTTCTTCCACAAGCAAATTCAAACCTGCCTCTCTAGAAACCACATTGCTAAAATCACCTCATCATATGGGACTATTCTTAAAGGCACAACTCTGATAAAAGAGGCGGCAACCTCTCATTTTCAGCTATTGTTCAAAGAAGAAGGCATGGAGGATAATGAGGAAGCTCACGACTTCCTCAAGCACATTCCCAGTATGGTTAATGAGGAGGACAATGCAACTCTCTTGAAGCCATTCACTGAAGAAGAAATTTGTAATGCCATATGGAAGATGGAACCAGAAAAAGCCCCAAGACCTAATGGATTCTCAATACACTTCTACAGACTCTGCTGGGATATCATCAAGGTTGATTTGTACAGAATGATTAAATGATTTCTTCAAAAAGCCAAAGTGGGAGGAAGCACAAACTCCACCTTCCTAGCCCTAATTCCTAAAGAATCCAACCTGGAGACATTTGATAGATTTAGACCAATCCCGCTTTGCAATACGTCCTACAAATTACTCACCAAGTTACTTGCTAATAGAATAAAACCTCTATTGCACAAACTCATCTCTCCCAATCAAGGAGGGTTTGTTAAAGGTAGGCATATCCTGGACAATGTGATACTGGTGTAGGAAATCATCCATTCCATCCATCAACGCAAAGAGCAAGGTATGCTCATCAAACTGGATATGGCGAATGCCTTCAATAGAGTAAGACACTCCTTCCTCCTCCAAGTTCTTTCTACATTTAGTTTCAGTTCTGAATTTGTAAAATTGATTAAAGCATGCATTGGAGAACCTTGGATAGCCCCTCTAGTAAATGGTAGACCAACAAACTACTTCAAAGCTTCAAGGGGAATCAGGCAAGGCTGCCCTCTGTCCCCCTTCCTGTATATTCTGATGGCAAACTCTCTAAGCCGAAAGCTCTCAGATGAGAAGCTCAACGGGACACTTCCTAGCATTAGAGTGATACCCAGAACAACCCCAATCAATCATGACTTGTTCACAGATGAATCTATCCTTTTGGGAGGAGCCTCTATTAAAATAGCAAGAGCCTTTAGTGGAGTAATCCAAAGTTTCTGCAGAGTCTCTGGAGCTATGGTCAATAATAGGAAAAGTACAGAGTATGGCTAGGTTGTAGACTAGCAATCTATACTCAGGATTGCCCAAGCCCTAGGCTTCACCGGATATGTCTCTCAGGAAAGATTCAAGTATCTTGGCCTGCCTTTAACCTTGGGTACTACTAAGGCCCCCCATTAGATGGAAATTATCAGCAAAATCAAGGAAAAAATGACTGCTTGGGGCGGAGAGTGGCTTACCACAGCCGAGAAGCTCACTCTAGTCAAGTTAGTCCTCTCATCCCTTCCTATCTACTAGGCTTCTTTCCTTTTAGCTCCAAAAATTATCACCGATCAGTTAGCAAGGCTAATTCGAAATTTTCTATGGCAAGGAGGAAAGGGGAACCAAAAAAATTTCCATATAGTAAGTTGGGACATAGTGAAAAGGTCAATATCTGAAGGTGGACTTCAAGTAAGAGATCCTGTGTTGGCCAATCTGGCAATGGGAGGGAAGATTCTTTGGAAAATCTTCTCAAACCAAAGGCACCCTATAAATCAAGTTCTAATTAAAAATATCTGCACATACTCTCAATAAAGAATATGGAAGAAGGAGCTTCCCACAAAGGAACCATGCTGTGGAAGTTGTGTAGCCAAGGCTCGAAATTCTTCAAACAGAAGCTTTACAAAATTCCAGGAAATGGGAAAAGAATTAGACTATGGGAGGACAATATCATGGGTCTCCAACCCCTAAGTATTGCACCTGGAATAACAGACTTGCATAACTGGCTCATCCAGAAAGGTATCCACAAACTTACTAAAATTTGCACATGGGATTCAGCAAGGAACTAGAGTAATTGGGCCCTACATCACTGCCCTGATTGGATGCTCCCTCAACTCCATCAATTATTAGATAAACTGACTGGTCTAGCTCCTGTGCACCTTCATTCGAGGGACACGTGGGGCTGAAGGAAGACCAGAACTTACTCAGCCTCGTTGGGTTTTGCAACTCTCCAAGAACAACAACATCAAATCCATACTACAAAGCTTTGGCAACATGTTTGGGACCCATTTGGACTCCCAAAAATCAACTTCTTCTGCTGGACTCTCATGCACAAAAGGACCCTCACTGGTGAAAACTTCAAGAAAAGAGAAATCATGGGTCCACACAGATGCCATCTCTACTGCAAGGACCAGGAAACGATTGATCACTTGTTCATAGACTGCCCCTTTTCTCAAGAGGTCTCGTGCAAGCAATTATGGGGTTCAACGCCCAAATCCCTCAGCGATCTTCAATGGTTAGTCTTATCGCAACTTGGAAATATCGTTATCCACACTCTTTGAATAGCAACTCAACTTGGACTAAAATCTGGAATGCAATCCCAAAATATATCTGTTGGGGAATCTAATTGGCTAGGAATGAAGCCGTCTTCAACAACAGACTTCAATCCACCAACACAATAACTGCCAAGGCCAAAGCCTTACTATTGGAAACTTTTGAAAATAGACCTCATAAGTCAGACAATTCCCTTCTCCCTGAAGAGCTCAGCTGGCTAGGAGAATCCCTAAGACTGGCAAGCATCAAGAAAAATATCTCCTTGCCTAGCCATAATTCAGAGTGGCGTCTTCAGATCTTTGAGGTGGACTTCAAAAAATGGTGGAAAAATCAGGGCAAGTCACGATTTTCTTCGACAAAACCTCCAAAGGAAACCCTGGGATATGAGGGACAGGAGGAATGATTTACTCCACAGATGGACAAAAATAGGATAGCTACAGTTGGGGACTAGGTCAGAGCACCAACAACCAGGCCAAGATCCCCGAACTACTCAAAGCATGTCAGCTGGCTCAAAGGAACATAGGGGAAAACTTACAAATCTTTGGGGCCTCTAAAATCCTAATTAAAACCCTTAACACGGACAACCAACTCAATAGCTCTACTCTAAACAAGACTCTAGAAAGAATAAAAAAGATTACTCAAAACTTCGCATCCTACTCATTCTACCATGTCCTACAAGCTCAAAACAAGGAGGTTGATATAATGGCTAACAAAGGATGTCTTCTAGATCAAGGTATGCTGGTAAAGAATGATGAAGAATCTGAAAGGCACCCAATTCCTTAACAGACAAGGAGAGTCGATCAAGGATAGAATTCTACAGAACAAAGGCTGGCACAGACAGACTTTCACTGTCGAGAAAGAGTGGGCCACTCCTCGACAAGTATTTGGCTTTCCACATGGGCCAGCAGTGTTGGGTGTATTAACAGGGTGCAGAATGGATTTCATTCAAAGGATAGTTTTGAAGAATGAGATGTGTAGGAACAGGGTGGGGGATGATCTCACAATCATCACGAGCTAGAAAAGGTGGGGGGTTAAATATGCGGGGAGTGGTAAGCGGTTTTCATTGCACTGGTTGTGGCTGGTGGGTAGTATTTCATGAATCGAATGCGATGTACCTTAAGGCCTAACGTGTGGCAGGACAAAACCACCCATATCGCGTGATCCTGTGGTGCTAAGGGCCGAACAACAATTGGACACGATAAGCATCGGATTAGGGCGGGGGAAGATCTCACGGTTATCGCACGTTATACATGGCAGGGTCTTATCCTTGTTGTGGGGCCAGGTACGGAGATGGGATCAAGTTAAGGCTCAGACAGCGAGGGACGCGATAAGCATCGGATGTGGGCGAGGGTTGATCTGAAGATTATCGCGCATTGCAAAAGGAGGGGAGATAATTCGCTGGGAGTGGTAAGCAGGTTTCATCGCACCACTCTTGGTTGCTCGGTAGTTTTTTATGAAACAAATGCGATGCCACTTAAGGGACGATGCGTGGCAAGACAAAACCACCCATATCGTGCACTCCTAAGGTGTTAAGGATTGGAAAGTGAGGAACGTGATATGCGTCGGATCTGGGTAGGGGAAGATCTAACAGCTATCGCGAGTTTATTACAACGGGGGTTAACCCTAAAGTGGGGTCAAGTACGGAGGAGAAGACAGGTTATAAATTAATTCAATTTAATATAATGCGGATTTGTATTATTGTTGCCCATGGTTTAAAGTTTATGCGGGATTTAAATAAACCCAAGAAAGTACCAAAGTATTAAAGAAAAGAGGAAATGTAAGACATGACACTAAGATGTCATCAACAAAGCAAGGATCACTCAGCCATGCCAAATGCGTGAAAAGTAGCAGCTAATCTCTGATACAAAAGCCAGAATAGGATGACTCTATTGAGCCAGAATTCTCATAATTGTCTATATTCGAGGTTGTTTGGCATGCCCAACCTCTTCTTATAAATTAAACTCAATTGTTTTTGTTTAAAAAAAACTTATTATTAACAAAAAAAATGTCAAGGTAATCCATAAATAATATGGTTTTAAAATAACTTAATAATATTGAAGTGTATTTAAATATATATTAACAAAAAAAAAAAATTAATGTGAATAATGTAGTTTATGAACAAAACATTTCTATGTTAAAATATTTTATTTTTTATGGTTAAAACATTTCAATTAGTCTTAATCTTTTACATTATGGTCTTTTGCATAGATAATTTTTCAATCAATTTTGTATGAAATCCAATAAACATTGGTTGGAATTGCAAGTTTACATTGTGTAGTGTACAAAATCCAATTGCCCTAGGAAGTTTCAAGACATGAAATTTTCAATGAGTTGAGTTCATTTATTCATTCAAAAATGCATTTAAAATAATATAAAATTACACAATTTGTGTATCCATTATTAATCCATCTTAACCACTTATCTATCAAATCTTTAGAGATGCAAATTTTTTTCAAGTTTTATATTCTAAAATATGTTTTCACATCAAAAAATTTAATCCCTTAAACTTCACTAAATTAATAATTAAAATGAATCTATAATTGTGTATATTATAAAGTTAAAATTGATTTTTAATTTTATAGTAAAATTTAAACATTAATATTAATGAAATATTAATTAATATTAATTTTAAAAAAATAATAAATTAATTTTCAAAATTAAAACTTACAAATCAATAATAATAACTTATTTAATTTATTATTAATTTAATAATAAATTAAAATAACTATTCACACTAAATACTATTTTAATTTCAGATTCTTAACCACGAAAACAGAGAAGTTACACATAATCAGAACATAGTACTTTTGAGGTAAAATGTATTTTTGTTTACATTTAAAACCTAGTTTTTTAATAATAGTGTGAATAAATTACCTATGTGGTTTTGGCTGCAATATACATGTACTAATTGAATCATTTATGAGTGAGGATTATCTTGATTAAATGTGTTTATTTAGTTATAGTAAATATTAATTAATGTATTTGGCTGTAATATATATTTATAATAAAATAATTATATAAATTAAATGCTCTTTTATAGGTATTATTTTATTATAAATATCAAAAAAAAATATTTTATAGTATATTCCATATTATCAAGATTAAAATTATTATGTTTTTTTTTTCATATTTTCTCAACTTTTTATGTGTAAAAAAAAATTAACAAGATTTATGATTATAGAAATTTATTTCTACTTTACTATATAGATTTTTAAGTTGTAAATAAGATTTGTTGCAATATATGGTTTTATCAATATCATATACTCAAAAAAATATTAACTTATTTCATAGTCAAAATATTTATATAAATTTTATTTTAATTTAATTTTATAACATTTTTTAATTAATTGAAAAACAGAAAAATATAAACACTTTTGAGATAAATATCCACTTTTTATCCTAACTATTATTAAAAATTAAAAATATTAAATAGATATACCATAGAAATTAAATCTTTATCATCCATTTATTAATTATTGATAATTGAATTAAAATTTTGTAAGTAAATAGCTTAATTAATCCATTTAATCATGGCCATTACAAATTACTAATCTAGTTCTAATGTCACACACCCCGGTAACCTCGCATGTAAAAGTAGGGAGTTATAATTTTTTTTTACAAATTACCACAAGTAAATAACCAATTCACAACTCCACAAATCTTCGTTACCATTAGATATATCATTTACTAATACATCAAGTAAATTGCAGTAAAAGACAATAAGTTTCATAACCATTGCATAACCTTTAACCATCACTGTAATAACACAAACTGTCTCATGAATCCATGCATCCATTTCTTGATATCCTTAACCCTGTTAGATAATCATGTACTAAGACATTATGGATGTCACATCAAATAAAGAACCATCATCATTAAGGACCCATCATTATCAACGGACACAAAAGGCAATCACATCATTTACACCATTTGAACACGGATATACCCTGGAAACCCCGTAGGGTGAAAACCAGCAAACGTTTAATCTTTTTATTAAAGGCTCGTGAGGGTTTTCACCCCTCACTCAATGGTTTGTAAGGGATTCCATCCCTTAACCATTGTCTTAAAATCTTTACAATGAATTATCAATAAGCTGTCACATAACTAGCTAAAAGCTAATACAATTTACATGTAATCTTTTATTCACATACTGCCACATGCAACATTCCTTGTGGCATAATTGTTCTAGCAATGGACAATACTGCAGCTTGACTTCATCTGCATGGACAAAAAATCCTTTTTCCTGCCATAATGTTAAACATCACTTTCCTTGGCACCATCTGCCATCGTTTCCTGTCAACGCAGTCATCAACAATCTTGGCAACAAGATTAGTTACAATATTATTCAAACAATAATCAACATCTACTGTCAATGCAGTCATCAACAATCTTGGCAACAAGATTAGTTACAATAATATTCAAACAATAATCAACATCTAAAGAGATCCTTTAACATCTACTCATATGCATGAGTACGCATAACATACTAGCTAACTAGCATATATATACCCAAATAATACTGTTTGACCTCCACAATGTTTACTAATGCATAACTCTCTTTAAGAGTTCTAACTCGTTAGCTCATGTAAACCAAGGAAAGAACCAAGACCAGGTTCCTATTTTCCAAGATAAATCTTCGTAAATAACAGCCATAATGATAATCTTTCACCGCATGCATTATCATGTGTTTTCTTCACCAAGAAAATACATCAAATAATCATTTCTATCTGCATGCATTAACAAATTCTCTACTAAGAAAACATATAATTTAAACATTCTTTTACTGCGCATAAACAAAGAGTGCTACACGAGGTCAACTTATCTCTCTTTCCTTCGATATCTTCGTCGCCATAGCGCATGCTGAGGTCTTGTTAACTTGCATATCTGAACTCAAGTCTGCAGACCCGGAAAAATCGTTGAAAGAAATGTTGAGAAAACAAGATTCTGAAGCTGAGCAAGAGCAGATAAATTTCCAGAGAGCAAATTGTGGGAATGATCTAAAGATGCCAATTTAGTAAGACCGGAAAATTGTGCCGGAATGGAGCCGGAAAGATTGTTCCAGCTCAAATTCAATGCAATTTCCAGCGCTTGCATTTTTCCCATTTCTGGAGGAATTTGCCCTGAAAATCGATTTAAGCTCAAGTCTAGTAACTGCAAATTGGTACACCGGCTGATCTCCCATCGTATAGCACCAGACAGAGCATTTCCATTCAAAGTAAGCTTAGTCAGGGCAACCAGATTTCCAAGATTTGCCGGAATCAGCCCGGTCAATTCATTAGCAGACAAATCAATGACTTGCAAACCGTGCAAGAACCCAAGAGCCCTCGGAAGTTCACCGCCTAGTCGATTTCCCTGAAGATCCAGCATTTGAAGCTGAGAACATCCTCCAATCTCTGCAGGAATAGAACCAGAAAACTGATTCATTGCAAGGTCCAGAAAAACAAGATTCTCCAGCTTTCCAATCTCTCTCGGAATCTGATTCAGCAACCTATTATTCCCAAGACGCAAACGCGACAGAGTCACACAGTTTCCAATCTCCGGCGGCAAAGCTCCGGTGAGCTCATTCGACAGAAGCAGCCCCTTTGTCAGATTCTTTATTTCAAATAAACTCGGCGGAATGCTTTCAAGTTAACCGAATTGTTTTCTTGCCCACCTATCCTCAGATTCTTTTTTTTTTTCAAATAAACTCGGCGGAATGCTTTCAAGTTAACCGAATTTTTTTTTCTTGCGCCACCTATCCCTAAAACCTCGCAGTCCTTCTTGCCGTCACCATCCCAAGAGATCAGCTATATCTTTCTTGAAGGGTGCGGTGGTTGGAGGGTAAGTTATCCAAAGCTTCTTCCATTATCTAAGCTTTTACGTAATTCAAGAATCAGTTTTTGTAACTGATATGTAACTTTTATTTATCTATTTACCATGAGTCATTACATCTAATAAATTATTAAAAAAGTAATTTAAATTATTTAAAAGAATAATTTGAATGCAAAATAATAATATGTGTATAAAATAAAATTATTATAGAGAAAATTATAAATGAATATAGTAAATTATCAATTAAAATTTTGCAAGTAAATAGCTTAATTAATCCATTTAATCATGCCCATTACAAATTACTAATCTAGTTCTAATAAATTATTAAAAAAGTAATTTAAATTATTTAAAAGAATAATTTGAATGCAAAATAATAATATGGGTATAAAATAAAATTATTATAGAGAAAATTATAAATGAATGTAGTAAATTAACAATAAATAGTGTTGATCAATATAATTATCTTAACCTTGAGTATTTGTTGATGATATAATTAAATAAGAGTTAATTAGACACTGGCATTGTATTTAAACAATGATTTTGTGGATAGATCTATACATTTCTTGGCCAATTGTTTTTAAGGAAATATTTTTCAAGGTATTTAATATTATTTTATAAAGTAGTGAAAAGAACAATACCTTATTTGTTTAGAATCATTTAGCTACAGCAATAGTTATATTATTCTTTTATTTATTGTTATATGTTGTAATAAATTGTTTATGTCAATATAATATAATTATTTTAAAGTTGAACAAATATTATTTTAGAGTTGAGTATGTGTTGATGATATGTTTTAATAGGAGTTAATTAGATATTGAAATTGTATTTAAACAATGCTTTTGTAAATAGATCTATACCTTTCTTGGCCAGTTGTGTTTAAGGAAATATTTTCGAGGTAATTAATATTATTTCATAAAGTAGTGGAAAGAACAATGTTCCAGCCATCTTGCCGCTATTTTTTTTAGAGGACAATGTACTCTTTTTTTTAATTTTAAGAAAAAGAAAATGTCGTTAGTGGTTCATCGAGGGAGATCAACCAAAATCCACTATTGTTAAGGACATTGGTTGTGTAAGGGACCAAATCCATATATTTGAGTGAATACTATTTCACTGCTCATTGAAAGGAGAAACTTTTTCCTTGCAAACCCTAAAAATTATTTAATGAAGCCGAAAAAGCCAGTAATGAAAAGAGCCATTGCCTTAAAAATTCGTAACTTGTCGTCATCGGCATCATTCATTGTAGTTGCAAGTCAAATTGATTCAAGTTACTAGAAAGCATACGGCCACAAAATACTAATCAACATTAATTCCCTTTATTCGCATTTTTTCTCGATAAATTGAGAATTTTTTTCCAATCAATTTTATATATATAGAGCAATATATATATGGAAATTAATTAATTAATTTTATTTATATATATATATATATATATATATATATTATTGTGAATGAATGTTTAGATAATCATATATATGATGGTGGTGGTGGTTAACGTTCATTAAATTTTGGTCTATGAGATTTAAAGAAACGAATTATTTAGTTTGAAACGAATTATTTAGTTTGATTTAAGATTTTATTCCTATACTCAAAAAGTTTGGAGAAGCCTCCCGAGCTCACTGTAATTTTGACAATGTAAAACGCTAGGAAGGTCAGTATTGCAACAAAGATTTTGAAACTGAGATCTAATGTGGTTGTACACGAGACATTTTAAGAGGAAGTGATTTTCATCCTCGATGTTCGTATTCTCACAGAGATGGCATAACCTTTCCATCCATGGTGTTTTGGGCACTCCCCAGCGTCGTGTTTCACAATGGAGCTCATGAGAGTTCGTTCTAATCTTGGCTATATTAATTTTCTTCTTTGAACTAGTTAAAATAGAGAGATACTTTTGATCTTCTAGGGTGGGGTTGATGACCTCCTTATAATATCTTAATTTTCTTTTCGTTGCTAAATCTTTCTCACACCACATTTTTTTTTTAACTTGGAAGTAACAATATTTTTAATGTTATTAATGTTTTGCAATGCAACATAATCTTTCTCACACCACATTTTTCTTTGAACTTAGAAGTAACAATATTTTTAATGTTATTAATGTTTTGCAATGCAACATTCTCGTCGATCTCTCAATGGTTTAACCAGGCCTTGGTGTCTTTATACCAACCTCGTTTGAGCCTTAAGTGGTTTTGGTTGGAATTTAAAGCTAGCTTAGGAAGTCTATGGTCTCCTATGTTATTGAGTTTGTGCTTGCACAACAGAAGCCTAGTCATAGAGCCTAGTCATAGCTAGGTTCTCGATAGGGGAAAGACCCACTTCTATAAGGAGAATAGAATAGGGTGTGTTGCTTTTAATTTTGAGGTTATACGTTATAAAACACTTCTGGACTTGCTCAATCTTTCTCCAGGATTCTCTAGAGATGCTACAACCCCAAACCTCACATCCATATAAGATAAGCGGAGTGACTAAAGTTTCAAAGAGGAACTTCTTTCTATCCCACCATTTTACAATTATTTTCAAGACCAAAATAAGCTTTCCATCCCCCATTAATCCTTTTCTTAGTACTATAGTTCCAGTTGATCTTGTGATGAATATCAATTCCTAGGTACTTGCAAGAAGATACTTTCTCCAAGTTACTATTGTCATACATAAAATTAGCATAAGTGTCCTTCTTGGATTTGATAATCATAACTTTTGTTTTGTCAATGTTAACAATCATACCCATGGTAGAGCAGAAATCCTTAAGAAGTATAAGTTGCTTATCAAGATCAAATGGGCACCTTGCGAGAAGAACGATATCGTCAGCGTAGAGAAGGATGGTGACTATCCTAGCTAAGATCGTGCTAGCACATTATGTTTCCTCTAAACAACCTTCTAGCTTGTCAATGTAAATGTCAAATAGGGTAAGGGAAGGGCAACCTTGTTTAACTCTGATATTACACTTAATATCTTTCGACCACCCCTCATTGCTCTTTAACTTGTCAATTACATTCTCGTATAACCTTATAGCGGCAACTCTCAACTCAAAAGGAACCTTTAGCTCTTCTAATATGTTCCAGGAACTATATCGAAAGCCTTTCTAAAGTCCACAAAGCAACAAAAGAGATTGGATTTATCATTGCGACATTCCTCCACAATGATCCTAAGCGTAATGAGATGATCTGTTGTTGAGTGTTGCTTTCTAAAACCCACTTGGCCTTTAGCCCACTACCTTCACTTTCAAGCCATATGCTCAACTTCCTTTCCAAAATAATACCATATAACTTGGCTAGGAGAGGGCTAATCATAATTGTCCGATAATTAGAGGGGTTATTTGTATCCCCACTTTTAAAAATAGGGATGATGAGGCTTTGATTCGATGGTTTAGGGAACCCTTGCTTGACTGCTTGATTGAAAAGCTTGTGAATGTGGGGGATGAGGACAGGACCTCCAATTTTTAAGATTTCCACCTAGTAACCTTCAATGTCCTTAGCTTTCCCATTATCCAACCGATTAACCCCAAAATCAATGTCTTCTAATAAGAAAACTTCTTTCGTGTGAGCATGGTTTCAAAGTTATCCATGAAATTTGTAGAATCATAAAGCTTTTTAAGATAGGAATTCCAATCGTGTAAAGAAATTTAATCATTATCTTTAGTTTTTCTAGTTAGAATATGCCTCCAGAATTTCTTAAGAGTTACCTTAGAGAGGTGTAAGAAATTGTCTTGTTTTTTACAAATATACTGCCTTTTTTTCCTTTTAGTTAGGGCTTTGTATATTTCTATCTTGCCAATTTTAAAAGATTCATCAACAACTTCCTTAATTGCTCTCCTCGCACTTTTACAATCTTTGTCATACCATGGGTTGGTTTTGCTATTTCTTTTATTACTTGAAACTTCAATTGAGAACTTGTTAATAGAATATGAGAGGGTTGTAGTAAAATTATGATAGAGATCTTCTATGTTCTCTATACTAGATAAAGGAAGCAAATTTTTAATTCATTTAGAAAGAGATATTTTTTATTTATATCAAAGATTAACTTCTTTTGGCTATAAGGATTATCTTCTATGGGATCTCTATGCATGACAAAATTGAGAGTTATAAGTAAAGGCCTATATACATATCAACCATTTTCCTAATTGTTTATATTTTCAAATAAAAAAATCAAATCAAATCAAAAAAAAAAAACAACAACAACAACAACAAAACAAAAAACAAAAAACAAAACAAAACAAACAAACAAACAAAAATAGTATATCAAAATGTCTTATCCCTATCTATATTTATTGTTGATATTTTTATCTGTATCATCCTAGGTGGAAACTAATAATATTATAATTTTTTTGTCAATACTAATCAACATTAATTCTCTTTATTGGCATTTTTTTCAGATAAATTTATTATTATTTTAAAAAATTACAATCAATAATTTATTATTATTATTATTAGTATAGATAGATAGATATCATGGTGAATAAATGTCTCAATAATCATATATATATCATAGTCAATTTTGTATATATATATATATATATATAGATATAAACTATTTTCTTAATTGTTCATATTTTCAAATAAAAAATAAAATGAAATCAAAATTAAAGAAGGGAAAAAATGAATATATAGTCGAATTGCCTTATTCCTATCTATTATTGTTGATATCTGTATATGTGTCATCCTATGGGGAGACTAATAATATTATAATTTTTTTATCTCAATTATACTTTTATATATATAGATAATAAAATAAAAATAAAAAATTGTTGATATTATAAAATAAAATATTACAAATATTAAAAAAAAAGAGGAGGAGATTAGTTATATAGTCAAAAACACCTTAATCTTATTTATATTTATTGTTGATATCTTTATTTTTTATCTTCATTAATCATTTTCATTAATTGATTAAACCAAATATTAATTATTTTTTATTGATTAAAATATAAATTATAATAAATTACAGATTCTTTAAAATCAAATAATAATAATAAAACAACCATATAATTTATATATATGCATTAAAAAAAATTGAGTAGTTTTGCTCATGCATTAACAAGAGGAGGTTAGCCAATAGTGTTGTAGTGACTTTCTATGATTGTTAGTGATTTTCTATGATTATGAGTATATTATGAGGAAAAGATAGAATGAATAATAATTTACACGGTTTTGATTATTGAAAGTTAAAGCATATATAAAAAAATTGAGTAGTTTTGCTCATGCATTAACAAGAGGAGGTTAGCCAATAGTGTTGTAGTGACTTTCTATGATTGTTAGTGATTTTCTATGATTATGAGTATATTATGAGGAAAAGATAGAATGAATAATAATTTACGCGGTTTTGATTATTGAAAGTTAAAGATAAAGGTACTGGTAATATGATAAATTATAAGAAAAATATAAAATAAAATAGAATAAATTCAATTGATATTATTGACATATTTTTTGAAAGATAAAGATAATGGCAATATGATCAATTATAAGAAAAATATAAAATGAGATAGAATAAATTCAATAGATATTATTGTCAATAAAATATAAATATTCACATAACTAATCAATTAAATTGGTATATTTATTGGTTTTGTGTCCATCAATTTGAACCTTGAATAAATACATTAAATTTTTCAATTTTTAATTAACTGTAATAATTTTTTAAACATATTGGTAGATAAAGAATATGTAATAATTACAATAAATTTTAGAATGTAATGAATTACGAAATCATTAATAAAAGCATGTGAACATTCCAATAAACTAAAAGGTTCAAATCCCATGTTTTCCACTTCTCATCGTTGAACATTCTCGATGATATATATAAAAATTATCCCATTTCTTACATGTCCATACAAATTTGATCCCATTTATTATATAAAATTATATATCTATTCTATGTGAGTTATTATTATAATGTCTCATTTGATTTGATTACCAAGAAATATCACACTTGATTATCTACATTTTTTATAACTAAGTTAACTATTTAATTGATATTGTAAGGATAAAACACGCATTTGTATTATCTAATTGAGTTTATATTAATATGTCTCATTTTATTTGACTACTAAGACATATCACACTTATTATCTACATTTTTTTATAACTAAGTTAACTATTTAATTGATATGGTAAGGATGAAACACGCATTTTTATTATCTAATTGAGTTTATATTAATATTGATGAAATTCCCGGATGCAGGTGTACGCAGGGACTGAACTGACGGCAAGGGAACAGAATGGCAAGTGGCATAGCCACATGGCCACCCGTAAACTCGTACACAAAGCAACAGTAAATGCCATTTAATTTGGCACTCGAATCAACTTGCCCACGCCAACCTGCCTCGGCTCTACATCGTGGCTTCCTCAAGTAATATATTACCCACCTCCTTTGAGTCTAATCCTATGCCTCTGAGCTACCAATGTCCCCTGGCTATAGTGGATCCAAGTTCACACACTGCTACGGGCAAGCGCTGCAACATTCTCTGCTGCATTGAGTTTGGACAGGGCATCCATTATTCTCAAAGTATAATCTGCAACCTACTTCTCAATTCTGAGCCTACTGAGCCTTCTATCTCTGAACCCCAGCCTTCTATCTCTGAGCCCCACTCAATGTCGACCTCTCGCAGACATTCTTTTCATCCCCACACCATCATGCCCCGACTGCGCCATCGAATGCGTAGCAGAAGAGGTAGTAGTAGAGGCAGATTGCCTCGCTCTCCACCTTCACTAGTCTTAGACTCCTCTACCCCCTCGGCTAATTATGTCTAAGGTTGTTATCTAGATACTCGCAATGGCAGAAGATGCACAAGAGCTATCCACTCCCACCCTTCGCAAAATGTCATTCCAGCCACTGACATCCCCACTAGCTCTCAGCAACCCCATCATTCAGCCCAATTCATCTATCACTGCTCTCTAAACCAACCTCTCATCAAAGCCACCATCACAGTCACCTTCCATGAGGAGCCATCCAGCGATGAAGGTCACCCAACCTACGCGACGGAGAAGAGGGACAATGTTCAGAGCAAGACTTCTACAGAGAAGAAAAAACAAGAACCTCAGGCAAAGGATGACATGGGTGCGTTGCAAAATTACGAGGATGACTTTGACAAATACATATGTTTCATCACTGAAGAACACCCGTCAGCACCACATGACACATGACTCACGACGTGTCTTCCGTTTTTAGGTTTTTTGGAAATCACATCTATAGGTTCATTCTATGAATTTTTGAGAAATTCGTTAGTTTTGAAAATGAAGTCAACAAAATTTTGCTATATTTTCATATGCTAGTTTCCCCTGCGTGGGCAGCAAATTCTTTTTTTTGGACTAGACTGGTTTCCCATTTTTGGGCAGTCTCAATCTTGTTTTTGATGTTATATGTCATGAACATTGGCACTGAACTACAGAGGCCAAAGCCTCCCTATATCATTATGTTACAGTAATAGATTTTAGACTTATATATATATATATATATATATATATATATATATATATATATATATATATATATATATATATATATATATATATATATATATATATATATATATATATTGATGAAATGATCATGTATAAATTTTTATAATATTATAGATTAAGTAAATATGCATTAATTTGACATATCGGGTGGTATTGATTTTTTATGATTTGGATAATTCGAAGTGAAAATATAAAAATATTAGTTGTAAATGTTATGGACCATTTATCTTGTGTGACGAAAAAAAATTATATAGGTGCATTGATGTGGATTTGCATAAATATTTTATTCAACTCTAAATTGATGTAGAAAACAATAAAAATTACTTGAATATGTTATATGTTGTTTTTCTGTAATAAAAGAATTACTAATACATTAAGTATAGTGTTTAAAGGAAGACATAAAAGACATTTTTCTCAATTGAACTATGCATGGAAATTTTATGGTGAAATAGTATCAATGTTTTCACCTATTATCACTCCTTCCATAGATTAAGCTGAAAAGTTAAGAATATTTGTATTCTAAGGTGGAATGTTTCCATGTCTCCATATACTTATACTCATGAGGATTTTTTGAGGGGTGTGATAAGGTGAAAACTTTCCTCAATGATGATCAGTCTTCAACAAAAAGTTGCAAATACAAGCTAACAATATCTATATTATTTCTATTGGAATCAAGATTATTCTAAGAATGAAAGGTGAATTAGTATAATAAAATTTTTAACAATTTAAAAAATAATAATACATAAATATTGAACATAAGATGTATTCAGAAACTCATCCAGGAGAAACCACAAAAAATTATTTTTATTAATTACATCTATGAGCCGCAACTCTAATTACAATTATTTTTCTAGGCACCAACCTACATGAGACACCGATCCCTTTTTCTTTGCAGGCACCAACTTACATGGGACACCAATCCCATTTTATTTGCAAGCACCAACCTACTGGAGAAACCAATCCCCATTTAATTTGCAGGCACCAACCTACCAGAGATATCAATCCTCATTGAATTTGCATGAACCAACCTACAAGAGACATTGATCCCCTGTAATCTTGATTTGTATACTCTTATTTACCCATTGCTTTAGATATTCTTCTCATTCTCTAATTTAGCAACTCCCTTGACACTTTAACAAATTGGTTTAGACATTTAGTACTCAACAATCTAATTTGTACACTCAATTCTATGATCTAATATTTCTCCTAAATTATTTCTTTCTAATATAGTTCTCAATCTTCATACATTGTCACATAGTCACATATAAATTTACCACCACCCTATTTTGTTGGTACATTGTCCCATTATCACTTGTTGTCACTAAACATTGGTAAAACATAGTGCCACTATCACTTGTTACCACTCAACATTGTTGTCAAATAGTCCTACTATCACTTGTTTCCACTCAAAATTGTTGTCACATAGTACCACTACCACTTGCTACCACAACATTGTAGTCGCAAAATCCCACTATCACTTGCTGCCACTCAACATTGCTATCACAAATTTCTTTCCACTATCACACTCTTGTGTTGGCACGATCACTCCTACAACCCCACTACTCAATTTACTTGACCATATATTTATATTTTTTTCTTCTCAAATTTAAATTGATCAATGGTTTTTTGACACCTCTCAAACCTTTCATAACTTTTTGTGTATTTTTTCTTAAAAGGTACAAACTTTCCATGGGTTATCAATCTAAGGGAACCTTGTTAAAATCTCATCACACTCTAGTTGGAACTTCAAATGTTTTGAGTGGCATTTGGAACTCAATAACATTCTGACACAAATTTAAACCTTCATTTATAATATATTTTCCTTTATAACTATGTCTTCATTAAACCTTGGGTTGTGATGTTATTTTGGTTGTATACATGCAAAAGCATAGGGATGGGAGGAACCTCCGTTATATGAAATTTCACTTGGTGGTGGTCGTAGGTATCAATTATAATTGTAGGGGTCTATTGTTATTAATGAGGTTTCATTTCCATGCTCGATTGGTTGCCTCTTTATTTGCCAAGTCACTTGTTTATTTTTCATATCACTTCGAATTATTGGTTATGCCACCCTCTTATTTTTCCTATGTTGGAAACCCCACCACACATACATAGCTTTGATGTCTTACACGAGGTGACAGTTAGCATGACACTTGCATTTTAATATTTCCCATCCATCGTTATATTCACGTGATCAGTCATGGTGAGGATCATGAGATTTAGAATTCATGGAGACCCCCTTCGTTCTTGACCTGCCATTTGTGATGGATTTAATGACTATTGTATTTTCTTTAATCTTCACAGAATCAATGCCAATGCAAAGGACCATACAAGGAATTTGGGTATGTGGATGAATAATTGGGTTCCTTGGTAAGTGGGATTAGGGTTTGAATGTGTGTCATTACTTTGTCCTTATCGGCTCTGTGTGTTTTTGTTTATTTTTATGACTTTTTCCTGTGATTTGGGGCCTTCGGCTCTATGTAATTTTGTTTTATTCTATGATTTATGTCAAAAATATAAGACATACCCTGTGGAATTGTGGCCCATTTTTCTTTCTCTTAGCTCTACATATTCTTGTTTGGTTCTTATTTTTGTGATCTCATGCGTACATTATAGAGTTGTGGCCCATATCCCTTTCCTTTAGATATGTGTATTCTTGTTTGATTCTATGACTTATTCCTATGAGCCTTTCTTCTCTTCCTCTCCCCCTTCTTCTATCCTAACTTTGAGTGCCGACAACAAAGATTACCCATGTTATTTTCTTCCTTTCATGAAATACTTGTTGTGATGGAATTTTCTTACACTATGTGGAAATTTAAGGAGATGGGTTTTCATTACAGGTAATCCATTTTCATTTGTGTCTCCTTTAGATATTTAATCTTTATTTACTCATCTCTCTCTTTTCAATGCACTAATCATTCTTATTGGTCTGGTAGGAGGGTTTTTTATTTGGCAGCAGGAGTATATCAACACTATGCTATAGGCCAAGAAGAGGAGGTAAGTTCTCTGTGGTCTTTCTTCCCAAATGTTTTCCCGTTGCACGATGATGATAGGATGCCTACCCTCTTCCCCTGTTAGTTTTGAATGCATCCTATTACAAAGTTGTAGTTCGCATTTTTTGTATATGGTTTCATTTCATTTATATCTGGTTTTCATGGTTATTAGACATCGGTCTGACTTTCATTGTTTGGAAATGTAATGTTTGGGAGAGGGTTAACACCTCGGGATCCCATTTTGTGTATCTGTAAACTCAATTGATAGTTTCCCTTCATGTTAATGGATAAATATTGCATATTTAACATTTTTATATGTTACTTAATAATGGGTTCTTTTGTGAGTCCTTTTGACTGTAGATAGGGTGAGGGTGTCATACCATAGCCCCATGATTCCACCATGATTTAATATTGAATGTTTACTGTGCTTCTAATATTAAATGTATGCAATGTTTATTAGTGTTTATACTTTAGAATTTGGGGTTCTTATTTAGATTTAATTTTTTTCACACACTAGACATTAATAACATCAAAATTGATAAGTTGGTCTTAAAAGAACCTTGGCCATAGTTTTTCTCATCATGCCTAGAATTTTTTATACATCAAATGTATCATTTTTTTTGTTTTGGGAAATTAGTTAAATACTAGTTTTACCCTCGCCATCTTTTCTTCTTGATAATCAATGTGACATATCTCAAAGGCAATCTGCATTTCTGAGAAAATTCTAGTTTCTGGGTGGAAACTTGCTCATTATTGGGTGACTTAGTGATTTTCCTAATTCTTGGTTCATGTAGGTGATATTGCATTTTTTTTTTTTTTATGTTTAGTTTCTGATATTCGAGGTATAACAATCAATTTATCCTATGTTATGTTTTTGACATCTACTCTTATCAATAAGCTTTTCGATTGATCTACTACCTCGTATTTGTGTCAAGTTTACCAATCTCTTATATAATCGCAATGTTTTCTTTGTTTGTGGTCAGTAAGAGTACCTCCCTTTGTATTTATTATTATTTCAAAGGGGAGATGGATAGAAGGGAAGGAGAACCAATCTAGGAATAGCATGAAGGGGATCCAACATCCTTGAACCTCTGTTGTTCCCTCATAGTCAATGGATTCCACTAAGAAGATCATCAGCCTATGAATCTTTTCTTGAAGTGATGGAAAAGAGAATTTTAAGACATTCTCTTACCTTATCCCTAATATATTTTTTTGGGCCCAGGATATTATTTCTTAATGATTATAGATGGAAGATTTAGAGGGTTAAATAATTTTGAATAATTCCCCCCTTAAATCTATCTGGGTATTTCCTATTATGTAGAAGGTAAATCATCTTTTTGATAGTGTGTATTATTTTTTACCCTTCCCATCAACCAATTCAAGGGCATTACTCTAGTGAATAGTGATTTACATTATATTAGAGAACTTTAAACACTTATCCATATTATTAACCCTAGGAACCATAAACACTAAGATCGATATGCAATTCTTAGATGGAATATTAATCCTTACCTATAATGGTTTTGATAATCAAACCTGCAAGATGCTCAACTTAATCAAAATAAAATAACATTCTCAGTAGTATATTCCTTCTATATTACATGAAACATTGTTTGTAATGAATTAACAGTACTTGATAATTGAGTACATGATTCCAAATATTCTTACATGAAAAATCAATAATAACAAATTAACACCCCTAATAAAAAACATGCAATAAGGATAGGATGAAATCACAACTACATGGGCAATAAAAATTGATGCGCGACATTCCACCCATCTATAGTCGATTGATAAGCCAAAAATATCTTTACTGAGACACCCCCAAGCATGGGTTGTGATCTTATAGAACAAAATTCCTCATGTTTTCCTATTATTAGTTCTACATATTTCACTTTCAAATTGTAGGTGGAAATCACAGATACAGCCCCATCCTAGCACATCTACCTTTTCTCCTACAACTTTTGGCTCCTTCCTTTTCTCAATCATTTCTACAGTCATCCTTGACCCCTCCTAGCCTCATAGCATGCAAAAAACCTCCCACTAATAGTTATTTATTGCCTAGGACTTGTTCTACCTTTAAGTTATATCCCCTCTATGCTAGCTATCCATTAAAATATATTGTTTGTACCCCATCAAAACTTCCTTTTAGAGAATTAGAGTTCTTGGCATTTCCATTTGTTTTTCACAACTTTCCATTAGTCAAGTGGAATCCCTTCAATAAATTCACGATCCATACTTATTAACATCACTCATCAACATGTATATGTTTATTTATTATTATTGAAATCAAACTATATCCACTATTTATTATAATATCTACCACTCATTCAAGTGCCTTAATTTAAATAATAGTTCATGGTATGTTTTTTACATTAAAGTTCCACAACATTACACTTCTCCTGCTCTAATATTCAACACCATCCTTGGTGTTTATTTCAAACTCCTAATCCTAGAACAAAGATGGATATGCTTCCCTAAGTGCATCCCCCATCTCCCAGGTATCCTCTTAAGGGTTGTAGTGCTTCCATAGCTCTTTAAATTGTGTGATGAATCGATTCCAGGGCTTGGGCTCCCTTCAATCAAGAATGAGTTGGGGCTTTCTTATAAAATCTCCCTTTGTCTCCACTTGTAAAAAATTCTAATAAAAAACATGATACATATCATGCACATGCTTCCGTAAAAGAGAAATATGAAAAAAATTGTGTATTTTTATGTTTGTCGGCAATACCAGCTGGTAGGCTACTAGTCCTACTTGGGCCCTTACTTCGAATGGCCCACAATATCTTGATGCGAAATTGGTGCAACTTATTAGCATGAGTTTTCATATATTTGGCTTAACTCTAAGGTATATAGGGCCTCCCACATTGAACTCTAAAGGTGTCCTCTTTAGATCTACATAAGTCTTTTGCCTGTCATGTGTGGAATTTAAATTTTTCCTTGCATTTTATACAACCTATCCTAATTCCTTGAGCATGATTGGGCCCAACATCATCTTATCCACTGGATAGTCCCAAGTTATCAGTGTTCTTAATTTCCTTCCATATAACACCTCAAAGAGGCTCATTTTTAAATATCACTGATACCCATTATTGTATGAAAATTCAATAAGATGGAGATATTATTCCCATTTCTTAGGCCCATAAATAGCATAAATCCTAAGAATGTCCTCTATAATATGGTTGTCCTCTCTATTTTCCCATATGTTTATGGATGATAAGTAGTGTTGAAACTGAGTTGAATCCCTAGGACCTAAAATAAACCCTTCCAGAAATTTCTTGTAATTGTGGGTCTCTATCTGCCACCACATTCCTTGGGATTCTATGTAATCTAAATATCTATCTCCTCCATTAAAATGTATGCTATATTAACATCTTTAGAAGTGCACTTTACGGGGATGAAATGGGCCACTTTAGCTAGTTAGTTGACCACAACCATAATTGACACTACAAGAAAAAAGGACATTGGTGAGGGGTGAAAAATGTCACCATAAACTCATTGGTGATGGTCAAAAGAGTCTTCGTCACCAAAAACTAAACATCACCAAAGGTGGCATTGCCAAAAGTATAGGTGTTGTAGTGACATTCAAAGTCCATCACCAATAATGATTTATAATGACGGATAGCGATTGTCATCATTTCATATGAGAAGTGGTGATGGACCATAGCCTCTGTCACCAAAAACTGAATGTCACCAAAGGTGGTGTTGCCAAAAGTATAGGTGTTGTAGTGACATTCAAAGTCTGTCACCAATAAAGATTTATAATGAAGGATAGCAAGTGTCAACATTTAATATGAGCAATGGTGATGGACCATAGCCTCCGTCACCAAAAAATGAACATCACCGAAGGTGGCATCACCAAAAGTATAGGTATTATGGTGACATTCAAAGTTTGTCACGAATATTAATTATAATGATAGATAGTGACCGTCCCCATTTCATATGAACAACAATGATTTATTGTTATGAATATTTCATGGTTGTCTCTATTGGTGCATATATATGGTGACATTCGTTGACCATCACCAAAAACCGCATTGCTAGAAGTATAGCTGTTGTAGTGACATTCAAGGCCTGTCATGAATAATGACTATAATGACAAACATTGACTGTCACCATTTCATATCAACAACAAATATTTATGGTTACGGACCTTTGAGGGTTGTCATTATTGATGCATATATATGGTGGCGTTCGTTGACCGTCACAATTTCATATTTTGGTGAGAGTCAAAAAATGTCACCAAATCTTATTAGTGATGGTCAAACATCCTCCATCACCAAAAATTGTTCGTCGTCATTCCATATCGATGTCAGGGCACGATGGAATCGAACCACCAACCTCCTGCTTGTGAAGCATGTGCTCTTCCATTTGGCTAGCACCCTTTAAAGAATTAGACTTTTAAAAATTAGACCTTGAAACTTTTTAAATTGTAAATTCTACAACTTTCAATAAATTAGCATCTCAGTAATATTTTACTAAACAAGCAAACAAAACATCGAAGTTGCATGTCCCTACCTGATAGTTATGGAAGTTATGAAAAGTGGGTGGAGGGAAAAATAGTTATGTATAAGAGAATCAATATGTTCAATTGAATACTCAATTAGAATTGAAACCCTAAAGATATTTATAATCTATAAATGACCTATAACTAGAAAATGCACCAAATATTGCAAAGGAAATGTCATAAGTGGATAGCATATGGAAGAAGAACAGTGACGAAAATAGATGCAATATGTTATGGGTTGATTGAAAGAAAAATCTCAATGTTGTTATTGTTTGGTGTTTAGATATATGAATGATATATAAACTTTTGTGCAAATGTAACACGGATCTTCGGAAACCATGAACGACCTATGATAAAAAAAAATTATATATATCCAGCCCCTTTACATAAAACAACATGTAATTTGGAATTTCACAAGTCTGCACTCAAAACATGACAGCAACCAACAAATAAAAGAAATTGACTTGGACAAAAAGCAATAGCTTCACCTTCATTCTTGAGCTGTTTTTGTTTATTTGAATTTGACTCGTGACATTATTTATCTGACAAGGAATCAAAATCATCACTAGTATTAAATTCATCCAACACAGACTTTGGATATCCCACTGACATTTGTGTTTTTGTTGCCATGCCTAAAAACCTTGGAGTTTCTTGTTGATAGTAGAATAAGATGTGTGCATGATGCTCAAGAACACATTCCTTATCAACCATTGTTACTTGACAGAAACAAAAAAGACAACACAATATCAGTGTACACAAAATACCCTACCGAAATATAATCATAACTTAGCAAAGAAGTCTAAAATATGTTCTTAATGAATAAACTTTGTATTTGAAAATATTGTTTCTTTATATTTAAAAAGACTATGTTGTACAACACTTCTGTCTATTTATCCAGGAAATTATATCATAGAATATGTCACACAGTAGCAATCTACGGTACCTAAAGTAAAAATACAAATTTTCTCAAAAAAATAGATTTAGAAAAGAGCTTTGAAAACTATAAGTTTGTCATCAAATCTTTAATTAATTTAACAACAAACTGGTTGGAGTTTGAAAATAAAAATCATTCATATGAAAGGAATAGGACAATGGTCAAAGTCGTTATTCATACAAATAAAGGTAGAGTCACTATTTCCATTGCAGATAACTAAAATTTGGGTAGTGGTCTAACTGTTAGAGCTTATTTTCCGAAAAGACTCATCAATGCCATCATTTTTTTCCACAGTCTATTGTGTCTCTAGATCCAGATCAAATAGCTTGCCATTCTCAAGTTCTACCTTTCAAGTACTAATTTTGGTTTGTTTTGAATTTTTTTTTTGTCAAGAGAATTAGATTTTTTTTGCAAAGATTCCTATAATGAGGTTTTCCTACATAAGAAGATGGTTCAATAAGATGAGGAACTAGATAGTGTAACTAAGGAGATCATTTCGGACTAAAGAAAATTTAAGTGAGAATTCATACCACTCCATGTTGGAAAAAAATAAGAGAATGTGTGACACATGTGGATGTATGGGAATATTGGCACCTCTAGTAATGTTAAATCAGGGCTCTCTTATTTAAGGCAAGAGGCCTACTTTTCTCCACCAGCCATAATAAATTGCATAGGAAGCACAGTTATCATTGTTTTCGGTGGAGGAAAAATATTGTTGCCTACCTCTATTTTCCTAACCTATTTTGAAAAGAACAGCAAAATACATCTAAAATATGTATATTGTAGTCATTAATATAGTTTGAAACATAGTGCGTAGAGCAGAAAGTTTTTGAGACTCGCAGTTCTACATGTTCATCAACGATACCCCAAGAAATTAAACAAGATGAAGCTTTCAATAGAAATTTGGTGCTAACACATTGGTCAAGGTGATGGTAGTTGAAGAAAGGGCCATTTGAAAGGAATCTATACATTTAATCTAGGAATGCTTGAAGCAAGGACACCTAAGGATCATATCTTGGCATGGCTAGTAAAGGATAAATGCAAATTTTTTTATCATGGCCCTTAACAGCAAGCTAGTAACACCTTATGGCCCTTACCACAAATATAATTATAAACCTTACATATTATTAATCTAATTCTAATAAATTATTTAAAAATATAATTTAAATTACTTAAACAAATAATTTTGATTGCAAAATAATAATTTTATTTTAAAATAAAATTATTATAGAGAAAGTTATAAATTAATATAGTAAATTATCAATGAAATAGTATTTATCAATATAAATATTTTAGAGTTGATTATTTGTTGATAATATGGTTAAATAAGAGTTGATTAGATATGGAAATTGTATTTAAACAATGCTTTTGTAGATAGATCTATACATGCATTGAGTTGCTTTTAAGGAAAAAAAATTCTGAGGTATTTAATATTATTTTATAAAGTAGTGAAAATAGCAATGGCTTATTTGTTCAGAAGCATTTGGCTACAACAATAGTTATCCTATTCTTTTATTTACGGTTATATGTCGTAATAAATTGTTTGTTAGTATTTTTCAAGGTTCCAGTCATCTTGCCTCTGGTTTTGAAAGGGCAATGTACTAATTTTTCGTTAGTGGTTCATTGAGGGAGATCAACCAAAATCCACTATTGTTAAGGACATTGGGTGTGTAAGTGACCAAATCTATATATTTGAGTGAATACCTCACTGCTCATTGAAAGGAGAACACTTTTTCTTTGCAAACCCTAACAATGGTTTAATGAAGCCAAAAAATCTGGTACTGAAAAGAGAGCCATTGTCTTAAAAAATCGTAACTTGTCATCATCGGCATCATTCTAGTTGCAAGTCAAATTGATTTAAGTTACTATAAATGGATACGGCGACAAAATACTAATCAACATGAATTCCCCTTATTCGCCATTTTTCTGATAAATTTATTATTATTAAAGAATTTATTTTTAATATATATATATTTATTGATATTGTGAATATATGATTATCGACATATTTATTCACCATATTAATTATATGTATATATATATTAGAATTCTTTTATATTACTCAATAGTATTTATTACGTCGTAAGGCGTTCCCCTCTGAAATGAACTCCGTCAAATTCCTTTCTGTCATAATCTTAGCCGTTAGATCAATTGTTAGACGATTGAACGAGAATCTGCCGTCCAATTTAATTAAAAAAACTTTAAAAAACATTAAAAAACCCTTAACGGAATTAGTTAATAGTTAATTAAAAAATAAAATTAATTTACGTTTTTCGTTCTATTACATACCCAACCGTTTTGTTACCCTACCCAATCCAACTCGTCCGTCTACCCAGCCAATTCGTCCTGCATGCAGATAGCCATGTTTGATGCAGAGGGTCGGGGACCTTCAAAGGAGGGTGCGGGGGAAGGATTGTTGCAGCAGGATGACGAGGGCCGCGGAGGATGGGGGGCCTTCTTCTTGGCTGTACGAGGGCCGCGTAGGCCAGTTTTTCTGCAAGAGGAGGAGGGCCAGGAGGATGAGGAGGGCTACAATAGAATTAATTTAGTAGTTTTGTCCTACATCAGAATCTGGTGGCCTCTACATCAGAACTGGAACTGGTTATGGTGGTAGTTATTAGGTTATGTATACATTCTGGGGTTATTGTTATTATTTATCATCTCATATTTTGCTTCCTGTTTGCCTACCTACTATTGTCAACCACTGTTCCATTTTTCTTGTTGTTTGAGAACCTACAATGCAGTTGTATGGATGTTTTCTTGTCCTGTTTATTTAATATTTTGTTGTTTTAAACCATTGAAATTCAATTGTTTCTGTTTTGTAGGATTGATTATGCTCTGCTGCCTCAGGACAAAGCTCCAGTTCTTTAGCGTATTAGGAATTGGAAAGGTATTACAAGATACCTGTTGATAAGCTTCCCTCTTCACCTGAAAGCCTATGCCTATACTCGCAACAAGTTAGAAACAACAAACAAAACTAAATAGGTGTGTGTTTCATTTCGAACCTAACACATATTATATTTCCTAGTTGTGGGTTTTTTTATGCGGGTCATTTAAACAATATTTACAGTATTTTCTATCAGTTTTGTTTCTTCTGTAAGTTGTCTCCTGCAAAAGCCAGTATGGGGATATTCTCCAGTTCTTTAGCGTATTAGGAATTGGAAAGGTATTACAAGATACCTATTGATAAGCTTCCCTCTTCACCTAAAAGCCTATGCATATACTCGCAACAAGTTAGAAACAACAAACAAAACTAAACAAGTGTGTGTTTCATTTCGAACCTAACACATATTATATTTCCTAGTTGCGGGTTTTTTTATGTGGGTCATTTAAACAATATTTACAGTATTTTCTATTAGTTTTGTTTCTTCTGTAAGTTGTCTCCTACAAAAGCCAGTATGGGGATATTTGGTGCCATACTCCATGGTATATTTCTCATGTGCATTCATCGCTTAGATTTCATCTAGGTTTGTAGACCTTCTTCAGACAATAGTATGATATGATACAGTATCTTTGTCATGTGCATTCATTGTTTAGATTTCATGGATCGGATCATAGTCTTCACCTTATATATTTCAAGCACCACATTTGATTGGAGATCATTGATATGCTCCACCTAAGTAGCCCCAAAGCTTTGGAATTATTTATTTTCAGTGCTTTTAAGTATTTTGCGATTCTATACTAGTATTCAAATTCCCCATAAGCATAGCATCCCTGATGACTAACCTGATATGGCAACATACACTATAGAACAGGGTAACGCCTAAAGCTCTGGGACTGATTTGTCTTTGTACTGCCCTTTAAAACAATCAGAAATATTGTCTCCTGCCCATTTTTTGTTTCTGTTTCTTAGGTTCAATTCCTTCAACCAAGCTTCTATTCCTTCAACCAAGCTTCTATTGGGAGTGGATAATGCACAAAAATATGAGATAGTCCAATACCAATTTTTTCTTTTTGTTACTCTCCCGTCATTTTTCTCATGAAGTCAAAACCATTCTTTTTTCTTTTAATAATTTGTAATCATTAGGCTTGAAATAAAAGCCTAGACTTTCTTTCGCATTTTTGTAAGGCACTGAATTACTCTCCTTACACCTTTTTAATTCTTCTGGAAGTTCATTGAATAATATGAAAGACCTGTTTACATTCACTTCCATACTTATGGCTTTGCTATAAAGTACCAAAACTTTCCTTATTGTCTGTACTCCAAATAAAGTTAGTTATGTCATGTACAAACGATATGGAAAAATTCCTCATTGATACCTTTTAGGCAAAGCTTCTATAATCCTATAGCTACCAACATGAATGAAAAGGGGGATAGTTGATGCCCTCTTTTACCCCTTAATCATCTTGAGGCAGAACCATTAATCATGATTTAAAAATATGCTGGCCGTTTCCGTTTCTCAATTTGAATTCCTTCAACCAAGCTTCTATTGAGAGTGGACAATGCACAAAAACATGAGATAGTCCATTGAATGATATAAAGGATTCAGTATATTCATTTCTATACCTTGTGGTGAGCGACCTGATATCCGTTCCATTTGAAACCCCAGTTTGTTACCCTCTCCCCAGTCTAATAAATCCAATACCAATTTTTTTCTTTTTGTTACTCTCCCCTCAATTTTCTCATGAAGTCAAAACCATTCTTTTTTCTTTTTAATAATTTGTAATCATCAGGCTTGAAATAAAAGCCTAAACTTTGGCAATTTCTTTTACCCTTATAGTATGCAATCCTTCTTATGCTGCTCTCATTGCCTTTTGGATTTCTTTTTTATGAAAGAAAGCCAAACTGTTCTTTTGATATTATCTTGAAAATGGACCTTTTTAGTCTATTAGCTATAATTTCTATTATAATTTTGTATCCTGGATGACTATTAGAATTGTACGGTATCTTTCTCATGTGCATTCATCGCTTAGATTTCATCTGGGTTTATAGACCTGTTCATTGAATAATATCAAAGACCTGTTTACATTCACTTCCATACTTATAGCTTTGCTATATAGTATAAAGTACCAGCACTTTCCTTATTGTTTATACTCCAAATAAAGTTAGTTATGTCATGTACAAAGGATATGGAAAAATTCCTCATTGATACCTTTTAGGCAAAGCTGCTATAATCCTATAGCTACCAACATGAATGAAAAGGGGGATAGTTGATGCCCTCTTTTACCCCTTAATCATCTGGAGGCAGAACCATTAATCATGATTTAAAAAGATGCTGACTGTTTCCGTTTCTCAGTTTCAATTCCTTCAACCAAGCTTCTATTGAGAGTGGACAATGCACAAAAACATGAGATAGTTCATTGAATGATATAAAGGATTCAGGATATTCATTTCCATACCTTGTAGTGAGCAACTTGATATATGTTCCATCTATAACCCCAGTTTGTTACCCTCTCCCGAGTCTAATAAAGCCAATACCATTTTTTCCCTTTTGTTACTCTCCCCTCAATTTTCTCATGAAGTCAGGTGTGCGTTTCATTTTGAACCTAACACATTTTATATTTCCTAGTTGTGGGTTTTTTATGCAGGTCATTTAAACAATATTTACAGTATTTTCTATCAATTTTGTTTCTTCTGTAAGTTGTCTCCTGCCAAAGCCAGTATGGGGATATTCAGTGGCATACTCCGTGGTATATTTCTCATGTGCATTCATCGCTTAGATTTCATCTAGGTTTGTAGACCTTCTTCAGACAATAGTATGATATGATACGGTATCTTTCTCATGTGCATTCATTGCTTAGATTTCATGGATCAGATCATAGTCTTCACCTCATATATTTCGAGCACCAAATTTGACTGGAGATCCTTGATATGCTCCATCTAAGTAGCCCCAAAGCTTTGGAATTATTTGTTTTCAGTGCTTTTAAGTATTTTGTGATTCTATATGGGTATCCAAATTCCCCATAAGCATAGCATCCCTGATGACTAACCTGATATGGCAGCATACACTATAGAATACGGTAACGCCTAAAACTTTGGGACGAATTTTTCTTTGTACTGCCCTTTAAAACAATCAGAAATATTATCTCCTGCCCATTTTCTGTTTCTATTTCTCAGTTTCAATTCCTTCAACCAAGCTTCTATTGAGAGTGGACAATGCACAACAACATGAGATAGTCCAATACCAATTTTTTCTTTTTGTTACTCTCCCCTCATTTTTCTCATGAAGTCAAAACCATTCTTTTTTCTTTTAATAATTTGTAATCATTAGGCTTGAAATAAAAGCCTAAACTTTTCTTCTCATTTTTGTAAGGCACCGAATTACTCTCCTTACGTCGTTTTAATTCTTCTGGAAGTTCATTGAATAATATGAAAGACGTGTTTACATTCACTTCCATACTTATGGCTTTGCTATAAAGTATCGGAACTTTCCTTATTGTCTGTACTCCAAATAAAATTAGTTATGTCATATAAAAATGATATGGAAAAATTCCTCATTGATACCTTTTAGGCAAAGCTTCTATAATCCTATAGCTACCAACATGAACAAAAAGGGGGATAGTTGATGCCCTCTTTTACCCCTTAATCATCTGGAGGCAGAACCATTAATCATGATTTAAAACGATGCTGACTGTTTCTGTTTCTCAGTTTCAATTCCTTCAACCAAGCTTCTATTAAGAGTGTACAATGCACAAAAACATGAGATAGTCCATTGAATGATATAAAGGATTTAGGATATTCATTTCTATACCTTGTGGTGAGCGACCTGATATCCCTTCCATCTGTAACCCCAGTTTGTTACCCTCTCCCCAGTCTAATAAAGCCAATACCAATTTTTTCTTTTTGTTACTCTCCCCTCAATTTTCTCATGAAGTCAAAACCATTCTTTTTTCTTTTTAATAATTTGTAATCATTAGGCTTGAAATAAAAGCCTAACTTTGGCAATTTCTTTTACCCTTATAGTATGCAATCCTTATTATGCTTCTCTCATTGCCTTTTGGATTTCTTTTTTATGAAAGAAAACCAAACTGTTCTTTTGATATTATCTTGAAAATGGACCTTTTTAGTCTATTAGCTATAATTTCTATTATAATAGTCTTTATCAATTAGATATTTATGGATAGTTATTTTTTTTTTGTCTTCAGAAAACAAAAATATTTGCCTCAGTGCACCTGTAGACAGGAAAAAGAGTAGAGTTATCTACTTGGTGGCTTGGATATTGTTTACTTTAATGCAAAATGTAAAAAATTAGAAGAAAGCAACTTGTTTTCACCACAGAATGAATTTTTATCTAATTCAGTTAAATACCATGGAGATTGAACATCACTCAAATCACTTTGAAATGACAACATCACTTTGAAACCACAACTCCTTTAGAACTATAAAAATAGTATTAGTTTTTGATACTTTCTCCTCAAGTACACAATCAAGTAAGGTTGCATGAACTACTTTCTTATTGAGTGTCTCTTTGATGTCCTTTTAATATGTTGTTAGATCTGCATGATCCTATTTAGATCAAATGATTTATCGCTATTTGTCGTCCATTTCAAGAGTTGCTCGTTATATTTTAATGCCCTCATGGGCATTTCATTCATAATGACAGTATAGGGTCTTACCATATATCCTTTCAGATTAATGGCTGGATTTTCAAGGTCCTTGTTGTGTTTGTAGATGACTTGAGCTAACTGAGGAATGTAATGCCCTGGAAAAAACAATATTGGAGAAAAATCCATTTAGGTTAATTTAGTTGTGTTATGGGATGGATCCAAACTTGTACTGGTAATGAAGGAAACATCCTCTAAACTCTACTCAAGATCAGAAAAAGCTCGAAATCTTAATTCAACAGTGTCTTTATAAAAAACTCAAGAAACCAGAACTTGCATCATTTAAGGTCAAAGTAGGTTGTATTAGTAGACAGCTAGAACCACAATATATAGTCAAACTCCTTCCATCCATGTCTAACTTTCATGCAAAATCATACCTTCGATTCTTAGTGATGGCATAAAAATGAGTGTGCTTTTTGTGATAAGTTAAAAATCATTACTAAATAGTCTTTATCAATTAGATATTTATGGACAGTTATTTTTTTAGTTTCCTCAGAAAACAAAAATATTTGCCTCAGTGCACCCATAGACAAGAAAAAGAGCAGAGTTATCTACTAAGTGGCTTGGATATTGTTTACTTTAATGAAAAATGTAAAAAATTGGAAGAAAGCAACTTATTGTTTGTGCGTTCAATGTACAGTGTGTTTTTTGTGATGCGGTTTTGCTCCAAGTGGTATCCAAGCTCATGATTTAATTTACCCTTATAGCATGCAATCCTTCTTATGCTGCTCTCATTGCCTTTTGGATTTCTTTGTTATGAAAGAAAACCAAACTGTTCTTTTGATATTATCTTGAAATTGGACCTTTTTAGTCTATTAGCTAGAATGACTATTAGAAATGTGGATCTCTAATTCTCAAAAAAAATTGTTCATTTTCCTTGCGAAGCAAGGCGAAGTAGTATTTAAGGCACCCAAAGCTTAATTTCTTGATTCCTCAATAACTCTCAACAAATTTTCTTCCAAAAATTCATATAACCCTAGAAAAAATTTAGAAGTCCACCCATTCAAAGTAGGACTCTGATATTTTAAAGAATGCAACACTGGTCTTATTTCTGTTCTGTTATTCTTGCTTCTAATTCATCATTTTCACTATATTAAATCTGGGAGTAATGTTAATGACATCATTTGTAATTTCCCAAGTTCTAAACCTTGTACTGTCCTGCTCTGTTATCTCGCACATGGTTTTTGAACATGTGAGGAAAATTGTCAGCCAAAGTTTTGTTTTTTATTATCTGGGTTTGTAGACCTTCTTCAGACAATAGTAGGATATGTTTTCCTGGAACAGAGGGATATGAGGGATATGCAATAACATTCAAATCAAATTAGTTGGTATTAAGTTGAACAAACAATCAATGTCCAGAGAGATAGATATATCATATTGTGAGATCACTGCAATACTGGTCCAAAAGCTCTCCATCTGAAACCTTTTGGACTAAGGCTTCCATCCATCCTTCACGATCTGCTAGATATTGTTCAGTAGTTTGAGCACATTCCTCTGCTAAGCAGACCTTAATCCTCTGCAAAACTACCGCTGCACCTTGATAGTCCATAGTAATATCCTTCTTGTTGTTAGACTCAGAACATGGATTTTGGTCCTTAGGAATATGTTGTATCTCCGATTCGTCGTCAAAAATGGGTTCACACTAAAAATTCATCCAATATTTCTTAAGATTTTTGTGTCGAACATCTAACCTTCTATCCACATCAACTTCAATGGTGTTCTCATACCCATAAATACTTGGTTGAGTCTCCAAAAACTTTCTAAGAATAGAATCCTCATCTTCCAGGATGGTTATTCAGCTTCTCTTCATCCCCATCTTCAATTACAAGGGTATTAGCTTATGGAGCATCCCCTGAGATATATCATATTGTGAGGCTAATTGGTCTACGAAAAGGGGGATAGTTGATGCCCTCCTTTACCCCTTAATCATCTGGAGGCAGAACCATTAATCAAGATTAAAAAAGATTTTGAAGAAATGTCGTACATGATCCAATTAACTGTTGAAATCCTTATCCAAGTTATATTAATATGTTCAAATTCATCCCAATGGTTGGCAATTTTTTTTACCCTTATAGTATGCAATCCTTCTTATGCAGCTCTCATTGTCTTTTGGATTTCTTTGTTATGAAAGAAAACCAAACTGTTGTTTTGATATTATCTTGAAAATGGACCTTTTTAGTCTATTAGCTAGAATGTCTATTATAATTTTGTATCCTGAATGACTATTAGAAATGTGGATCTCTAATTCTCAAAAAAAAGTTGTTCATTTTCCTTTCGAAGCAAGGCAAAGTAGTATTTAAGGCACCCAAAGCTTAATTTCTTGATTCCTCAATAACTCTTAGAAACTTTTCTTCCAAAATGTCATAGAACCCTAGAAAAAAAATTAGAAGTCCACCCATTGAAAGAAGGACTGATATAATTTTAAAGAATGCAACACTGGTGTTACTTCTGTTATGTTATTATTGCTTCTAATTCCTCATTTTTGCTATATTAAATCTGGGAGTAAATGCTTAACACATTCATTTATAATTTCCCAAGTTCTAAACCTTGCATTGTCCTACTCTGTTATCTCGCACATGGTTTTTGAACATGTGAGAAAAATTGCCTTGCACTGTCCTGCTCTGTTATCTCGCACATGGTTTTTGAACATGTGAGAAAAATTGCCAGCCAACTCTCCATCTTAAACCTCTTGTACTAAGGCTTCCATCCATCCTTCACGATCTGCTAGATATTGTTCAGCAGTTTCAGCACATTCCTCTGCTAACCAGAGCTTAATCCTCTGCAAAACTACCCCTGCACCGTGATAATCCATAGTAACATCCTTCTTGCTATTAGACTCAGAACATGGATTTTGGTCCTTAGGAATATGTTGTATCTCTGATTCATCGTCAAAAATGGGTTCACACTAAAAATTCATCCAGTATTCATTAAGAATTTTATGTCCAACATCTAACCTTCTATCCACATCAACTTCAATGGCGTTTTCATACCCATAAATACTTGGTTGAGTCTCCAAAAACTTTCTAAGAACATAATCCTCATCTTCCAGGATGGTCATTCAACTTCTCTTCATCCCCGTCTTCAATTACAAGGGTATTAACTTATGGAGCATCCCATGAGATATATCATATTGTGAGGCTAATTGGTCTATGAAAAGGGGGATAGTTGATGCCCTCTTTTACCCCTTAATCATCTGGAGGCAGAACCATTAATCATGATTAAAAAAGATGTTGAAGAAATGTTGTACATGATCCAATTAACTGTTGAAATCCTTATCCAAGTTATAACAATATGTCCAAATTCATCACAATGGTTGGAAATTTTTTTACCCTTGTAGTATGTAATCCTTCTTATGCTGTTGTCAGCCATTAATCATGATTAAAAAAGATGCTGAAGAAATCTCGTACATGATCCAATTAACTGTTGAAATCCTTATCCAAGTTATAACAATATGTCCAAATTCATCACAACGGTTGGCAATCTTTTTTACCCTTATAGTATGCAATCCTTCTTATGCTGCTCTCATTGCCTTTTGGATTTCTTTGTTATGAAAGAAAACCAAACTATTCTTTTGATATTATCTTGAAAATGGACCTTTTTAGTCTATTAGCTAGAATTTTTATTATAATTTTGTATCCTGAATGACTATTAGAAATGTGAATCTCTAATTCTCAAAAAAAGATTGTTCATTTTCCTTTCGAAGCAAGGCGAAGTAGTATTTAAGGCACCCAAAGCTTAATTTCTTGATTCCTCAATAACTCTCAGCAGATTTTCTTCCAAAAAGTCATAGAACCCTAGAAAAAATTCAGAAGTCCACCCATTCAAAGCAGGACTTTGATCTTTTAAAGAATGCAACACTAGTGTTACTTCTGTTCTGTTATTCTTGCTTCTAATTCCTCATTTTCAGTATATTAAATCTGGGAGTAAATGCTTAACACATACAAAATCAAGTAAGGTTGCATGAACTGCTTTCTTACTGAGTGTCTCTTTGATGTCTTTTTAACATGTTGTTAGATCTGAAAAGGAATATGTGATAAACCATAAAGTTTTACCAATGCTATATATCATTTTTGAAACAATCTGAGACTCAATGTATTGTCCTACAATTTCATTTTCTAATGAAGTTACGAAAGATATCAAACACAATATAGGGATCCACATACAAGTTACCATTAGCAGAAGGAACCTTACTTTTGTGAACAAAATCTACCAAGAGCTACTCTACATTGATTACTAGCAACTTGTCATGTTCCCTCACGTCTATGAAGTGCTCAACATAGAACATGCCTTGGGGGTTTAACTAAGTGGCCTGCACAGAGTTCCTGTAAATGTGAAAGTAGAAAAGAATGATGTGTTGGTCAATTTTGCTTTTGTCTCTAAACACAGATTATGGTAGATGAGTCCATAGAAGTTATTAAAAGCATCACTAACTTGGTGAGAATCTGTTTTAAGTCCACTTTGACTTTCATGGTGATGCCCTCTGGTTGTGGTAAAGTTTAAATTGGAGAAACTAGTTATTCTGTGAAAATCAAGTTAAAATAGCATGGTGTAGAATCTAGATATGCTACATGAATGTATCAAAAAATATGCATAAGCTGAGCACTCTCAGAAATGTAAATCTCATATATGCTTAGAAAGTGCTAAGATTGTTGCAGAAATGGATCAATGGAACCAAAGAAATTGAGAAATTTCCCAATAATTTGAACCATGAGAATGGTTTTAAATTGATTGAGGTTTGGATACCATTGATTAAACTTCTTACAAATAACACACCACTTAATATTCAGGAGATCTTCATCAAAGGGTGATCCTGGTTCAGTTCTGTTGATAAATCAGCGTTTATGAAAATACTATTGGTCTTTCCATGTGAGATCACCCTTTGATGAATATCTCCTGAATATGGATTAATCTAATACAACCTGAAACATTGAGATAAACAAAAATTGACACAGGGTTTTTCCATAAAATCTCTTTGTATTTAGTGATGACCTGTGAAAGCATAATTAATATAAACAAGATTTGTTAATAGATCACTCAAATTTGGACAGATGAAGACTTAGGCAGGGAAGTTGTGAGTTGATGTGTGTGCAAATGAGTTGGAGGTCCCCTGTATTTATAGGCATTGGAGGAGGGCTAATTAGTCTCTCTAGGCTGACTTGACAATTTGTGCAACTATGTACTTCACTTCAAAAATCCACTTTCCCTTCTCCAAATCAAGTGCTTCAAAAGTCAACGTTGGTCTTCCTCGAAAAAAGGAATCTAGTCCTATGGTTGGAGTTTGTCACTGAGCTGCCAAAAATTAACAGCTTTTGGGTTGCTTTGAAAGTGGTTACACCATGCTAGGGTTTAACTAAGTGGCCTGCACAGAGTTCCTGTAAATGTGAAAGTAGAAAATAATGATGTGTTGGTCAATTTTGATTTTGTCTCTAAACACAGATTATGGTAGATGTGGTCCAGGTGGATGTTGGTGGCCACCCACCTATCCCATTTGGACCCCCAAAACTATCTCTTTCAGTTTTTCAGTTTCCTTAATTATAGCACAGTTTACTATTTTTAGCAGTTTTTCGGGTCCTAAACTTCCGGAGCCGTTTTGAGGCCATAAACGACGTTTTTTTGGGAAATCCACCGCCAACGATTTTTCTGAGAAAAATCATATTTTCCGTCGTAGTCCTCGGAGAGATCTTTCCAACGGGCTATCATGCGCGTCAAACGGAGATAATACAACCAATTCGCGACCCCGGGAAGTTGGCTGTCCAACTCACCCCAAAATGGGGCCCACAATTTGGCGTTTCATCTTCTAGGGTAAGGTTTTGGAATGTGAAGGGTTTTCCATTGTTTCTCAATAATAAATAGGCCTTCAAGCCTCATTGTAAACACAGTTCGAAACAGTTCAGAGGCATGTAGCCGACACATCTCTTCTCAGAGATAAGCTACCATCGCCCTAGCTGGGTTATTTCTATTTGTAAGCATATTTCAGTATTCTCCATTAATGTAATGAAGTATTATTTCCGCTGCATCTCTGTTTTTATGGTTATCGCATCTCTGTATTTATGGTTATCTCTGTAATCTATTGCGTTCCTGCTTAAATCCGGATCAAGATGAGTCCATAGAAGTTATTAAAAGCATCACAAACTTGGTGAGAATCTGTTTTAAGTCCACTTTGACTTTCATGGTGATTCCCTATGGTTGTGGTAAAGTTTAAATTGGAGAAACTGGTTATTCTGTGAAAATCAGGTTAAAATAGCATGGGGTAGAATCTAGATATGCTAACACCCTCGGATCCCATTTTGTGTATCTGTAAACTTAATTGATAGTTTCCCTTCATGTTAATGGATAAATATTCTGCATTTAACATTTTTCTATGCTACTTAATAATGGGTTCATTTGTGAGTCCTTTCGATCGTAGATAGGGTGAGGGTGTCATACCATAGCCCCGTGATTCCACCATGATTTAATATTGAATGTTTACTATGCTTCTAATATTAAATGTATGCAATGTTTATTAGTGTTTATACTTTTGAATTTTGGGTTCTTATTTAGATTTCATTTTTTGCACACACTAGACACTAATAACATCATAATTGATAAGTTGTTCTTAAAAGAACCTTGGCCATAGTTTTTCTCGTCATGCCTAGAATTTTTTATACATCAAATGTATCATTATTTTTGTTTTGGGAAATTATTTAAATACTAGTCTTACCCTCGCCATCTTTTCTTCTTGATAATCAATGTGACCTACCTCAAAGGCAATCTGCATTTCTAAGAAAATTCTAGTTTCTCGGTGGAAATTTGCTCATTATTGGGTGACTTAGTGATTTTCCTAATTCTTGGATCATGTAGGCGATATTGCATTTTTTTTTTATGTTTAGTTTCTGATATTCGAGGTATAGCAATCAGTTTATCCTATGTTATGTTTTTGACATCTACTCTTATCAATAAGCTTTTTGATTGATCTAATACCTCGTATTTGTGTCAAGTTTACCAATCTCTTATATAATCGCAATGTTTTCTTTGATTGTGGTCAGTAAGAGTACCTCCCTTTGTCTTTATTATTATTTCAGAGGGGAGATGGGATAGAAGGGAAGGAGAACCAATCTAGGACTGGCATGAAGGGGATCCAACATCCTTGAACCTATGTTGTTCCCTCATAGTCAAGGGATTCCAATAAGATAACCATCAGCCTATGAATCTTTTCTTGAAGTGATGGAAAAGAGAATTGTAAGACATTCTCTTAACTTATCCCTAATATAATTTTTTGGGCCCGGGATATTATTTCTTAATGAGTATAGATGGAAGATTTAGAGGGTTAAATAATTTTGAATAATTCCCCCCTTAAATCTATCTGGGTATTTCCTATTATGTAGAAGGTAAATCATCTTTTTGATAGTGTGTATTATTTTTTACCCTTCCCATCAACCAATTCAAGGGCATTACTCTAGTGAATAGTGATTTACATTATATTAGAGAACTTTAAACACTTATCCATATTATTAACCCTAGGAATCATAAACACTAAGATCGATATGCAATTCTTAGATGGAATATTAATCCTTACCTATAATAGTTTTGATAATCAAACCTGCAAGATGTTCAATTTAATCAAAAGACAATAACATTCTCAGTAGTATATTCCTTCTATCTTACATGAAACATTGTTTGTAATGAATTAACAGTACTTGATAATTTAGTACATGATTCCAGATATTCTTACATGAAAAATCGATAATAACAAATTGACACCCCTAATAAAACACATGCAATAAGGATAGGATGAAATGGCAACTAGATGGGCAATACAAATTGGTGAGCGACATTCCACCCATCTATAGTCGATTGATAAGCCAAAAATACCTTTACCGAGACACCCCCAAGCATGGGTTGTGATCTTATAGAACCAAATTCCTCATGTTTTCCTATTATTAGTTCTACATATTTCACTTTCAAGTTGTAGATGGAAATCACAGATACAGCCCCATCCTAGCGCATCTACCTTTTCTCCTACAACTTTTGGCTCCTTCCTTTTCTCAAGCATTTCTACACTCATCCTTGACCCCTCCTAGCCTCATATCATGTAGAAAACCTCCCGCTAATAGTTATTTATTGCCTAGGACTTGTTCTACCATTAAGTTATATCCCCTCTATGCTAGCTATCCATTAAAATCTATTGTTTGTCCCCCATCAAAACTTCCTTTTAGAGAATTAGAGTTCTTGGAATTTCCATTTGTTTTTCACAACTTTCCATTAGTCAAGTGGAATCCCTTCAATAAATTCATGATACATACTCATTAACATCACTCATCAACATGTATCTGTTTAGTTATTATTATTGAAATCAAACTGTATCCACTATTTCTTACAATGTCTACCACTCATTCAAGTGCCTTAATTTAAATAATAGTTCATAGCATGTTTTTTACATTAAAGTTCCACGACATTACACTTCTCCTGCTCTAATATTCAACACCATCCTTGGTGTTTATTTCAAACTCCTAATCCTAGAACAAAGATGGATATGCTTCCCTAAGTGCATCCCCCATCTCCCAAGTATCCTCTTAAGGGTTGTAGTGCTTCCATAACACTTTAAATTGTGTGATGAATCGATTCCAGGGCTTGGGCTCCCTTCAATCGAGAATGAGCTAGGGATTTCTTAGAAAATCTCCCTTTGTCTCCACTTGTAAAAAATTCTAATAAAAAACATGATACATATCATGCACATACTTATGTAAAAGAGAAATATGAAAAACATTGTGTATTTTTTATCTTTGTTGGTAGTACCAGCTGGTAGGCTACTAGTCCTACTCGGGCCCTTACTTCGAATGGCCTACAATATCTTGATGTGAAATTGGTGCAACTTCTTAGCATGAGTTTGCATATATTTGGCTTAACTCTAAGGTATATAGGGCCTCCCACATTGAACTCTAAAGGTGTCCTCTTTAGATATACGTAAGTCTTTTGCCTGTCATGTGTGGAATTTAAATTTTGCCTCGCATTTTATACAACCTGTCCTAATTCCTTGAGCATGTTTGGGCCCAGCATCATCTCATCCAATAGATAGTCCCAAGTTATCAGTGTTCTTCATTTCCTTCCATATAACACCTCAAAGGGGCTCATTTTTAAAGATCACTAATACCCATTATTGTATGCAAATTCAATAATATGGAGATATTCTTCCCATTTCTTAGGCCCATAAATAACATAAATCCTAAGAATTTCCTATATAATATGGTTGTCCTCTCTATTTTCCCAAATGTTTATGAATGATAAGTAGTGTTGAAACTGAGCTGAATCCCTAGGACCTAAAACAAGCCCTTCTAGAAATTTCTTGTAATTGTGGGTCTCTATCTGTGACCACATTCCTTGGGATTCTATGTAATCTAAATATTTATCTCCTCCATTAAATTGTGTGCTATATTAACATCTTTAGAAGTGTACTTTACGGGGATGAAATGGGCCACTTTAGATAGTTAGTTGACCACAACCATAATTGACACTACAAGAAAAAATGACATTGCTGAGGGGTGAAAAATGTCACCATAAACTCATTGGTGATGGTCAAAAGAGTCTTCGTCACCAAAAACTGAACATCACCAAAGGTGGAATCGCCAAAAGTATAGGTGTTGTAGTGACATTCAAAGTCTGTCACCAATAATGATTTATAATGATGGATAGCGATCATCATCATTTCATATGAGAAATGGTGATGGACCATAGCCTCTGTCACCAAAAACTGAATGTCACCAAAGGTGGTGTCGCCAAAAGTATAGGTGTTGTAGTGACATTGAAATTTTGTCACCAATAAAGATTTATAATGATGGATAGCAACCGTCACCATTTAATATAAGCAATGTTGATGGACCATAGCCTCCATCACTAAAAAATGAATGTCACCGAAGGTGGCGTCACCAAAAGTATAGGTGTTATGGTGACATTCAAAGTCTGTCATGAATATTGATTATAATGACAGATAGTGACTGTCCCCATTTCATATGAACAACAACGATTTATTATGATGGATCTTTCATGGTTGTCTCTATTGTTACATATATATGGTGACGTTTGTTGACCATCACCAAAAACCACATTGTGAGAAGTATAGGTGTTGTGGTGACATTCAAGGTCTGTCATGAATAATGAATATAATGACGAACATCGACCATCACCATTTCATATCAAAAAAAAATATTTATGGTTATGGACCTTTGAGGGTTGTCATTATTGATGCATATATATGGTGGCGTTCGTTGACCGTCACCATTTCATATTTTGGTGAGGGTCGAAAAATGTCACCAAATCTCATTAGTGATGGTCAAAGAGCCTCCGTCACCAAAAATTGTTCATCATCATTCCATATGGATGTCAAGGCACGATGGAATCGAATCACCAACCTCTTGCTTATGAAACAGGTGCTCTTCCATTCGGCTAGCACCCTTTAAAGAATTAGACTTTTAAAAATTAGACTTTGAAGCTTCATAAATTGTAAATTCTACAACTTTCAATAAATTAGTGTCTCAGTAATATTTTAATAAACAAGCAAAGCAACATCAAAGTTGCAGGTCCCTACCTAATGGTTATGGAAGTTATGAAAAGTGGGTGGAGGGAAAAATAGTTATGTATAAGAGAATCAATATGTTCAGTTGAATACTCAATTAGAAGTGAAACTCTAAAGACATTTATAATCTATAAATGACCTATAACTAGAAAATGCACCAAATATTGCAAAGGAAATGTCATAAGTGGATAGCATATGGAAGAAGAACAGTGATGAAAACAGATGCAATATGTTATAGGTTGATTGAAAGAAAAATCTCAATGTTGTTATTGTTTGGTGTTTAGATATATGAATGATATATAAACTTTTGTGCAAATGTAACACGGATCTCCGGAAACCATGAACGACATATGACAAAAAAATTATATATATCTATATATATATTTATATATATATATATATATCCATCCCCTTTACATAAACCAACATGCAATTTGAAATTTCACAAATCTGCACTCAAAACATGACAGCAACCAACAAATAAAAGAAATTGACTTGGACAAAAAGCAATAGCTTCACCTTCATTCTTGAGCTGCTTATGTTTATTTGAATTTGACTCCTGACATTCTTTATTTGACAAGGAATTAAAATCATCACTATTATTAAATTCATCCAACACAGAATTTGGATATCCCACTGACATTTGTGTTTTTGTTGCCATGCCTAAAAACCATGGAGTTTCTTGTTGATAGTAGAATAAAAAGTGTGCATGATGCTCAAGAACACATTCCTTATTAACCATTGTTACCTGACAGAAACCAAAAAGACAACACAATATTAGCATACACAAAATACCCTACCGAAATATAATCATAACTTAGCAAAGAAGTCTAAAAGTTGTTCTTAATTAATAAACTTTGTATTTGGAAATATTGTTTCTTTAGATTTAAAAAGACTATGTTGTACAACACTTCTGTCTATTTATCCAGGAAATTATATCATAGAATATGTCACACAATAGCAATCTACAGTACCTAAAGTAAAAATACAAGTTTTCTCAAAAAAATAGATCTAGAAAAGAGCTTTGAAAACTATAAGTTTGTCATCAAAGCTTTAATTAATTTAACAACAAACTAGTTGGAGTTTGAAAATCAAAATCATTCATAGGAAAGGAATAGGACAGTGGTCAAAGTTGTTATTCATACAAATAAAGATAGAGTCACTATTTCCATTGCAAATAACTAAAATTTGGGTAGTGGTCTAACAATTAGAGCTTATTTGCCGAAAAGACTCATCAATGCCATCATTTTTTTCCACGGTCTATTGTGTCGCTAGATCCAGATCAAATAGCTTGCCATTCTCAAGTTCTACCTTTCAAGTACTAATTTTGGTTTGTTTTGTTTTGTTTTTTTTGTCAAGAGAATTAGATGTTTTGTTGCAAAGATTCCTATAATAAGGTTTTCCTACGTAAGAAAATGGTTCAATAAGATGAGGAACTAGATAGTGTAACTAAGGAGATCATTTCGGACTAAAGAAAATTTAAGTGAGAATTCATACCACTCCATGTTGGAAGAAAATAAGAGAATGTGTGACACATGTCGATATATGGGAATATTGGCACCTCTAGTCATGTTAAATCAGGGCTCTCTTATTTAAGGCAAGAGGCCTACTTTCCTCCACCAGCCATAATAAATTGCATAGGAAGCACAGTTATCATTGTTTTGGGTGGATGAAAAATATTTTTGCCTACCTCTATTTTCCTAACCTATTTTGAAAAGAACAGCAAAAGACATCTAAAATATGTATAGTGCAGTCATTGATCTAGTTTGAAACATAGTGCGTAGAGGAAACCACTTTCAGGAGTTTTTGAGACTCTTGCTAGACACAAAGGGGCTTGTAGTTCTACATGTTCATCAAAGATACCCCAAGAAATTAAACAAGATGAAGCTTTCAATATAAATTTTGTGCTAACACATTGGTCAAGGTGATGGTAGTTGAAGAAAGGGCCATTTGAAAGGAATCTATACATTTAATCTAGGAATGCTTGAAGCAAAGGCACCTAAGGATCATATCTTGGCATGGCTAGTAAACGATAAATGCAAAAAAAATTATCATGGCCCTTACCAGCAAGCTAGTACCACCTTATGGAGATGCACCCACCCTACTCCCTTTGGTTTTTACCTCATGGAATAGCTCATGTGTCTAACTAGACTTTTCCAATCCATCTGCACCCTCAAGGAAGTAATAGTTTGTGTTCAAATGGTTAGAATCTTTTAGGCAGTGGTCTTTGATAGGTAAACCAGTGATAATATGGAATAAAGGTCTTGGTATAACCCTCCTTTGTGCACTAATGTAATTATGTGTAATTGTGATACAATTTTTTTGTTCCCCCCCTAAAAATGAACATGCTACAACATGCAATGAGTAGAAAAATATAAAGAGGAAGATTACCTATTGAGAAGATTGCAATTGTTGGGAGTTCAAACGTTGACATACTTTGTAGCCATGACGAACCAAAGGAAACACATCACAAATACCTTTGCAATGGGTAAGACTGCAAACTTTAGCATTTTAAAGATGGATTCTCGGTCGTTCCCAATTTTTTCAGAATCATTGCTGGAAGAAATCCTTAAAATAAAAAAATAAATTTATTTGTTTTCATATCAGCTTTGTTCGTAACTCCTTACTTCATGTTAATCTCCTTCAATCCAATCCAAATACTCCATTTCTAATTTCCACTAGAAGCTGAGATAGATCCACAGAATGGTCTCAGCTTCCAGCAGTCACAACTACAAACAATCATCAACCGTGCCAAAATGAAAATAAAAATATATTTTCTCAACAACAGACTAGAGAGAAGCCCGTAATCACTAAACTTATATAGAAGGATATTAATTTATTTAAGAAAAAAAATAGTAAGCAAAAATCAGTGTAACTCATGTAGGACACAATCCAGTCCAAGTTAATATAGTTGAAAAGTTATCAAACTCATGCAACAACTATATCTTGAAATAGGTGCTACAATTACAAGGGATCTACGTATCTTGAAAATTCAGTGTTTCAATAATCACAATTTTATCAATAAATTTTCATGCAAACTGTTGATGCACAAAAATATATCCAAATGAAATTTGCTCCAAAAACCATTCAATGTTAATAAATTTTACTATGCTTCAGCTATCTACCGAATATCTGAAATGAATGAAGAACATAGCACTTTGTTTGATACAAATAGAAGCACAATTATGAATATTCTATAGGAAACCAATCTAATATGCTCTAGATTCTCATGTAGTCTTTAAACAATTTTTATACATTTTAAGAAGATACTATCAAAAAGAGTGACTAGAAAACATGGCCAGTGGCCCAACAATGTCTACTCATAATGCAACTAAGAGTTAAACTGCAAACGAAACCTATCACGCAATGTAGCATTATTTTACAAATTTTTTCATGATGGGCTACTCAAGAAGGCAAAATCACGAGATTGCTTGTTTGAAGAGCAACCATCTATTTTTATATTTTGCATAATGCATGGAACTATGAAACAATGATATAAGTACACACATAATGGATACAATTTTTATTCACTTTCTACACTTTTTATTTTCCTCTTCAATTACATAGATTATCAATTCCATAATTTTAGAGACTTAGCATATGCAGATCAGAACTTTTCCTCTTCAAAGGGACAAGAAAAAAAATCTCACCAAATGTTAGAATATGCACACAAAAAGATAAGTAATAATCCATATCTGAATTAGATTATCTTACCATTCAATCATTTTGTAGTGTCACAGATCTTCCCAATTTTGTGAAAATCAAACATAGTAGAAATAAACTAGAAACAAAGTACACAAAAAAAACAACAAAGTTTGTCAAGAAATAAAAGAAAATTAAAAATTGTCAAAACAAGAGCACATATAGACATGCATCCACAACTTGATACACTTTTCTACCAAATTAAACCCCTTACCTAGAGAGGTACCTCATGAGAGTTGGTTCATACTAAATCTTGATGGGTAGTTAGGGTCCAAGCAGGGAGATCTGGGAATAATGAGGTAATAATGCATCACAATGATAGTATATTTTTTGCTTTCTCCATTGGCATATCAAACAAAAGCTGAATTTGAAGCTCCAATTCAGGGAATAACTTAAGTACTGAATAAGGAAATGATACACTCAATATTGAAAGACTTTACCCTCCAGTAGTTAGGTTTTAGATCAATGGGATATTAGGGATTGGAGTATTCAAGATCTCTTAAAGGAAATTAGGTGTCTTGCTGCAAAGATTATTTTAATAAGGTTTTCCTATGTAACAAGATGGTACAATAAAATGAGGAACCAGATATGTAACTACTGAGATCGTTTGGGAGTAAAGCAAATTTAAGTAAGAATTCATACCACTCCATGTTGAAAGAAAATAAGAGAATGCACAACACATGTGGATGTATGGGAATACTGGCACCTCTAGTCATGTTAAATATACAATTCCTTCAAACTTGTTAGCTCACCAAGCCATGGTGGCATCACATCCATGATACAGACGCCAGGAAGAGACTGTATCATGTGAGGTGGCCTAATGTTATAAAAGGTGGGGAAAACAACTAAAGAATGTAGGGGATTGACAATGAATGGAGTTCAACAAAGAGAATTGGAATAATGAAGCTAAGGTTTTTAAGAACACTGAGCTTAAATAGAAAATTCTACTAAAGCTCATAAAGGATAAAGATGAAAAATTCACAGACGGAAAAATCACAGACCTGGAGGACAACACAACATATGACAACCTGAATATTAATAATAGACTGAACCATTTCAACCTTGACCAAGGTATTGGCAGTTCAGCTATCTAAGAGAGTTCAAGGGGTGTAGCAAACATCATATCTAGACTCTTCAGTAATGATGGATGAGAGCTTAAATTTAATTACGGGATTATTTTTCTTTAGACTTTGATGAGTTTTGCACATAAGTTTTAGAAATTACAGTAGAACCTAACTTCATACAAGGTGTTTTGCTTTTTCAAAATGGAATTCGATCCTTTATCTCCTTTTCATTTTTATTTGGGTTATTAGGTGCAATTTGACGCTATGGTTTTCTGCGAATTATTAAGTGTTATAGTTAAGTTTTAGGATTATCTATGGGTCTAGTCTAATGGACCATGTTTGGCACTACCCAAAATTACTACAAAGGAAGGGAGTGAAAGGAAAAAATTTGACTCTCTGCATGCCCTAAATACTAGGCAACCCACACCATCCAAAAGCTCACCATTGTTGGAGACTCCAAAAACACAATTCAACACGTCCTAGTGCACTCTTCTCCCTCCAATGCCAATTTGAATTTAGTCTTCCATCGAATTCATGCAGCTCTTCCATCATTCCCTCAGTTCTCATTTTTTCATGTCCTTTAGATAAACAATAATCAAGTTGATTTCCAAGCCAATTTTCCTCTTCCCGTGGCTCACACGTGAATACCCTTCATCACCCTTTCTCCATGTGCTTCTATTATCTCCTATCAGGTGTGATTACCTTATCCCAACATAGTCTCCCCCCTGTACCTCTCTCATGCATTCCCTTGGCTCTTCATTGGATTTTCTCAATAATGGAGGATCCCATAGTTTGAATGTGCCATCATTTTATAATGACGACCCTCTAGTTTAGATATGCCATCATTTTAGAATGAGAGCTTCTAACCTAATGGGAAAGACAATTATGGCAACCTTCAAAAGGTAGTGTCTTGTTTTTTCCCCACGACATCCTCTATTTTGGCTCTTTCCCCCTCCAGGAAATCGAATCTTCTCCCTTGTCATTGATCTCCCTACATTTTCTAAAGGCCTCCTCTCTGCCACCTCAGGTCTCATGACTCGCCAAGCTAAGATAGTTCAAGTCAGCCCAACAACATTAGGCTGGTGACTTCAAAGACCTCAAGTCCTCCCATTGCCTTCTACAAGGATTATATTGTATATATTTTTTGATAACTTGTATCCTCCTGCATTAGACAAGATTAGCACTCTCTATGAACCAAATTTTTTGGAGTAGATTTCTCTGATGTAGCTCATACTCTTTGTATCTCTACTGTCCCATCTCAACACAAATTTTACTAATATCAAAATCCTCCAATTTCAGTCAAAACAAAAACATAATATGTGTTGGGCATCTAAAATTTATATTCTCAAAATCCCTTGGATTTCTACTGAATATCACATATCTCAAAATATCAAATATTGATAATGATTGGAGTGGTACAGTGCATTGTGTGCATATTTATACTTAAATATGACATAATTTGGTTACTCATAAATAAAAAAGTGCAAATAGGGGAAAACAAATGGAGTTGTGTGCTTTCATGACTATGAACGAATAAGCATCCATGGTGTCCTTTTTTTGTAAATGAAACTCAAGGAGAATGGTCTGAAAAGATGCATTCTCAACATAATGCAAAGTTTGTATAGATTGATAACATTGAAAAGTACATCTTTGAAATAAAAATTCGAATATATCATTCATCATCTCATAGGCACAAATAGGATAACTTAAGTAAAACAGAAGTATCCCCATTGAAAACATTTAGTTTAATTTCACGAGGATGTATTAATATGCTTTCCTAGGCCATAGATGAAGGTCTCAATCCATACATGTCATGCCATTGAAAGTTTTTGAAGGTGGTGATTCCTGGGCTGGAAACTTCAAGTTGCCTTTCTGGATTGCAAGGTTGAAACTAATTATATAATACAAAGTGGACCAAACAAAAATCCAAATAAAACAAAGAATCATAAGTGGTTAAAGAAATCTTAAAGAATAAGTGTCTGCAACAAATCACCAAACTACTTAATTCTTCTTGTGTCCATAGAAAATGACTATTTACCAGTAACTATTAAGTTATCATTCTGAGTGATGGAGGACGCTTGCTTTGACATTCATCTCTCGTTATTGGATTTTATATTGCATTCTCACCCTTTTGGGGATAAACAATGACATTTGAAGCTTAAGGGTTGAAATATATTTTCTTTCATTTCTCCTTTATGATATTTTCTTTCTTACATGGTCATTCTTCCTAAGATCTAAAAAGGGGGTATTTTTCTCTGAGAATTAATTTCAGCCACAACATTTCAATTTCTGAGACTGGTGCATTATAATATTATACTTCATGTTTTTGGGAAAATGTATTCAAAACAAACATTAATGTTTGGTCTCGTGTTTGAAAAATTGTTGCTGTAGAATTAGAGGTTTGAACTACAGCAGAAATGATACTTAGGAAAGGATCAAATAGAGGAAAATATTATTGAGACCTGTTGAGGGCCCCAAAATTGGGTCAACAACAAGGGGGATACCCACCCGGTCGGGAACCTGGTTGGCGGCTCCGTGCCCGTTTGGTGTAGCGGGTCCGACTGGGGATGACGGGACCAGCTTCCCGTTCTAAGGGGTGTGTGTGTGTGTAAGTTTTGATTTATGCTGTTTCTAGAGAGCTTTTGAGAACTAATTTTAATCTAACTCATCATCTGGCTATAAGCTGCTAAAATCAGAATAAAAATAACATATACAACCTACGCTAACCCAGGATATATCATTTCCATCATGCGATCTAAAAATATTTCATATAATAACTGGTAATGAAGATTATTCAGCTACTATAAGAATATAAACCATTCTGCATAAGAAGTTAAATAGGATAGTTTTGGACTTCATATCACATGATAAATCATTCATATGCCAAACATAAACAGATGATTCCACCGTACAAAAGTGCCAAATGGTAACCATAAATCTATACATTAACATACAAATAATATCAGCTGCATATCACTTTAAGCAAATCAATAGAAATTCGTCAAGAGATAAAAGTACCATTTATGACTAATTTCTACTCACAAACTTCAAGCAATAATGATCTACCTCTACTTACTTCGAACGCCTACTAAGAGTACAGAAATGCAACATCAGTAGCAGACATTAAAATGAAAATATAAATAAATCCGATCCTTCCATTCATCAAACCCTCCTCTGAGGTGCAGAAGTGCATGTTCTGAGGACAAGTTTTTTACAAATTTCTGGACCCTTCTCCAATGCAATGAGAAGGGTTGAAATACTACTACCTAATCTTAATAATAGTATGTTTACAAAATTGAGGATACGGTTCTCAAATGACCGCCCTTTTTCTAATTTAGTTAAAAAGGAAAAAACAACATTCTAAATGAAACTACTTCTGAATTTGGTCTCTGAAGTTGCAGCTGTCAAGCATAGGTTTGAGAAGAGTAGGCTGGCTGATTTCTGTGCTTAGCTGGGCTGCGAAAACGGCATCCATAAGAGCTGGCGCTACCTTCTCGGCTGCGTTCATGATGCATCTTACTGTCATGCATTGGTTGTGTGGCTTAACTAAGTAAGTCCAATAACTTTCCCAATTTAGTCTAGCCAATGCCTGGATTGTTTTCCCGTTTGCCTGCATTTTCTGTCTCCATTCTGCCTCCTGTTGCAACGTGCTCGGTAGGTACCCCGGGGTGGTTTCTGAAATCAAATTAGCCCTATGTAAATTTTCATTTACACAGTCGATAAGGATGCTCGCTTGTGTCGCTGCTGTCTCTGCTGCTTGCTCCGCCTGTGTGATTTGTTCGTCCCATTTGTTAAAGAGCAGCTCCTTATGATTTTCATTAATCTTGGGTGCTCCCGCTCTTTTCCCTTCCTCGTCATTTTGCCAAGTTAGATATTCTGTTACTCTTTTGTTGGCCTGGTCATAGTCGTTCCGCAATTCTACCACCTGGCTGGTGATCTTGTCACTTATTTCACAAAAATGCCTCCATTGTGATATTCTATGTACCATATCTTCCTGTTGCTGTGACAGTTGGTCGTTCAAGCCGATGGACTCTGAAATGAACTCTGACAGCTTAGGTTCATCTTTATGCATTTCTTGCACCGTCTGCAGCTGCTTTTCTTTTTCTTCAAGACTTCTTTGATAGCTCACCTGCATCTAGCGAAAGTCTTCTTGTAGCTTTTCGAGCTGTCTGGATGCTTCAGTGTTCGCATTGGCTTGCTGCAACTGTTGTTGTAGCAGTTGTATTTAATTTTCATGTTCTTTTAGAAGTTACTGGACTTCAGAGGCCTTGTCGATGGTTTCAGAAGCATATGCTCCTGCAATCTGAGACAGTTTCGTAAGATTCTCAGTTGGATTATTATTCGGGTCTTTCCACAAGACATCTAGATGTTCAGCATCTTGAGATAGTGCATTCTCAAGTTTCCTCTTCTTTCTTTGTCTCCTTACAACTGCTTTGTGCTGGGGGCTATAGAATACGTCTAGTGGAGGAATTTCTTCTACGCTGAGTAGAAGTTCTGAGGATGGAGCGATAGGGAGATGCTCAGTTTCTACTGCACTACTGAATATGGTTGAGACGACCTCTTGCACCACCTGTGTATTGCTCACAGGTGTCTTTGGGGTTTGACCTTCAAGATTAATTAATTCATTGAAGGTGTCCCATTCTTTATCCAACTCTACTGTGACAAGAGGTGTTTCGACGACAGGAGGGGGAACCTCTTTTGGTGGCGAGGCGATAACTTGCTGCTGAGCCATCGCACTTGATTGAGCTGTGTCTTTGATTGTTTCTTCGTTCAGTTCTTTGTCATGCACAGACTCTTCAGGATGTTTAGATATTTATTTTGCGGCGCTGGACTTAGATCTGGAATTTCCGCTAAGGCTGATGCTCGGAGTCGGTTCTCTAGTAGCTACTCGCAGTCCTTCTAGTGGAATACTAGCCAGTCTTCTCTCTCTGAACAATGTGAATTTCCGAAGGTCATCTGGAGACAATCTTGACTGAGCTTCTTGCAAAACTTCCTTGAGCGAGTCCTTGTTCAGGAAGAGATCATCAAACAGATCTTTCTTCCCAAAGAATACCCTTGTCTTGAGATTGGTTGTAAATTCCTGGGCCACTTTATGTGGATCGAATGGTCTCGATGAGAACTTAAATAGTTGGAGACACGTCAAATTCTCCACCTCATCAAAAGCGTGTCCCACATCAAACAAAGAGAAGACCCCACAAGTGACGGGAAATGGAGGCCAAATGGCCTTCTTTTTGTCCTTTAGTTCCTTTGTTAAGCCGCCTTCAGAACAAGTTTGATAAGCAATTTCCCGGGCCAACAATTTATCAGGAACATACAAAGGTAGGACATGTGGAGGTACGGTGCTTCCAAAAACTCGAATATAGGTAAACCATTCTTCCCCAAACCATCTCGCGATGGGGAGGATGTCAACTTGGGCCTCGGGAGAGCACCTTGGGGGGTCCTTATCATATATCATTCTATGTATGGGCAATATGAGCCCATGGCAAATCTGGTAAAAATGAGGGGCAAACTGGGAATCCCATAAAACTTTATGATAGACGTGAATGGGCAATGGGTCTTGGGTAGTCCATTTCCAACCCATAGTAGGGAATTTCGATACAAGACAGACAGAGTCCATTATATAGGCAGACAGATAAAAAGGAGGATAGGTCCTTTGGGAGAAGGATCTCTTAGAACGGTAGTGGAGAACCGCCGTGTATAGAGTGTCAGAAAGGATTTTGGCCCAATCCACTATCTCAGAACTAGTCGCGGCATCAATTAACGGTAACCATTCAGATGAGAACTTATTGATATTGGGCTTACCAAAAAGCCTACAGAGCATGGCTGCAGCAAAACAATATGGAGAGGTGAGGGAACCAGTGCTATACATACCGTTCTTATCTTTTTTCAACGGCTCATCTCTTCTTGACCATTCTTTAGTAGTGTCTGATAGGTCCGGATTCTCCACTGCAAACTTCCTAACAAACTCTGCATTATAGGTCGCTTGTGGTTCAGGAAGATGATACATGAGCTTCAGGTCTGAGGCAGCAAACGATCCCACGAGCCCATATCCCTGGACTTTGAATTGTCTATGATGTAACTCCGCATCATCTAAAATCCATTTGATCATGTCTGTATACGGTAGAATCTTCGGCCTTGCCGCTATTCTATGGAGGAAAGAACACGCCAGGTCTTCCATGGATGCCTCTGAAGGATGTGATGCACCCGCGACAGCAGCAGTTTCCTTGACTATTCTAGGGTTCTCTCCTTCTAACAGCCTATACATGCCTTCCCATGTTGAGATACCTGCATCTTTATTGCATGCAGTATCTGTGTACAGGGGCGCCATCTCCTTGGTCTTCTCTCTTGTTTCTGAGCTTTGAGCTTTGTTCTTCTTCCCCATTTCGCTTAGCGTTTCTATCTGATTTTGCCTTCACACTTTGCTCCTGCAGGTTATGAGTAAAATGGCAAGATTGATCAGAAAGGTGATGGGAGAGTTTTAAATGCAAGAGATAAATCAGATATGCCACCTTACGTGAAGCAAATCCGCATTAAGGCACGCATCTTTATTCCACTTAATAACTGACAACCGATTTATTACTATCATTAAAAGCGCATAATTCCAAGTCAGGTTATAGTAAGTGGCTTTTCTTTGGGTGGCGCGCCCGAGGGATTCGTATTAAGGTGCTTTTATGATCTGCCAACGTACCCTTGCATGTCGCGCAATCGCAAACAGTAGTGATCGCAATATCGCAGATCGCAACAACTCAATGCTTGTTAATCTTCGCCTGCCTCATTTCTGCGATATGCGATCGCGCGATCGCAATATCGCAAATCGGCAGGTTTGTAAGCTTTTCTTTATGGGTACTAGCATGTTGCGATGCGATGTTGTTATTAATACTGAGGCGGTGCGCATATTGGTCTTTAGAAGGGAAATGAAGGTGTTTCTCATTCTTTTGTGATGCAACCTTAAAGATTTGCTTCCATGAACACTGGTTTAGGCTTAAGTCACTCAAGAAACCTTTTCTAAGTGCATGTTTGTACTTTAGAATGAAATCTTTGCTTTTCCAAAAATTAACTAAGGGTCCCCATTCATTCTAGCATCGTGGCTGATACTAGATTGAACGAAAAAGGGGGGGGTTGTTGCTGGCCACAACAATTGGCGATTCACTTGGGAGAACCAGTTATCTCTGTTCTTTTTCTATTGACGTCTTTCAGACTCCTAAAAAAAAAAAATTTCTCGGGAATTTTGAACTTTATTATAAAAAGATAAAAACAAATGATACTTCAAAGCGTCAATGATGTTTTGTTTCAGCCCCATTTTATTTCAATTATTTGCATTCCCAGATTGTTTTCGAATTCAGGTCAGTTATTACTTGGTCTTGTAAAAAACATAAAAATAAAGTGTTCTCTATGTATCAACCCTTTTTAAGAATGCTCCTTTGTCGCAGGTAGAGCCACTGCTGCTAGTAGGCGTCCATAGCCTCGACAGGGTTACCTATTATCCAGGAATGATCCTTTATCCTGCTTAAGGTTATTTACAACTCTTTCAAAAAAAATCCCTTTCTTGATGCCTTTTCCTTTTTTATTCTCTAAAGAACAATGTCTTGGTTTGGTGGCCAAATTATGACACAGTCATTCACTTGATTTACACTTTTGCTGAACAAGCTGGCTCGTGATGAGACCCCTTGTCTTTTGATTGCAATAATCTTGAGTCATTGCCCTGTTTTGGTAGACAGTTTCGGCAACGTCAGCAAGTTATAATATCTGTGATTATGATAAGTCGGCTCGTGATGAGACCTCTTATTCCTTGAGATATAGCATCTTTTTAGGTCATTCTTCTGAATGTCGTGTTTTCCTTCAGCAGGGAGGAAATCAAATTCTCTTTCCTTAAGAAAGTTCTGGGCGACAATGATGGGGATGCTTTTGGTAGTGGTTGTTTTCACAGAGAATCTTTATTTTAATATTGATACCTTTCATTGTGCTGACCTAAAACGAATTTTTTACTGAGATAGCTTTTTTTTTAATTTTTTGGAGCCGAAACTATCATCATTTCTGGGTTAAAGTTCTATTGATAATAAAGATCAAATTCTCAAAAGACTTGCTGTTCATAGGAGCCGAAGTTCAAAATCTTAAACAGAGACGAGGCGTCTTTAGTAAATGTCAAATACTGTTTAGTCAGAACAAACTTTATTTGAGAAAGGCGAACATTCTCTAGGGTCATGTAGAGAATATAACTAACTTTGCCTATCAATTATTTTGAAAGAAAAACTAATAACCTAGCTAAATTACTCCTACTCCTATTCTAATTATATACAGGAAATAACTAAGTAAAATGGTATTTCCAATGGAACCAACGATTCATTATTATCCCTAGCCGCATGAATTTTCCAAGCATTGGTAAAAAGAATCGAATTTCTCTTGGATTGAATTTGTTGGCTAGGGAATAAGAACTTACAAACTCAATTGGAATTCTGTCTGATTTTATTTTCTCATGAGAGGTTTCTTCTAACTGAGTACCTATTGGATCATAAAAATCGGGATGGATTTCTTTTGTGATTTGGTGATCTTTCAATAGGAGGGATAACAAGTCAAATTGTGAAATGGGTTTTTCAGTTTCGATGGTTTGTAACCCATTGCTTGTTGACGTTGAGTTTTTAGCGATTTGGTTTGAAATGAAAGTTCTTATATGTAAATCGCTGAAATCTAATCTATCAAAAATTTGAAAATTTAAAAAGAGATTGGATTTTGTACAAAATGAACTTGAGTGAGAAAGAAATGATTGGGTATCTATACAAATTGTGGTATCGCACAACTGGGAGTTATTTGTGATTTTTTGCTTTTCACAAGAACTGGCCAAGTTTTGTGAATCAGGAACTGAGTTATGATCGCGAACAGGGATGAAACTTTCCTCTTGATATGAATCATAGATTGGAGTATCGTCTTGGATAGTAAAATTATTCAAATGAGCTTTTGCTTTGAGGTGAGGGTCAGCTGGTATAATTCCTGATCTAAGATGTTTTTTATCGTCTGACCTTAGTTGAGTTACTTGTGATAACTCATCATCATCATGATCGGCAAAGCAACTATCACAAAAGACCTTACAGTGTCCCCTAGGTTCCTCTTTTTCATTATATGTTTTCAGACGAGGAAGGTGAGGCAGCTCTCGTTTAATATGGGTCAAAGGCTGTGTTAAAGTGGTCTCTTTATTTTGAAAACCCAGTGATGGTTCGTTTGAATAACCCTCTGTGTCCGTTGAGATATGCTTAATATTATGAGGGGAAAAATCATCATCACTAAAAACATTGGGGTAAAGAGAAAAATGTAAATCTGGAACAACGCATTTAACAGAATCAACTAAATCTCGTTCATCAGATTCACTATAAGCATCGGGTTTTAGATCATACCTTTTTGTGCCGATACTTTTCGGAAGAGAAACAGTAGGGGGATCTAACCTTGGCATTAGCATTTGTTGATTTGAAATGATATTGTCTGACTCGATGTTGAAGTCATCTTCTGGTGCTAAGGTATTTTCCCTTTCAGTATTTTCGCCTTTGTTTTCTGGTGTCAGAGCATGCAATACTCCTAGGCTAAATTCTGTTTGGTCAGGTACAGGAGGTAGGAAATACTCATCATAATCTAAAGATTCTTCATCTGTGAGCTCGTTCTCGAGGTCATATTGTAGACACTTAAGATGAAATCGCATATTGAAATCCCTTACGGGTTCGTCTTCTTTCCGCAGATAGTCGATTTCATCATATACCTGGTCGTATTGATAGCAATCAAATTCAAAGATGAAAATCCTAATGAAATGGTCCCAGCTGTGAACTGATGCAACTGGGAGGCTTCTGCACCATTTTCTAGCTTCCGCTGTGAGTGTAGGAGTAAAAATCCTGCACAAAACGCCTTCGTCAATTTTTTGAATATCGGAACTCAAAACTCTTTGAATGAATTGCAGGGCATGATGAAATGCAGAAGAATTATTCTTACCATTGAATTTTACCTGAGACAATAGCCTTACCACATCTGGTGGAGTGTTGGAAGAGGCAGGAACATGGATGCAACTCCAAATAGGAATTCTGTGAGTAGCCATCCCGTTTCAAGATTTATAATTAAAAACATTCCAATCAGACAATGTGCTCAGGCCCTCCTTCTAGCGCCAAATATGTTGAGGGCCCCGAAATCGGGTCAACAACAAGGGGGATACCCACCCGGTCGGGAACCTGGTTGGCGGCTCCGTGCCCGTTTGGTGTAGCGGGTCCGACTGGGGATGACGGGACCAGCTTCCCATTCTAAGGGGTGTGTGTGTGTGTGTGTAAGTTTTGATTTATGCTGTTTCTAGAGAGCTTTTGAGAACTAATTTTAATCTAACTCATCATCTGGCTATAAGCTGCTAAAATCAGAATAAAAATAACATATACAACCTACGCTAACCCGGGATATATCATTTCCATCATGCGATCTAAAAAGATTTCATATAATAACTGGTAATGAAGATTATTCAGCTACTATAAGAATATAAACCATTTAAGATAAACCATTCTGCATAAGAAGTTAAACAGGACAGTTGTGGACTTCATATCACATGATAAATCATTCATATGTCAAACATAAACAGATGATTCCACCGTACAAAAGTGCCAAATGGTAACCATAAATCTATACATTAACATACAAATAATATCAGCTACATATCACTTTAAGCAAATCAATAGAAATTCGTCAAGAGATAAAAGTACCATTTATGACTAATTTCTACTCACAAACTTCAAGCAATAATGATCTACCTCTACTTACTTCGAACGCCTACTAAGAGTACAGAAATGCAACATCAGTAGCAGACATTAAAATGCAAATATAAATAAATCCGATCCTTCCATTCATCAAACCCTCCTCTGAGGTGCAGAATTGCATGTTCTGAGGACAAGTTTTTTACAAATTTCTGGACCCTTCTCCAATGCAATGAGAAGGGTTGAAATACTACTACCTAATCTTAATAATAGTATGTTTACAAAATTGAGGATACGGTTCTCAAATGACCGCCCTTTTTCTAATTTAGTTAAAAAGGAAAAAACAACATTCTAAATGAAACTACTTCTGAATTTGGTCTCAGAAGTTGCAGCTGTCAAGCATAGGTTTGAGAAGAGTAGGCTGGCTGATTTCTGTGCTTAGCTGGGCTGCGAAAACGGCATCCATAAGAGCTGGCGCCACCTTCTCGGATGCGTTCATGATGCATCTTACTGTCATGCATTGGTTGTGTGCCTTAACTAAGTAAGTCCAATAACTTTCCCAATTTAGTCTAGCCAATGCCTGGATTGTTTTCCCGTTTGCCTGCGTTTTCTGTCTCCATTCTGCCTCCAGTTGCAACGTGCTCGGTAGGTACCCCGGGGTGGTTTCTGAAATCAAATTAGCCCTATGTAAATTTTCATTTACACAGTCGATAAGGATGCTCGCTTGTGTCGCCGCTGTCTCTGCTGCTTGCTCCGCCTGTGTGATTTGTTCGTCCCATTTGTTAAAGAGCAGCTCCTTATGATTTTCATTAATCTTGGGTGCTCCCGCTCTTTTCCCTTCCTCGTCAGTTTTCCAAGTTAGATATTCTGTTACTCTTTTGTTGGCCTGGTCATAGTCGTTCCGCAATTCTACCACCTGGCTGGTGATCTTGTCGCTTATTTCACAAAAATGCCTCCATTGTGATATTCTACGTACCATATCTTCCTATTGCTGTGACAGTTGGTCGTTCAAGCCGATGGACTCTGAAATGAACTCTGACAGCTTAGGTTCATCTTTATGCATTTCTTGCACCGTCTACAGCTGCTTTTCTTTTTCTTCAAGACTTCTTTGATAACTCACCTGCATCTGGCGAAAGTCTTCTTGTAGCTTTTCGAGCTGTCTGGAGGCTTCAGTGTTCGCATTGGCTTGCTGCAACTATTGTTGTAGCAGTTGTATTTGATTTTCATGTTCTTTTAGAAGTTGTTGGACTTCAGAGGCCTTGTCGATGGTTTCAGAAGCATATGCTCCTGCAATCTGAGACAGTTTCGTAAGATTCTCGGTTGGATTATTATTCGGGTCTTTCCACAAGACATCTAGATGTTCAGCATCTTGAGATAGTGCATTCTCAAGTTTCCTCTTCTTTCTTTGTCTCCTTACAACTGCTTTGTGCTGGGGGCTATAGAATACGTCCAGTGGAGGAATTTCTTCTACGCTGAGTAGAAGTTCTGAGGATGGAGCGATAGGGAGATGCTCAGTTTTTACTGCACTACTGACTATGGTTGAGACGACCTCTTGCACCACCTGTGTATTGCTCACAGGTGTCTTTGGGGTTTGACCTTCAAGATTAATTAATTCATTGAAGGTGTCTCATTCTTTATCCAACTCTACTGTGACAAGAGGTGTTTCGACGACAGGAGGGGGAACCTCTTTTGGTGGCGAGGCGATAACTTGCTGCTGAGCCATCGCACTTGATTGAGCTGTGTCTTTGATTGTTTCTTCGTTCAGTTCTTTGTCATGCACAGACTCTTCAGGATGTTTAGATATTTCTTTTGCGGCGCTGGACTTAGATCTAGAAGCGCTGGAATTTCCGCTAAGGCTGATGCTCGGAGTCAATTCTCTAGTAGCTACTCGCAGTCCTTCTAGTGGAATACTAGCCAGTCTTCTCTCTCTGAACAATGTGAATTTCCGAAGGTCATCTGGAGACAATCTTGACTGAGCTTCTTGCAAAACTTCCTTGAGCAAGTCCTTGTTCAGGAAGAGATCATCAAACAGATCTTTCTTCCCAAAGAATACCCTTGTCTTGAGATTGGTTGTAAATTCCTGGGCCACTTTATGTGGATTGAATGGTCTCGATGAGAACTTAAATAGTTGGAGACACGTCACATTCTCCACCTCATCAAAAGCGTGTCCCACATCGAACAAAGAGAAGACCCCACAAGTGACGGGAAATGGAGGCCAAATGGCCTTCTTTTTGTCCTTTAGTTCCTTTGTTAAGCCGCCTTCAGAACAAGTTTGATAAGCAATTTCCCGGGCCAACAATTTATCAGGAACATACAAAGGTAGGACATGTGGAGGTACAGTGCTTCCAAAAACTCGAATATAGGTAAACCATTCTTCCCCAAACCATCTCGCGATGGGGAGGATGTCAACTTGGGCCTCGGGAGAGCACCTTGGGGGGTCCTTATCATATATCATTCTATGTATGGGCAATATGAGCCCATGGCAAATCTGGTAAAAATGAGGGGCAAACTGGGAATCCCATAAAACTTTATGATAGACGTGAATGGGCAATGGGTCTTGGGTAGTCCATTTCCAACCCATAGTAGGGAATTTCGATACAAGACAGACAGAGTCCATTATATAGGCAGACAGATAAAAAGGAGGATAGGTCCTTTGGGAGAAGGATCTCTTAGAACGGTAGTGGAGAACCGCCGTGTATAGAGTGTCAGAAAGGATTTTGGCCCAATCCACTATCTCAGAACTAGTCGCGGCATCAATTAACGGTAACCATTCAGATGAGAACTTATTGATATCGGGCTTACCAAAAAGCCTACAGAGCATGGCTGCAGCAAAACAATATGGAGAGGTGAGGGAACCAGTGCTATACATACCGTTCTTATCTTTTTTCAACGGCTCATCTCTTCTTGACCATTCTTTAGTAGTGTCTGATAGGTCCGGATTCTCCACTGCAAACCTCCTAACAAACTCTGCATTATATGTCGCTTGTGGTTCAGGAAGATGATACATGAGCTTCAGGTCTGAGGCAGCAAACGATCCCACGAGCCCATATCCCTGGACTTTGAATTGTCTATGATGTAACTCTGCATAATCTAAAATCCATTTGATCATGTCTGTATACGGTAGAATCTTCGGCCTTGCCGCTATTCTATGGAGGAAAGAACACGCCAGGTCTTCCATGGATGCCTCTGAAGGATGTGATGCACCCGCGACAGCAGCAGTTTCCTTGACTATTCTAGGGTTCTCTCCTTCTAACAGCCTATACATGCCTTCCCATGTTGAGATACCTACATCTTTATTGCATGCAGTATCTGTGTACAGGGGCGCCATCTCCTTGGTCTTCTCTCTTGTTTCTGAGCTTTGAGCTTTGTTCTTCTTCCCCATTTCGCTTAGCGTTTCTATTTGATTTTGCCTTCACACTTTGCTCCTGCAGGTTATGAGTAAAATGGAAAGATTGATCAGAAAGGTGATGGGAGAGTTTTAAATGCAAGAGATAAATCAGATACGCCACCTTACGTGAAGCAAATCCGCATTAAGGCACGCATCTTTATTCCACTTAATAACTGACAACCGATTTATTACTATCATTAAAAGCGCATAATTCCAAGTCAGGTTATAGTAAGTGGCTTTTCTTTGGGTGGCGCACCTGAGGGATTCGTATTAAGGTGCTTTTATGATCTGCCAACGTACCCTTGCATGTCGCGCAATCGCAAACAGTAGTGATCGCAATATCGCAGATCGCAACAACTCAATGCTTGTTAATCTTCGCCTGCCTCATTTCTGCAATATGCGATCGCAATATCGCAAATCGGCAGGTTTGTAAGCTTTTCTTTATGGGTACTAGCATGTTACGATGCGATGTTGTTATTAATACTGAGGCGGTGCGCATATTGATCTTTAGAAGGGAAATGAAGGTGTTTCTCATTCTTTTGTGATGCAACCTTAAAGATTTGCTTCCATGAACACTGGTTTAGGCTTAAGTCACTCAAGAAACCTTTTCTAAGTGCATGTTTGTACTTTAGAATGAAATCTTTGCTTTTCCAAAAATTAACTAAGGGTCCCCATTCATTCTAGCATCGTGGCTGATACTAGATTGAACGAAAAAGGGGGGGGTTGTTGCTGGCCACAACAAGACCACTTATAAGTTAATTGGAAATTTAGCACTATTTTTTAACTTAGCTATCTGAGTAACATCATGCACACATGTATGCACATCCATAAGCCCAAAAACACATGAGAAAAAGATGACTTATAGAATCAAAAATTCCAAAATTTATGAATTGTAATGTTAGAATAGGCATACAAAAAGATAAGTAATAGTCCATATGTGAAGGAGATTATCTTACCATTCAAACATATTTTGTAGTGTCACAGATCTTCCTAATTTTGTGAAAATCAGACATAGTATAAATAAGCTAAAAACAAAGTACACAAAAAAAACAATAAAGTTTGTCAAGAAAGAAAAGAAAATTAAAAATAGTCAAAACAAGAGCACATATAGACATGCATCCACAAATTGATACAATTTGCCACCAAACTAAACCCCTTACCTAGAGAGGCACTTCGTGGGAGTTGGTTCATACTAAATCTTGATGGGGCAGTTAGGGTCCAAGGAGGAAGATCTGGGAATAATGACATAATAATGCATCACAATGATAGTATCATTTTTTCTTTCTCCATTGGAATATCAAACAAAATTTGAAATTGAGGCTCCAATTCAGAGACTAACTTAAGTACTGAATAAGGAAATGATACACTCAATATTGAAAAAGACTTTACCCTCCAATAGTTGGATTTTAGATAAATGGGGTATCAAAGATTGGAGTATTCAAGATATCTCAAAGGAAATTAGGTGTCTTGTTGCAAAGATTATTTTAATAAGGTTTTCCTATATAACAATATGGTACAATAAAATGAGGAACCAGATATGTAACTACTAAGATTATTTGGAACTAAATCAAATTTAAGTGAGAATTCATACCACTCCATGTTGAAAGAAAATAAGGGAATTTGAGACACATGTGGATGTATGGGAATACTGGCACCTTTATTCATGTTAAATATACAATTCCTTCAAACATTTTAGCTCACCAAGCCGTGGTGGCATCACATCCATGATACAGCCGCCAGGAAGAGACTGTATCATGTGAGGTGGCCTAAAAAGGTAGAGAAAACAACCAGAGAATGTAGGGGATTGACAATGAAAGGAGTTGAACAAACAGGACTGGCATAATGAGTCTAAGGTTTTTAAGAACATTGAGTTTAAATGAAAAATTCTACTGAAGCTCATAAAGGATAATGATGCAAAATTCACAGATGGAAAAGTCACTGACCTAGAGGACAACATAACAGATGACAACCTGAATATTAATAATAGACTGAACCATTTCAATCTTGACCAAGGTATTGGCAGTTCAAATATCTACGAGTGTCGAGGGGTTGTAACAAAGCCAAGGGGTTGTAGCAAACATCAGATCCAAACTCTTCAGTAATGATGGATGAGAGCCAAGGTTGCAGGCCATCGTATTCGCAACCAAAATATGAAGAGGTTTCTTCATTTTTAAATTTAATTACAAGATTATTGTTCTTTGAACTTTGATGAGTTTTGCCACATAAGTTTTAGAAATTAAATTAGAACCTAACTTGATACAATGTGTTTTTCTTTTTCAAAATGGAACTGGATCCTTTATCTCCTTTTCATTTTTATTTTAGTTATTGGGTGCAATTTGACGCTATGGTTTTATGCGAATTATTAAGTGTTACAGTTAATTTTTAGGATTATCTATGAGTCTAGTCTAATATACCATGTTCCGCATTGTCCAAAATAATTCCACAAAATTACTAAAAGGGAGGGAGTGAAAGGAAAAAATTCGACTCTCTGCATGCCCTAAAGACTAGACAGCCCCAACCCACACGACTGTATGTTTTGTCAAAGCCTAAATGGAATTGTAACACTAGAAAGAAAGCTAAAGTAATCCATACAAATGGATACTTAATGAGAATTCTTCGAAATAAAAAATATGGTGAACTCTACTCTATGCTTACATATTGGCCTTTCCTATTTTTGTTTTCTTTTTTAAATTTAGTCTGGGTGGGGGTTGGGGTAGGAGCTGTGAGTGTTGTGTTTTGTGCAGTTTTTGGGTGAAAAACTATTGTTCATAGCTTTCTATGCAATGGTTGTGGTAGTTGATATTGTTTTCAAATGATAAATTTGATGCTATATGTTTGAATGTGTTGATATATTGGGAATGCTTGAGGTTCTATTGTATGGGGGCTAATGGATGTTTATGTCAGATTCAACTTAATTGATGTCATGTATAAAAGGCAAGGTAAATAAACATAATAATCAACAAAATATAGAAGTAATAACACACACTAACAAGAACACAATATAGAAGCAATCACACACACTAACAACCCCAAGAAATAACCTAGGAAAACTCGAGCTCTAGGGTAAAACCCAGCAAATGGAATTCCATGAAAGCCTAGCCTAGCTAGTAAACCCTTGGCCCTTTAAAACTCACAACTGAGGAGCCCACATTTGATCAACCCTTGGCACACTACAATGGAGATTAATAAGCCTATTTATAGGCTTCTTTCCATCCAAATATAACTGGCATAATACCATGGGCAAGAAACCACTAGCTATAGACTAGTTGTAACCTTGTTTTGGGAAGTTTTTAATTTGGTTTTACCATAAATATAGTATTAAAAATGTATTTAGTCTGTTTTACGTTAGAAGAGAGTTGAGACTGTGTTGAGTAGATTTAACACATGGCTCGTCTAGCAAGAGAATATGTTTAACATCAATCATTATTTTCTTTCGACCAGGCTTCATTATGTGTTGCTGGAGACAATGATTCCTATGAAAGGGTTACTGAGTTTGGTGATGATGTTTTCATTGTTGTGTCAAATATATCTGGTATTAGAAATGAATCAATGAAGGGCATGCCTGAGGATCCACTGAGGAGCTTTCAGTACCTGTCTATAGATTCAAGACAGAAGCAGCGATAAGTAACTTGTCCAATTTTATGATTTTTTGGGGAATCAAAAAGGTCTGTTCTAGCTTGGTATATCTATTTGGCCAATTTCATTGTCATTTGTTCTTGATTTTTGAGATTAACCCCATACAATAGGAATATATTTAAATTAATCATAGGCTGGCCTTGATGGGGAAAGAAAATTCATAGGTTTCATGCATCTACATCAAGGATGAGAAGTTAAAAGATGAAGGAAAGTAGCTAAAGAGAGTGCATGATTGACCAAACGTTGTCTCAATTGGCCCTATTTTAAATTGTTGCTTTCCATTCATCATTTCTTGGGCATGTAATACATATTCAACTCAGACATCATATAACAAAACCCCAAGCTTCTATCCTGATTAGCTGTTTGGTTTCTCTATTTTACATAAATACGTATTGAGCTCTCATTTATCTCAATTTGGTTCTATTGAATTTAAAATAGTAGTTATTGTATGGTTAAATATGGTTGAAATCACTGCCTGTCCAAGCTGAATTGAAGAAAAAAAATCTTTGTACTTTCCAGGCAACTGCCAATTTGTTGAGTTTAACGTATTTGTACTTGTCTTGCTCAAAAAGCTTGCATCTGTCCATCTCTAACTTGGCCTTCCAAATCAGATAACTGTGAGATAAATTCTGAATTAAGAGGAGATAGAATGGAATAGTGGCTTGTTGTAAAGGGAAATATCTATTTCTTTTTCATTTCTCATTCAGATTATGAGCTGCTGAGGAAAGGTGATCTCATTGATTTGTTTTTTAATGCTTGAGTCTACAATCCTATAGAGATCACCTTGCTAGTTCCACTTAATTTCATCGGAGGTGTATTAGAAATAGAAATGTCATGCATCTCTTAGGGAATTTAAACATAGCAAATTATAGCATGTGTGCCTCTCAGGGATACTTCATGCTTTTCCCAAATCATGGGGTGTATGGGGTCTTAAAGATCTTTCTATCTTTCCAAAAACCCTTTCGTCAAAAGTCAATTGGAGACTTCTCTCCATGGAGAGCCTGTGGACATCGGTAGTTTTCAAGAAATACATTTTCCCCTCTCCTGAATATGGATTAATCTAATACAACCTGAAACATTGAGATAAACAAAAATTGACACAGGGCTTTTCCATAAAATCTCTTTGTATTTAGTGATGACCTGTGAAAGCATAATTAATATAAACAGGATTTGTTAATAGATCACTCAAATTTGGACAAATGAAGACTTAGGCAGGGAAGCTTTGATGCCACTAATAACTTATGCAAAAAGGGGAAAATGCAGAATTCTATTGAATGTTTTTATGTAACTGATATCTTTCTTATTCAAAAAAACACTAACCACTCTCTTTCCATTGGCCTTGCAGTATGTTTCCAAGATCAACTCATGAAACATTTTCGCAAAAGCTTTATCAAACGTTTAAGAATCACAAATGCTTCAGCAAACCAAAACTTTCTCGTACAGATTTCACTATTGGTCATTATGTTGGTGATGTGAGAAATTGATTCCTTTAGATGTTTAATTACAATCCCTGTGTTTTGATGCACAGTGGCCACAATATCTTGAAAATGCTCATCTTCTTTGATATGTGTTTGGCAGGTTACATATCAGGCCAATTTTTTCATTGACAACAATAAAGATTATGTTGTTGCAAAACATCAAGCTCTGTTAAATGCTTCAAACTATTCTTTTGTTGCGGGTCTCTTTCCTCCTCTCCCTTAGGAGTCTTCTAAGTCATCTAAATTCTCCTCTATTGGCACTCGCTTTAAGGTATGCTTTTATAATGTTGTATTTAATGTGTGATTAAACATTATTCCTTTTACTGACACTACAGTCACATTTGTTAAGCTTTTGTTCTCACCTTATCTTTAGTTTCTGCTAGAATATTTTTTACGTGATACTCATCTTGTATTCTCGGTTATTGTGTTATTTAGTTCCTAAGAATGGTTTAGTTTGATTTTCTATCATGTGTCAAATCTTGGATTTATTATGGACACTGATACGTATATTATATAGTAAATAGTAAAATGTGCACCCGTCCGATTGGTTTCCTTTTAAAAATATTGTATGGTGCATGTCATGTCCCTTGTGGAGTCCATGGGCTTACACAACACAACCCTTGTAGGCCTTGTAGGCACATAGATCAGCCCAAGGACACATAACTAACCTGAATTATATAATGACTTATAGATAGACAGTAGACACTAATGCAGGCTCTTGTCAAACAATTCACATGAGATGATGCTCTATGTTATATGTTTATGTTTGTTTTTCTCTCCTTGTGACCTATCTAGATTGCAGTCCTGTGATGTTCAAGTCATGTGAATATATATGCATCAAGCCATCTAGGCCCTTATGGTGAACCTGCAAGAAGGAAATGTGGGTCCACACAGATTCATCCATATGTGTGTGCGTGTGCACATATATGCAATTTGACCCCCTTGAAAAAAATAGTGGGCCATTCTGTACGACCCCAGTGGGTCCACCAGATGGGCACTAATGACATGATCCCTACAGACATGCAACGTGAAGATAATTTTAGGAGATACAAATTATCTTAGATATATAATGGCTTACAATAAGGACTCTATTGTTTCAATTGTACGACACATCCTTAGTAGGGTACATTTTTTAAATTGTCATGTAATGTCATCTCAATATCTGATATATTCATGTTATTGACTTGTGCTTTTGGTTACTTTTTGTGCAGCAACAACTGGAATCTCTTCTAGAAACACTGAGCTCAACAGAGCCTCATTACGTAAGATGCATTAAACCAAACAGTTTACTGAAGCCAGGCATTTTTTAGAATCACAATGTCTTGCAACAACTACGTTGTGGAGTGAGGATCGATTAATATTTGTTTAATTTTTTTGAAGCTCTAAATGTTCTAATAGTGGAAGAGCAGGAATATTTACATTGACAATGTATAAGATTTTTAATTTTAATTGAGGTTGACTCAGAGAAATATAGAATTTCCTTTTAACAAAGTCAACTATTTTGTAGGGTGTTATGGAGGCAATTAGAATCAGCTGTGCTGGGTATCCAACAAGATGAACATTTGATGAATTTCTTGATCGTTTTGGTATTCTTGCTCCAGGTGTGCTTGATGGGAGGTAAGTAAATCATTCAATATATGATGGGTTAATGCTTGATTCAGATTATCAGCTTAAAATACCAAAATCTGGTTTTGACAGTTTTCTTGTTGTAGCTATGATGAGAAGACTGCAAACAAAAAGTTTCTGGACAAAATGGGTCTTCAAGGTTATCAGGTATGTTATGTTGTGTGGCTGCACTTGTTAGGTATTTGCCACATCTTACAGCAGAATCATAATTTCTATGGCTGGTCCCGCAGGACCTTTTATGCACAAATGGTTAAGCTAAACTAAAGTACTTAAAATTTTAATTGCCTTCATACAACCATTGTTAAGGTTTTTGTTAATCATTAGTACATAAGTAAATTGTAGTAATCCGCTTGTTTCTTAATTCAACTTTTGAGGCATTTAAGGCTTTTTGTTACATGAATAGCCCGTCGGGAAAAAAATTTCAAATCCATAAGAGCCTAAAGTTTTAAAGCTATTATTTTACTAGTTACTGTAGCCTATTGATCAAAATCTTTTTGACAATGCAATTATGTAACGAACAGGACAGCACAATCAGTACTCGACACTTTTTACTTTTTAACCTTCTATATGTTGCAATTTTGAATTGTATGACCTAAAACATTATTGATAAAAATAGAAGGGATTATGAAATGCATCCTTCATGTTGGTTTGTGAAAATCTTGTTTTGCCATATTTGAAAAGAAAAATCACCCTTTCTGACATTTTACATGTCAATATCCAAGCTTAGTGGGAATCCATGATAGACTACAGCTGTAAAGAAATAGCTCATACAAATTGATTTTCAGCTGGTGATTCTAAAGGATGAATTGTAAATACCACTTATGAAGGTGCCTACTGTATATCTTGGCCTGAAGAATGTATAGCACTGGAAATATAGGTAGTGTAGTCCACCACATCACATATAACTACCTTTTTGTTTAATGCATTTCTATGAACGCAAGGTGGATGATAAATAGTCTAAGAAAAGGAGGTCTTTGTGCCCCATTGTTAAATGCCTATTCTACTACAAATGACAAGTATGTAACCCAAAAAGATTGAAATCAAATGTAAATCCTTTTCTGTTTATTGCTTTTCATTTCCCTTTACATTTAACAGATTCATGGAGTCACATTAATGCCTATGAATCTGTTAGTTGGAATCCATGATAGACTACAACTGTAAAGAAATAGCTCATACAAATTGATTTTCAGCTAGTGACTCTAAAGGACGAAATGTAAATACAACCTATGAAGGTGCCAACTGTATATCTTGGCCTGAAGAATGTGTAGCACTGGAAATCTAACCCATAAAGATTGAAATCAAATGTAAATCCTTTTCTATTTATTGCTTTTCATTTCCCTTTACATTTAACAGATTCATGAAGTCACATTAATGCCTATGAATCTGTTAAATGCCTATGAATCTGTTAGTGGGAATCCATGATAGACTATAGCTGTAAAGAAATAGTGTATACAAATTGATTTTCAACTGGTGATTCTAAAGGACGAATTGTAAATACCACTTATGAAGGTGCCTATAAATACCACTTATGAAGGTGCCTACTATATATCTTGGCCTGAAGAATGTGTAGCACTGGAAATCTAGGTAATGTAGTCCACCACATCACATATAACTACTTTTTTGTTTAATGCATTTCTATGAACGCAAGGTGGATGATAAATAGTCTAAGAAAGGGAGGTCTTTATGCCCCATTGTTAAATGCCTATTCTACAAACTACTACAAATGACAAGTACATAACCCAAAAAGATTGAAATCAAATGTAAATCCTTTTTTGTTTATTGCTTTTCATTTCCCTTTACATTTAACAGATTCAGGGAGTCACCGTAATGCCTAGGAAAGAACAAAAAAGTTGAACAATGAGATTATATCATCAATACATGATGAGTAGATTCATACTTTCTATGAAAATACCTTAGAGCTACGAATCTGACAAACATTCTAAATCTCTCAAAACTTGGATTATATTCTTTTCTCTTCTACTGTCTGCCTAGAATAATGTGCCCAAGCTATTAGCTCTTGTTAATTCTTACACTGCTCTATTCAGTATCAATTACTTTAGCGCAATTCATTTATTGAATTAGCAATATTTTCTACAGTAATTAATTCTTCCATTCATCCACAGTAATTGAAGATACCACAATAAATGCAATGACAAATAGGAGACAATCAACACATCAACAAGAGACACCGGTTTGGTCAAAGACCAGGGAAAAAACTCCACAAGGGGGAAACCCCTTTGTAATTCTTCTATTAGATTGTCATAAAATGTTCAGCAGAGAGTACAATGAGCAATATCTGTCAACAAGAGTCAAATCTGGTCAACTGTCTCAAATATGCAATTCTGTCCAAGTCAACAGCAGTCAAAGTCTGCCATAACCAGTCCATAACAGTCAATGGTCAACCCTCCAATTAACTTTGTCAAAGAAGATGCTGGTCAAGTTTAGCCCAAAATCAGTGAAAGTAGAGAGAGAAAACTGTTGTCACAGTCTGAAATTTCCTGTGGTCAAAGTCTGAAGTCAACACTTGGTCAAACTGCCCAGATTTTCTTGGTCTTAGTGCCAGTCAGGTTGGCCTCTGAAAAACAAAATTTCCACACTCAAAGACAGTCAAAACATGAAGGCAAACTCAGTCAAACTGTGGTCAAAATATGCAATTTCCCTGAAAAGATCGAACCAAAATTTAGCCCAGAATGATAAAGTCAACGCTGGTCAAAGTTGGTCAAAGTTGCAGTCTGCTTCAGATTTCGTCCACCTGAAATTTTGTCCTTCTTTTCCAGCCCACATGTGAAGAGACACTGCAATTTGTAGGAACCAATGAGGAGAGGAGAGATGAGAAGTTGTGAGTTGATGTGTGTGCAAATGAGTTGGAGGTCTCCTGTATTTATAGGCATTGGAGGAGGGCTAATTAGTCTCTCTAGGCTGACTTGACAATTTGTGCAATTGTGGACTTCACTTCAAAAATCCACTTTCCCTTCTACAAATCAAGTGCTTCAAAAGTCAACATTGGTCTTCTCGAAAAGATGAATCTAGTCCTATGGTTAGAGTTTGTCACTGAGCTACCAAAAATTAACAGCTTTTGGGTTGCTTTGAAAGTGGTTACACCATGCTAGGGTTGCTTTGCATGTGATATGGGGAACATGGTGAAACCCTATTACCTTATGTTAAATTTTTGGTTGATTGACATTTAGAGAGTTCACTATTGGCAAATGCTTGTCCTTGTTGTTGCTCAAATTGTATAAGCACGGTGCAATGACGACTCAGGGTAGGGGCTATCACTTTGATCCTTGCGCACTCCGTTCTAGCTGTCTCCCAACAAAAGACTATGGGGGGTAGTCCCTATGGAATATGAGAATGTAAGACTCATTGGCAACTAACATGTTCAGGAGCTATATTGAATGGCCTATCCACTCGGTTGATTTAGCAAGTTTTAAGGCCTAGATTAGATTAATATGTGGTACTAGTGCCTTGTGGAGTCAACTACTTGCTTTATATTGATTAAGAACCATATGACTAGATGAAAAATCATTGCTTAAGGGATGCTAAGCTATCCTATATGCTATGCAAATCCTACAATCTAAGTGAAATGCAAGATCTTGATTTATTTTAGTTAATGCCTAGCTAAGTGTATCCCTTAATCCTTAGTTGTTTTGAGACTAGTCTCTAAAGTAGGTTGTAGAGAGAAGTCAAGGTGAAGCAAGCAAAGGCTTGATTAACGATACCTCCCCTTGAAATCTAACCACCTAGTGCCTCCGACGTTGCAAAGACTGTGGCTCTGACAACTGCAAGGTCACCATGTTAACCACTAGAGAGGGTCTATCCTTCGCAAGCTACAAGATGAAGGGTGTTCCTATCTTTCTATCAACCAAACTTAGGCTTGGAGGTTAATTCCTCTACTAACCAGACCTTAATCCTTTGCAAAACTACCCCTGCACCTTGATAATACATAGTAATATCCTTCTTATTGTTAGAATCAGAAGATGGATTTTGGTCCTTAGGAATATGTTGCATCTCTGATTCATCGTCAAAAATGGGTTCACACTAAAAATTCATCCAATATTTCTTAATATTTTTGTGTCCAACATCTAACCTTCTATCCACATCAACTTCAGTGGTGTTCTCATACCCATAAATACTTGGTTGAGTCTCTAAAAACTTTCCAAGAACAGAATCCTCATCTTCCAGGATGGTCATTCAGCCTCTCTTCATCCCCATCTTCAATTACAAGGGTATTAACTTATGGAGCATCCCCTGAGATATATCATATTGTAAGGCTAATTGATCTACTCAAATTTTCACTTAGGTCTGCATCGTTTGTATTTAAAACGTTCAATGGTCTATCAAACATGTTAACATATGATTGGGTCTCTAAATATTCTTGAATCAAACCTGTGAGATAATTAGACTTAGACTCCTTATCATCATGAATGCAGATCTAATTCAGTTAAATACCATTGAGATTGAACATCACTCAAATCCCAGGTCATTTTTACAAAGTCACTACTGTAAATATTTTATGGACTTCTAAATGCTTTACTAGCTTCACAACTAATATGGGAATGTTTAACTAAGGCTCAAAGGCAATGAGGACCTATGGGCTAATATTTGTACTGATTTTATCATGGTTTCATCAATACTTTACAATAAAATATGATTATATTATTGCTAAACTATCAGTCTCCTCTTATTCTTCATAATTATTCTTTGTCTTTAAATTTCAAATACCAACGAGAAGAAGCGAGAATTGAAGCTTGGATAAATCTGCAGACTTCAAAAGCTGAAGCTGAAACAAAAAAACTTGAGGTATAAAGAGTGTGCCTTTAAATATTTGTGCACATTTTTCTATTAAAACATTCAATGATATTTCGTCCAGGAAACATCTTTGTCTGCTACATAATAGTTGGCAAATTGTCTTGGATATCTTAATAATTAGATTGTAGAGTATAGAAATTTGAAACAGCATGCATTTGGCATGAATCTTATTTCTATTGAAAAGGAAATGTTGGTAACCACATTTATCAACGTGACAGAATGTGAAAAATACGAGCAAAATGGCAATCAAGAAATATGCGTCTCCAATTACGCATAAATCTCCATTGGTGTTTGGTATGCCATCGTTGACCTTGCATCTTCAACTAACAATATTTAAATCCCCATGACAAAGGTAAGTTCATTTCCATTCATTCCAAATTCATTTTAACAAAACTCACATGCAAACTATTACTAATAAATTTCACAATTAATTTACATATTACAAATTTTAACCAGATATACATTTTGCAGGTTCATTGTTGCTTCTTCAGGACTTCGATGCCTCCAACAAATGATTATGCATCTTCAAATATGGAATGACAACCACAATGTTCTTCACAATATTATATTTCTTTTGTCACCTCATCTGTTACAATTTACTAGTATTTTTCAATTGAAACTTGAATAAGGATGTTTGAAGATCAAAAGACTTTCTTTGTTACAAACATTCTACTTTCTATAAATTATACCTTATGTATATCACTTGGCTTCATCTTCCACCATTACATGCAATCTTATTTATTAAATATTATTATCAATAACCTTTCCCATGTAAACTACTACTAAAGAATTTCCATAATAAATTTACATTTTCCAAAATATCAATATTACTTCTACAACACATTAACAAAAAAAATTCAACTATAAAATGACAACCATCAGGTTGTTCACAATCTCGTATCATTGTATCGCTTTTTTCAACTCTTTCATTAAAATCCACTTGTATTTTTTAATAACAACATAAATATGTAACATATGGAAAAACATAATCTCCAAATACCAAAAAAAAAAAAAAAAACCTTACAATATTGAACAAAAACATGTTCACATCAACAACAACTACTTCATTGATAATGGATAACCTATACATGACATTAACTATAACTCATTATCATCCACCATTTCTTTCAAGAATATCCATTTAGATATTGCTATTCTTCCAAACACTACTCTTACTTACAAAATATCCATATTCAAAACACACATAACTAATACTTCAATTGTGACTCAAATTGATCCACCCCTTGCTTTCAACAATGTTCATTCACATGTCACTATTCTTCAACACACTAATTTTATTTACAAAAAACCATATTCAACATACACATAACTAACAATTTCAGTTGAAACTCATTATCATTGACCCTTGCTTTCAACAATGCCCATTCATATGTCGCTATTCTTTCACACTTTATGCCTTACTGCATTTTCTTTGCAACATTAGGTGCAAATGCTAGTATATATAGATAGATATATCAACCAATTTCTTAATCGTTCATTTAAAAAAAAAACTCAAAATTAAAAGAAAAAAAAATGAGTATGTAATCAAAATGTCTATTTCTATCTATATTTATTGTTGATATTTTTATTATATCATCTTATGTGAAAACTAATAATATTATAATTTTTTTATCATAGTTATACTAGATCATATATATCAGTCTTTTAATTATCAATATTATAAAATAAAACATATATGAAATTGTTAATATTATAAAATAAAAAGAAGAAGAGAAGATTAATTATATAGTAAAAACACTTTAATCTTATTTATATTTATTGTTGATATCTGTTCATTAATTATTTTTATTAATTAATTAAACTAAATATTAACTATTTTTTATTAATTCAAATATAAATTGTAATTTTACAGATTTTTTTTTTAAATCAAATAATAATAATAAAACAGCTATATAATTTTATATATGCATTAAAAAAATTGAGTAGTGATGTTGATGCATTAACAAAAGAGGTTAACTAGTAGTTTTTAGTGATTTTTTTATGATTATTAGTATACAATGAGGAAAAGATAGTATGAAAAATAATTTACAAGGTTTTGATTATTGAAAGCTAAAGGTATTGGCAATAAGATAAATTATAAGAAAGATATAAAGTAAGATAGAATATTATTGTCAATCAAATATAATTATTCACATAACTAATAAATTAAATTGATAAATTTATTGGTTCTATGTCAATTACTTCAAATCTTGAATAAATGCATTAAATTTTTCAACTTTTATTTAACTATAATAATATTTTACACATATTGGTAAATAAAAAAAATGCAATAATTACAATAAATTTTTGAACATTCTTAGAATATTGATTAATAGATAAAGAATCTTGAATGAATTATAAAATAAAAAAATTATCAATAAAAACATGTGAACAGTCCAATAAATTAAAAAGTTCAAATCTCATGTTTTCCACTTCTCATCTACCTTGAACATTCTCCATGATATATATAAAAATTATCCCATTTCTTCAATGTCTATAAAAATTTGATCACATTTATTATATAAAATTATATATCTATTCTATGTGCATTACTATTATAATGTCTCATTTGATTTGACTACTAAGACATATCACACTTGATTATCTAAATTTTTTAAAACTAAGTTAACTATTTATTTGATATTGTAAGGATGAAACATGCATTTTTATTATTTAATTGAATTTAAATTAATATTGGAGTGGTATTGACCTTTTATGATTTAAATAATTTTAAATGAAAATAGGAAAACATTAGTTCTAAATGAAATGTTATGGACACTTTATTTCATGTGAAAAAACATTATATAGTTGCATTGATGTGGATTTGCATAAATATTTTATTCAACTCTAAATTAATGTATAAAGCAATAAAAATTATTTGAATATGTTATATGATGTTTTTTGTTGTAAAAAAATTACTCATACATTAAGTATAGTGTTTAATGGAAGACATAAAAGACATGTTTCTCAATTGATCTATGCATGGATATTTTATGGTGAAATAATATATATGTTTTCACCTACATCACTCCTTCCATAATTTAAGTTGAAAAGTTAAGAATATTTTTATTCTAAAGTGGGATGTTTCCATGTCTTTGTATACTTATACTCATTAGGATTTTTTGAGATGTGTGAAAACATTATTTCTCAATGATGATTAGTCTCTCAACAAAAAGTTGCAAATAAGAGTTAACAATGTTTATATTATTTCTATTGGAATCAAGATTATTGTAGGACTAAGAGGTGAATTAGTATAATACATTTTTAACAATTTAAAAAATAATCAAACATAATAAATCATACAAAAATATTGAACATAAGATATATGTGGAAACACATCCCCTAAACAACCATAAAACTTATTTTTATTAATTACATTTATGAATAGCCTCTCTAATCACAATTATTTTTCTAAGCACCAACCTACATGAGACACCAATCTCTTTTTCTTTGCACGCACCAACTTACATGAGACACCAATCCCATTTTCTTTGCAGCCACCAACCTACTAGAGAAACCAAACCCACCAACTTACTAGAAATATCAATCCTCACTAAATTTGCACGAACCAACCCACAAGAAACAATAATCCCTGTAATCTTGATTTTTATTCAATATTCTTCTCATTCTCTAATTTTGCAACTCCCTAGACACTTTAACAAATTATTGTGGACATTTAATACTAAACAATCTAATTTGTACAATAAATTTTATTATCTGATATTTCTCCTAAATTATTTCCTTCTAATATAGTTCTCAATTTTCATACATGTTGCAACATAGTCACATATACGTTTACATTTTCCTAAATTGTTTCCTTTTAATATAGTTGTCAATTTTCATACATGTTGAGACATAATCACATATACATTTACATTCTCCTAAATTATTTTCTTCTAATATAGTTCTCAATTTTCATACATGTTGGGGCATAGTCACATATACATTTACACCACTCTAGTTTGTTGTTACATAGTCCCATTATCACTTGTTGTTACATAGTCCCATAGGCCCAGCCCTTTGAAATTTTTCAGAGTCTTGTCGGCATAGGGTTAAGTAATTTTTTGTCTGTAGGGTTAAATTTTCATAATTTTCTCACTAGGGATTTCGTTTTTCTAGAAGTCATAACGATGGTACAGATTGATTTTTTTTCACTAATCGGGTGATAAATTTTTGAAGATATTGAGATTTTTAATTTTGAAAACATATTTTTAATATATAATGAATTTAATTTATTCAAGTTTTTTTGCTTATGGGGTTTTAGATTGAGGGTGAATAGGTGCACTGTTTTTTTTTAATCATATGATGAATCAGTAACTGCCAGTCTTAATCTATAGGAGACCCAGGATCAATCCTAGTAGCTGCCACTATAACACCAAGAGTACATCCAACTACCTGCAAGTAGATATACGAAGATCCTATGGTTTTAGCAAAGCTGTGGTGAATTTGCTTCTCGAGCATCCACCACAGCAGGCCATTGTACTCAATGAGTTTTGAACTATGGTCTCCCAGCTTCGCCCAAGTAGACTTACAATCAAACCACACATCACTGTACAAATGGGTGCACTGTTAAAGCACTCCTTGCTCCTTGGGATAGGTAACTGGTTCAAATCCCCTGTTGGTGCTTACCTACCAAAAAATTTAATCTACTGAAATTAAGATTTTCTACCTTTATTTACCTTATTTCGAATTAAAATGACCCATAATTTATGGGAGAAATATCCAAAACATGAAAAAGTTACAATACTCGATTAACGACGTCTCACGGCCCTTCTGTTGATGGATGGAAAGTAACCCTAAGAAATCTCGAGGTGTTTTCTGTCCTGATTTGATAAAAAAGACCATTGAACTTTGACAACAGCCTTTCACCAAAACCAATAGTAGCAAAGATATGAGACAAAAATGCGAGTAAAGTCAGACGGTGGCTGGTTTTACTTTCCTGTTCTGAGCAGTTCATGTTGCTGGAGATGTAAAATCAATGCGAGTAAAGTCAGACGGTGGCTGGTTTTACTTTCCTGTTCTGAGCAGTTCATGTTGCTGGAGATGTGTGATTTAACAGGTCACTATGAGCCAAGTCAGATGTGTGATTTTTTCAATGTAATACTTTCTTGGTAATAAGGAGATGAGTAACTTTTTCTCGTAATCAATCTCAAGTTTACACATGTATTTTCTAAATAAAAATAAAATATTATTTAAATTAAAAAATAATGTGTATTATAATAAAAATAAAAAATTTTATTTTTTAAATAAAAATAAAATATTATTTAAATTAAAAAATAATGTGTATTATAATAAAAAAATAAAAATAAAAATAAATATTTATATTTTGTTAAGTTTATTTAAAATTAGTATTATAATTTCATTTTCATTATGTTATTTTTGGTTAGTGGTTGAGATTACAATTTATTTTAAGTTTATGTTATAATTTACAGTTCTTATGATGAACTACTTTTGGTTCCAAAAATATGGGCAAAATTTTCTCCAATGTGATTTCTACATAAAAGACTCTTCTTAATGTAATATGGATCACAGAAACGTTAATCGACAAATTACAATTTATTATGAAAGAAACATTGATATTACAACTTAATATGAAAGAAATGTGCTTAAAACATTTTTCTCACTCAAAACCATAAATAAAATATTTCAATGTACATATTAACTAATTTATTTTAATATTAACTTGATATATAAGTATAAATGGAGAAAAAATAAAGGAAAAAAAAATTATTGTAATGATGATCATAATAAATAAATAAAAGTTAATTAATGTTTTATATAGCATTTAAAAAGTACTATTAACGAATCTCTTGAGTAGCCCGCATGAGAGGAACCAGGTAGCGAGAGCCTGGTAGGAGGAAGCCCGGGGAACGCCCAAAGAGACACAACGAACCTCGAGACTGCGCGAAGCTCCAGAGCTATGGCCCCAAGAGGGGGCTGCAAAAAGGAAACTCCCTTGCCACCTGAGCTAGCTGCATTCCGAGATGTGGTTGCAGCATGCAACAAAAGGCCAGCAGCAACTGAAAACCAACATAAATTTGTGAAAAAAATGGCATCCATCCCCACAATTGCTATGTTGACTGAAGAACCATGCAAAGCAGCTCTAAACCTAGAAAAATGAAGGCTTATTGGCCAGTTCACATGTTTATGGCCCTTGCCTAAAGCGGTAGAAGCTTGGGTTCAAAGGAACTAGCGTTCACTGGTCAAAGAAGGAATAAAAAGTCATTCCGTTGGCAAAGGCTTCTTTGTATTTGTATTTGAAGCAGCAGAAGAAAGGAACCTCATATTCAGAAATGGCCCGTATTTCATGGGGCCTTAATGTCTCTATCTGAATCAATGAACTCCAGACTTCGACCCGACTCAGGATGTGCCCTCAGCCATTCTGATCTCGGTGCGACTGCCCCACCTACCTCTGCACTGTTGGAACCCTAAATCCTTGGAAGCCATAGGCAACAAACTAGGCAAATACATCGACTGAGTAGAAAGAAGAGACCAGTATTCCTGTGCGAGAATTTGTGTAGAAGTAAACCTGGAGGAAGGTCTCCCTAAAGCCATTAAACTCATGGTCGCTGACTGGACACACATACAAGTAATAGATTATGAGAAACTCCCATTTAAATCTAGGAACTGCCATGGCTACAGGCATTTTGCCAAGCATTGTAAAAAGAAATGAAAGGATGTAGCTTAGAAGGAGAAAGGAGATCAATGGAATCAGGTTCAGAAATCAAGACCAACTAAGCAGAGCAACAGGAACAAAAGGAAAGTCATCTCGACTGGGAGTGTTGCTCCTCCTGAACCCCAAGCAGAAGGAAGATCAATCCCTCCAATAGCAGACATATCAACCAACCCCTTTGATATTCTCAGCACACTAGAAAAACTCCAAAATCCAATAGATAAAGAGGTTGAACAGCAGGCAAACAACATGGAAGAAAGCAAAAGGCAAGAGGAACCAGTCCAAATCGCATCCCCAAAAGGTGCCTCTAGCTCCCCAACCTATGCAAAAATGACAAGAAAGAAGACCTCCGAGATATTGGGATCCTCGGAAGATGAAACATCTGAGAGGCCCTTGAAAAGAGTGGGGAGGAAATCTCAAAGAGAGGTCGGAGAAGAAGAAGCTGAGAGACAAAAAATGCAAGGCAATCAGGCCACTATAGAGATGTCTATCGGCAGAAATACTAGAACCAGGCCTCCCAAGGGAGGTGTTGCCCCAACCCCTACTAGTAAATAATGTGATTAGTCTCTTGGAATTGCAGAGGAATGGGGAACCCATCAAAATATGAAGCAGTCAAGAGCCTATTAAAGTCAGAACTTCCTGAGATCCTCATGCTCCAAGAGACTAAAATAGAAGGAGAATCCCTTCTAGAACTCAGCAAAGCAAAATGGAAAACAAAAGCTAGGAAAGCAGTAAGTGCTAGAGGTACATGCGGCAGGTTAGCTACTCTCTGGGAGTCTGACCAATTCCAGCTTTATAGCTCCTTTCAGATGCAGCACTGGATTTACACTAAACTCTGACACCTACTAAGTAAGATAAACATTGCTCTCTTTAATCACTATGTTCCTGTCCTCTATGCAGAAAAGGAAAAATGTTGGCAAACTCTGACTGATTTTTTGGAAGCTTACTCCCTCAACAATATAATTATTGTTGGAGACTACAATCTAATCCTAGACCTAAAGGAAAAAAGAGGAGGGACCAGTAGTAGGGATCACTTCCTCCCCTTAGTGGAAAACTTGATCCAACAATGGGATTTAATTGATTTCAAGCCAAAAAAAGGTCTACACACCTAGACAAATAACAAAATAGAGGAGGAGCATATTTCAGCCAGGCTGGATAGATTCCTCCTTCAAAGTTCCTTCCTCTCCAAGAATATGATCATCTCCACAAAAATTCTGCCAAAGTGGAACTCAAACCATAAACCCATCCTCCTTCTGATGGGAGAAGAAGAAAACCTGGGACCAATCCTCTTTTGGTTCAGCCCATTATGGGAAAATAGAGGGGTTTTTGGATACATTGAATAAGGCATGGTCCATCCATGTCCTTGGATAACCCAGCTATGTTTGGGAGCAAAAGATAAAAGCCACCAAAATAGCCCTAAAGAAATGGATAAAAAATCCCATAATCTCTCCCACTACCCAAAGAAAGTAAAGCACAAAGCAGCTGCTGGATATCCAAATGGGCCTGGAGATTCAAGACATAACCAGAGCATAAATCAATAGTGAGCAAGAACACCAAATCAGCACCCTCTAGATATTTAGAGAAGAGGAAGAATATCTAAGGCTCAAGTCACGCAATCTTGGCTTGTTTCTGGAGACAAGAATATAGACTTCTTCCACAAGCAAATTCGAACTTGCCTCTCTAGAAACCACATTGCTAAAATCACCTTGCCATATGGGACTATTCTTAAAGGCACAACTCTAATAAAAGAGGCGACAACCTCTCATTTTCAACTATTGTTCAAAGAAGAAGGTGTGGAGGATAATGAGGAAGCTCACGACTTCCTCAAGCACGTTCCAAGGATGGTTAATGAGGAGGACAATGCAACTCTCCTGAAGCCATTCACTGAAGTAGAAATTAGCAATGCCATATGGAAGATGGAACCAGAAAAAGCCCCAAGACCTAATGGATTCTCAATACACTTCTACAGACTCTGCTGGGATATCATCAAGGTTTATTTGTACAGAATGATCAAAGTATTTCTTCAAAAAGCCAAAGTGGGAGGAAGCACAAACGCCACCTTCCTAGCCCTAATTCCCAAAGAAGCCAACCCAGAGACATTCGACATATTTAGACCAATCTCGCTTTGCAATGCATCCTACAAAAAACTCACCAAGCTACTTGCTAATAGAATAAAACCCCTATTGGAAAAACTCATCTATCCCAATCAAGGATCGTTTGTCAAAGGCAGGCATATCCTGGACAATGTGATACTGTTGCAGGAAATCATCCATTCCATCCATCAACGCAAAGAGCAAGGTATGCTCATCAAACTAGATATGGCGAATGCCTTTGATAGAGTAAGACACTCCTTCCACCTCCAAGTTCTTTCTGCATTTAGTTTTAGTTCTGAATTTGTAAAATTGATTAAAGAATGCATTGGAGAACCTTGAATAGCCCCTCTAGTAAATGGTAGACCAGCAAACTACTTCAAAGCTTCAAGGGGAATCAGGCAAGGCTGCCCTCTATCCCCCTTCCTATATATTCTGATGGCAAACTCTCTAAGTCGAAAGCTTTTAGATGAGGAGCTCAACAGAACACTTCCTAGCATTAGAGTGATACCCGGAACAACCCCAATCAATCATGCCTTGCTCACAGATGACTCTATCCTTTTGGGAGGAGCCTCTATTAAAATAGCAACAACCTTCAATGGAGTAATCCAAAGTTTCTGTAGAGTCTCTGGTGTAGTGTACGACTAGGTTGTAGACTAACAATCTATACTCAGGATTTCCCAAGCCCTGGGCTTCACTGGATATGTCTCTTGGGAAATATTCAAGTATCTTGGTCTGCCTTTAACCTTGGGTACTACTAAGGCCCCTCATTGGATGGAAATTATTAGCAAAATCAAGGAAAAAATTACTGCTTGGGGCGGACAGTGGCTTACCACAGCCGGGAAGCTCACTCTGGTCAAGTTAGTCCTCTCATCCCTTCCTATCTACCAGGCTTCTTTCCTTTTAGCTCCAAAAATTATCACCGATCAGTTAGCAAGGCTAATTCGAAATTTTCTATGGCAAGGAGGAAAGGGGAACCAAAAAAATTTCCATATAGTAAGTTGGGACATAGTGAAAAGGCCAATATCTGAAGGTGGACTTTAGGTAAGAGATCCTGTGTTGGCCAATTTGGCAATGGGAGGGAAGATCCTTTGGAAAATCTTCTCAAACCAAATGCACCCTATAAATCAAGTTCTAATTAAAAAATATATGCACAGGCTCTCAATAAAGACTATGGAAGAAGGAGCTTCCCACAAAGGAACCATGCTGTGGAAGTTGTGCAGCCAAGGCTCGAAATTCTTCAAGGAGAAGCTCTACAAAATTCTAGGAAATGGGAAAAGAATTAGACTGTGGGAGGACAATATCATGGGTCTCCAACCCCTAAGTCTTGCACCTGAAATAACAGACTTGCGTAACTGGCTCATCCAAAAAGGTATCCACAAACTTGCTGAAATTTGCACATGGGATTCAGCACGGAACTGGAGTAATTTGGCCCTACATCGTTGCCCTGATTGGATGCTCACTCAACTCCATCAATTATTAGATAAACTCACTGGTCTAGCTCTTGTGCACCTTCATTCGAGGGACAAGTGGGGCTGGGGGAAGACCAGAACTTACTCAGCCTGGCTGGCTTTTGCAACTCTCCAAGAACAACAACATTGGATCCATACTACAAAGCTTTGGCAACATGTTTGGGACCCATTTGGACTCCCAAAAATCAACTTCTTCTGCTGGACTCTCATGCACAAAAGGACCCTCACTGGTGAAAACTTAGAGAAAAGAGGAATCATGGGTCCACATAGATGCCCTCTCTGCTGCAAGGACCAGGAAACGATTGATCACCTGTTCATAGACTGCCACTTTTCTCAAGAGGTATCATTGCAAGAAATTATGGGGTTCAACACCCAAATCCCTCAGCAATCTTCAATGGTTAGTCTTATCGCAACTTAGAAAGATCGCTATCCACACTCTTTGAATAGTAACTCAACTTGGACTAAAATGTGGAATGCAATCCCAAAATATATCTGCTGGGGAATCTGGTTGGCTAGGAATGAAGCCATCTTCAACAACAGACTTCAATCCACCAACACAATAACTGCCAAGGCCAAAGCCTTGCTACTGGAAACTTTTGAAAATAGACCTCATAAGTCTGACAATTCCCTTCTCCCTGAAGAGCTCAGCTGGCTAGGAGAATCCCTGAGAGTGGAAAGCATCAAGAAAAATATCTCCTTGCTTAGCCATAATTCAGAGTGGCATCTTCGGATCTTTGAGGCAGACTTTAAAAAATGGTGGAAAAATCAGGGCAAAGTCACGATTTTCTTCGACGGAGCCTCCAAAGGAAACCCGAGGATATGAGGGACAGGAGGAATAATTTACTCCACAGATGGACAAAAATAGGACAGCTACAGTTGGGGACTAGGTCAGAGCACCAACAACCAGGCTGAGATCCTCGGACTACTCAAAGCGTGTCAGCTAGCTCAAAGGAACATAGGGGAAAACTCACAAATCTTCGGGGACTCTGAAATCCTGATTAAAACCCTTAACAAGGGCAACCATCTCAATAGTTCTACTCTAAACAAGACCCTAGAAAGAATAAGAAAGATGACTCAAGGTATGCTGGTAAAGAATGATAAAGAAGCTGAAAGGCACCCAATTCCTTAACAGACAAGGAGAGTCGATCAAGGACAGAATTTTGCAGAACAAAGGCTGGCACAGACAGACTTTCACTGTCGAGAAAGAGTGGGCCACTCCTCGACAAGTATTCGGCTTTCCGCATGGGCCATTAGTGTTGGGTGTATTAACAAGGCGCATAATGGATTTCATTCAGAGGATAGTTTTGAAGGTTGAGATGCGTAGGATCAAGGCAGGGAATGATCTAGCAGTCATCGCGTGCTAGAAAAGGTGGGGGGTTAAAGATGCAAGGAGTGGTAAGTGGCTTTCATTGCACTGCTTCTGGCTGGTGAGTAGTATTTCATGAATCAGATGCGATGTACCTTAGGGCCTGACATGTGGCAGGACAAAACCGCCCATATCGCATGCTCCTGTGGTGCTAAGAGCCGGACAGCAATTGGACACGATAAGCATTGGATTAGGGTGGGGGAAGATTTCACGGTTATCGCATGTTATACATGGTGGGGTCTTATCCTTATTGTGGGGCCGAGTACGGAGATGGGATCAAGTTAAGGCTCGGAGAGTGAGGGATGCGATAAGCGTCGAATGTGGGCAGGGGTTGATCTGACAGTTATCGCGCATTGCAAAAGGAGGGGAGATAATTCGCTAGGAGTGGTAAGCAGGTTTCATCGCAACGCTCTTGGCTGCTCGGTAGTTTTTTATGAAACAGACATGATGCCACTTAAGGGCCAATGCGTGGCAAGACAAAACCGCCCATATCATGCACTCCTGAGGTGTTAAGGATCAGAAAGCGAGGAACGTGATATGTGTCGGATCTGGGTAGGGGAAGATCTGACAGCTATCGCAAGTTGATTACAATGGGGGTTAACCCTAAAGTGGGGTCAGGTACGGAGGAGAAGACAGGTTATAAATTAATTCAATTTAATATAATGCGGGTTTGTATTATTTGGCCCATGGATTAAAGTTTATGCAGGATTTAACTAAACCCAGGGAAGTACCAAAGTATCAAAGAAAAGAGGAAATGTAAGACAGGACACTAAGATGTCATCAGCAAAGCAAGGATCACTCATCCATGCCAAATGCGTCAAAAGCAGCAGCTAATCTCTGATACAAAAGCCAGAATAGGAGGACTCTATTGAGCCAGAATTCTCGCAATTGTCTATATTCGAGGTTGTTTGGCATGCCCAACCTCTTCTTATAAATAAAACTCAACCGTTTTTGTTTAAAAAAAGTATTATTTACAAAAAAAATGTCAAGGTAATCCATAAATAATATGGTTTTAAAATAACTTAATAATATTGAAGTGTATTTAAATATATATTAACAAAAAAAACATTTTAATGTGAATAATGTAGTTTATGAACAAAACATTTCAATGTTAAAATATTTTAATTTTTATCGTTAAAGCATTTCAATTAGTCTTAATCTTTTACATTATGGTCTTTTGCATAGATAATTTTTCAATCAATTTTGTATGAAATCCAATAAACATTGGTTGGAATTGCAAGTTTACATTGTGTAGTGTACAAAATCCAATTGCCCTAGGAAGTTTCAAGACATGAAATTTTCAATGAGTTGAGTTCATTTATTCATTCAAAAATGCATTTAAAATAATATAAAATTACACAATTTGTGTATCCATTATTAATCCATCTTAACCACTTACCTATCAAATCTTTAGAGATGCAATTTTTTTTCAAGTTTTATATTCTAAAATATGTTTTCACATCAAAAGATTTAATCCCCTTAAACTTTACCAAATTAATAATTAAAATAAATCTATAATTGTGTATATTATAAAGTTTAAAATTGATTTTTAATTTTATATTAAAATTTAAACATTAATATTAATAAAATATTAATTAATATTAATTTTTTAAAAATAATAAATTAATTTCCAAAAATAAACTTACAAATCAATAATAATAACTTATTTCATTTATTATTAATTTAATAATAAATTAAAATAAATAATCACGCTAAATACTATTTTAATTTCAGATTTCTTAACCACGAAAACAGATAAGTTACACATAATCAGAACATAGTACTTTTGAGGTAAAAATGTATTTTTGTTTACATTTAAAACCTAGTTTTTTAATAATAGTGTGAATAAACGTACCTATGTGGTTTTGGTTGCAATATACATGTACTAATTGAATCAATTATTGGATTATCTTGATTAAATGTGTTTATTTAGTTATAGTACATATTAATTAATGTATTGATTAATATTTTGATTGTAATAAATGTATTGATTAATATTTTGATTGTAATATATATTTATAATAAGATAATTATATAAATTAAATTATTGTTAAATGTAAATAGGTATTATTTTATTATAAATATTAAAAAAAATATTTTGTAATATATTCCATACGATGAAGATTAAAATTATTATGTTTTTTTTATATTTTCTCAAGTTTTTATGTGTATTTAAAAAATAATAATAATAATTAACAAGATTTATGATTATAGAAATTTATTTCTACTTTACTATATAGATTTTTAAGTTGTAAATAATACTTCTTGTAATATATAGCTTTATCAATATCATATACTCAAAAAAATATTAACTTATTTCATAGTCAAAATATTTTATATAAATTTTAATTTAATTTAATTTTATAACATTTTTTAATTAATTGAAAAACAGAAAAATATAAACATTTTTGAGATAAATATTAACTTTTTATCCTAACTATTATTAAAAATTAAAAATATTAAGTAGATATACCATAGAAATTAAATATTTATCATCCATTTATTAATTATTGAATTAAAATTTTGTAAGTAAATAGCTTAATTAATCCCTTTAATCATGACCATTACAAATTACTAATATAGTTCTAATAAATTATTCAAAAAACTAATTTAAATTATTTAAAAAAATAATTTGAATGCAAAATAATAATATGGGTATAAAATAAAATTATTATAGAGAGTTATAAATGAATATAGTAAATTATCAATAAATAGTGTTAATCAATATAATTATTTTAGAGTTGAGTATTTGTTGATGACATACTTAAATAAGAGTAAATTAGATAGTAAATTAGATATTGGCATTGTATTTAAACAATGCTTTTGTAGATAGATCTATACATTTCTTGGCCAATTGTTTTTAAGAAAATATTTTTCAAGGTATTTAATATTATTTTATAAAGTAGTGAAAAGAACAATGGCTCATTTGTTTAGAATCATTTAACTGCAGCAATAGTTATATTATTCTTTTATTTATTCTCATATGTGGTAATAAATTGTTTATGTCAATATAATATAATTATTATAAAGTTGAACGAATATTATTTTAGAGTTGAGTATGTGTTGATGATATGTTTTAATAGGAGTTAATTAGATATTGAAATTGTATTTAAACAATGTTTTTGTAAATAGATCTATACATTTCTTGGCCAGTTGTTTTTAAGGAAATATTTTTCAAGGTAATTAACATTATTTTAAAGTAGCGAAAAGAACCATGGCTAATGTGTTCAGAATCATTTAGCTGTAACAATAGTTATATTATTCTTTTATTTATTCTTATATGTTGTAATAAATTGTTTATGTCAGTATTTTTCAAGGTTCCAGCCATCTTGCCGCTATGTTTTAGAGGACAATGTACTAATTTTTTTAATTTTCAAAAAAAAATGTCGTTAGTGGTTCACTGAGGGAGATCAACCAAAATCCACTATTGTTAAGGACATTGGTTGTGTAATGGACCAAATCCATATATTTGAGTGCATACTATTTCACAGCTCATTGAAAGGAGAAACTTTTTCTTTTTATTTGAAAATTCGTAACTTGTCGTCATCGGCCACAAAATTGATTCAAGTTACTAGAAAGCATACGGCCACAAAATATTAATCAACATTAATTCCCTTTATTCGCATTTTTTTTCGATAAATTTATTATTAATAAAGAAATTTTTTACAAATCAATTTTATATATATATAGAGCACACGATATATATATTTTGCAATTAATTATATGATGATGATGATGATGATGGTTAACGTCCCCTGAGACCAAACATTGGTCTATCGGACCTTAAAACAAATTATTTAATTTGATTTAAGATTTTATTCCTATGCTCAAAAAGCTTGGAGAGAAGCCTTCCGAGCTCACTATAATTTTGACATTGTAAAAGGCTATGAAGGTCAGTATTGTAACAAAGATTGTGAAACTGAGATCTAATGTGGTTGTATGTGGGGCACTCTAAGAGGAAGTGGTTTTCATCCTCGATGTTCTTATTCTCACATATATGGCAGATCCGTTCCATCCATGGCGTTTTAGGAACTACCCAACGACCAGTTTCACTATGGAGCTCATGAGAATTCGTTCTAATTTTTGCTATATTAATTTTCTTCTTTGAGCTAGTTAAAATAGAGAGATACTTTTGATCTTCTAGGGTGGGGTTGATGACCTTCTTATAATAACTTAATTTTCTTTTAGCCGCTAAATCTTTCTCACACCACATTTTTTCTTTGAACTTAGAAATAACAATATCTTTAATGTTATTTATGTCTTGCAATGCATCATTCTCGTTGATCTCCCAATAGTTTAACCAGGCCCTTGTGTCTTTATGCCACCCCCGATTGAGCCTTAGGTGGTTTTGGCTGGAATTTAAAGCTAGCTTAGGAAGTCTATGATCGTCTATGTTATTGAGTTTGTGCTTGTACAACAGAAACCTAATCATAGCTAGGCTCTCAATAGGGGAAAGACCTGCTTCGATAAGGAGAATAGGATATGGTGTATTACTTTTAATTTTCAGGTTATAAGTTATAAAACGCTTCTAAATTTGCTCAATCTTTCTCCATGATTCTCTGGAGATGCTACAACCCCAAACCTCACAGCCATATAAAATAACAGGAGTGACTAAAGTTTCAAAGAGGAACTTCTTTTTATCCCACATTACGAGGTTCGCTATTTTACAATTATTTTCAAGACCAAAATAAGCTTTCCACCCCCCATTAATCCTTTTCTCAATGCTATGGTTCCAGTTGAGCTTGTGATGAATATCAATTCCTAGGTACTTGTAAGAATACACTAACTAATATATATAGTAACTAATTAATTAATTATATATATATATATATATTAATTATTGTGAATAAATGTTTAGATAATCATATATATGATGATGATGATGGTTAACGTTCACTAAATTTTGGTCTATCGGATATAAAGAAATGAATTATTTAGTTTGATTTAAGATTTTATTCCTATGCTCAAAAAGCTTGGAGAAGCCTCCCGAGCTCACTGTAATTAACGTAAAAGGCTAGGAAGGTCAGTGTTGCAACAAAGATTTTGAAACTAAGATCTAATGTGGTTGTACGCGGGACGCTCTAAGAGGAAGTGGTTTTCATCCTCAATGTTCGTATTCTCACAGAGATGGCAGAGCCTTTCCATCCATGGTGTTTTAGGAACTGCCCAATGACCTGTTTCACTATGGAGCTCATGAGAGTTCATTCTAATCTTCGCTATATTAATTTTCTTCTTTGAGCTAGTTAAAATAGAGAGATACTTTTGATCTTCTAGGGTGGGGTTGATGACCTCCTTATAATATCTTAATTTTCTTTTAGTTGCTAAATCTTTCTCACACCACATTTTTTCTTTGAACTTAGAAGTAACAATATTTTTAATGTTATTAATGTTTTGCAATGCAACATAATCTTTCTCACACTACATTTTTTCTTTGAACTTAGAAGTAACAATATTTTTAGTATTATTAATGTTTTGCAATGCAAAATTCTCGTCGATCTCCCAATGGTTTAACCAGGCCCTGGTGTCTTTATACCAACCTCACTTAAGCCTTAAGTGGTTTTGGCTGGAATTTAAAGCTACTTAGGAAGTCTATGGTCTCCTCTATTATTGAGTTTGTGCTTGTACAACAGAAGCCTAGTCATAGCTAGGCTCTTGATAGGGGAAAGACCCACTTCTATAAGGAGAATAGAATAGGGTTTGTTGCTTTTAATTTTGAGGTTATACATTATAAAACACTTCTGGATTTTCTCAATCTTTCTCCAGGATTCTCTAGAGATGCTACAACCCCAAACCTCACATCCATATAAGATAACCGGAGTGACTAAAGTTTCAAAGAGGAACTTCTTTCTATCCCACATTATGAGATTTGTTGTTTTACAATTATTTTCAAGACCAAAATAAGCTTTCCATCCCCCATTAATCCTTTTCTCAATGCTATAGTTCCAATTGAGCTTGTGATGAATATCAATTCCTAGGTACTTGCAGGAAGACACTTCCTCCAAGTTACTATTGTCATACATAAAATTAGCGTAAGTGTCCTTCTTGGATTTGATAATCATAACTTTTGTTTTGTCAGTGTTAATAATCATACCCATGGTAGAGCAGAAATCCTTAAGAAGTATAAGTTGCTTATCAAGATCAGATGGGCACCTTGCGAGAAGAACAATATTGTGAGTGTAGAGAAGAAGGATGATGACTATCCCATCTAGGATGGTGCCAGCACATCCTGCTTCCTCTAAACAACCTTCTAGCTTGTCGATGTAAATGTCAAATAGGGTAGGAGAGAGGGGGCAACCTGGTTTAACTCCAATATTACACTTAATATCTTTCGACCACCCCTCATTACTCTTTAACTTGGAAATTACATTCTCGTATAACCTCATAGTGGCAGCTCTTAACTCCAAAGGAATCTTTAGCTCTTCTAATATGTTCCAAAGGTTATTTCTAGGAACTATATCGAAAGCCTTTCTAAATTCGACAAAGCAACAAAAGAGATTGGATTTATCATTGCGGCATTCCTCCACAATGATCCTAAGTGTAACAAGGTGGTCTGTTGTTGAGTGCTGCTTTCTAAAACTCGCTTGGATTTTAGCCCACTTACCTTCACTTTCAAGCCATATGCTTAGCTTCCTTTCCAAAATAATAACATATAACTTGGCTAGAAGAGGGTTGATCATAATTTTCCGATAATTAGAGGGGTTATTTGTATCACCACTTTTAAAAATAGGGATGATGAGGCTTTGAGTCCATGGTTTAGGGAACCCTTGCTTGACCGCTTGATTGAAAAGTTTGTGAATGTGGGGGATGAGGACACGACCTCCAATTTTTAAGATTTCCACCTGGTAACCTTCAATGTCCTTAGCTTTCCCATTAGCCAACCGATTAACCCCAAAATCAATGTCTTCTAATAAGAAAACTTCTTTCGTTGTGAGGAGGGTTTCAAAGTTATCCATGACGTTTGGAGAATCATAAATCTTTTTAAGATAAGAAATTCTGGAAGCATATTCTAACTAGAAAAACTAAAGATATTCTCTTGTCTTTTACGAATATACTACTTTTTTTCCTTTTAGTTAGGGCTTTGTATATTTTTATCTTGCCAATTTTAAAAGATTCATCAACAACTTTCTTAATTGCTCTCCTCGCACTTTTACAATCTTTGTCATACCATGGGTTGGTTTTTCTATTTATTTTATTACTTGAAATTTCAATTGAGAACTTGTTAATAGAATATGAGATAGTTGTAGTAAAATTATGATAGAGATCTTCTATGTTTTCTATACTAGATAAAGGAAGCAAATTAATTTTTAATTCATTTAGGAAGAGATCTTTTTTATTTATATCAAAGATTAACTTCTTTTGGCTATAAGGATTATCTTCTATGGGATCTCTATGCATGACAAAATTGAGAGTTATAAGTAAAGGCCTATATATATATATATCAACCATTTTCCTAATTGTTTATATTTTCAAATAAAAAAATCAAATCAAATCAAAATAAAAATTCAAAAGAAAAATTCAAAAAAAAAAAACAAAAATAGTATATAATCAAAATGTCTTATTCCTATCTATATTTATTGTTGATATTTTTATCTGTATCATCCTAGGTGGAAACTAATAATTTTATAAAAAAAAATTATCAATACTTTTTCAGATAAATTTATTATTATTAAAAAAAAATTGCAATCAATAATTTATTATTATTATAATTAAATTATTATAGATAGATAGATAGATATCATGGTGAATAAATGTCTCAATAATCATATATATATATATATATATATATATATAAAACTATTTTCTTAATTGTTCATATTTTCAAATAAAAAATAAAATCAAATCAAAATCAAAATTAAAGAACGGAAAAAATGAGTATGTAGTCAAAATGCCTTATTCCTATCTATTATTGTTGATATCTTTATATGTGTCATCCTATGCGGAAACTAATAATATTATAATATTTTTTATCTCAATCATATATATATAATCAAAAAAAATAGTTGATATTATAAAATAAAACATTAAAAATATTAAAAAAGAAAAGAGGAGAAGAGATTAATTATATAGTCAAAAACACCTTAATCTTATTTATATTTATTGTTGATATCTTTATTTTTTTATCTTCATTAATCATTTTCATTAATTGATTAAACCAAATATTAATTATTTTTTTAATTAAAATATAAATTATAATAAATTAGAGATTCTTTAAAATCAAATAATAATAATAAACAACCATATAATTTATATATATGCATTAAAAAAATTGAGTAGTGATGCTCATGCATTAACAAGAGGAGGTTAACCAAACCAATAGTGTTGTAGTGATTTTCTATGATTGTTAGTGATTTTCTATTATGTTCAATCTACAATGATAGTGGATAGTGATGTTAATGCAATAGTGGTGTTTATGCATTAACAAAAGAGGTTAACTAGTAGTTTTTTTTAAGTGATTTTTTATGATTATTAGTATATTATGAGGAAAAAATAGCATGAATAATAATTTACACGGTTTTGATTATTGAAAGCTAAAGATAAAGGTATTGGCAATATGATAAATTATAAGAAAGATATAAATTAAAATAGAAAAAATCAATTGATATTATTGTCATATATTTTGAAAGCTAAAGATATTAGCAATATGATAAATTATAAGAAAAATATAAAATGAGATAGAATAAATTCAATAGATAATATTGTCAATAAAATATAAATATTCACATAACTAATAAATTAAATTGGTATATTTATTGGTTTTGTGTCCATCACTTTGAACCTTGAATAAATACATTAAATTTTTCAACTTTTAATTAACTATAATAATTTTTTAAACATATTGGTAGATAAAGAATATGTAATTATTACAATAAATTTTAGAATGTAATGAATTACAAAATCATTAATAAAAGCATGTGAACTTCCAATAAACTAAAAGGTTCAAATCCCATGTTTTCCACTTCTCAATGATATATATAAAAATTATCCCATTTCTTACATGTCCATACAAATTTGATCTCATTTATTATATAAAATTATATATATATTCTATGTTAATTACTATTATAATGTCTCATTTGATTTGACTACTAAGAAATATCACACTTGATTATCTACATTTTTTATAACTAAGTTAACTATTTAATTGATATTGTAAGGATAAAACACGCATTTGTATTATCTAATTGAGTTTATATTAATATGTCTCATTTGATTTGACTACTAAGACATATCACACTTATTATCTACATTTTTTTATAACTAAGTTAACTATTTAATTGATATGGTAAGGATGAAACACGCATTTTTATTATCTAATTGAGTTTATATTAATATTGATGAAATTCCTAGATGTGGGTGTATGCAGGGACTGAACTGACAGCAGGGGAACAGAACAGCAAGTGGCATAGCCACATGGCCACCCGTAAACCCGCACACAAAGCCATAAAACCACCTCGCAACAGCAGTAAATGCCATTTAATTTGGCACTCGAATCAACTTGGCCATGCCAACCTACCTTGGCTCTACATCATGGCGCCCTCAGGTAATATACTACCCACCTCCTCTGTGTCTAATCCTATGTCTCTGAGCTGCCAATGTCCCCTCGTTGCAGTGGAGCCAATTTCACACACTGCTATGGGCAAGCGCTGCAACATTCTCTGCTACATTGAGTTTGGACAGGGGATCCATTATTCTCAAAGTATAATCTGCAACCTGCTGCTCAATTCAGAGCTTGTTGAGCCTTCTATCTCTAAACCCCAACCTTCTATCTCTGAGCCCCACTCAGTGCCGTCCTCTCGCAGACATTCTTTTCATCCCCACGCCATCATGCCCCGAATGCGCCATCGAATGCATAGCGAAAGAGGTAGAAATAGAGGAAAATTGCCTCGCTCTCCACCTTCACTAGTCGTAGACTCCTTTACCCCCTCGGCTAATTATGTCTCAGGCCGTTATCCAGATACTCGCAGTGGCAGAAGACGCACAAGAGCTATCCACTCCCACCCTTTGCAAAATTCCATTCCAACCACTGACATCCCCACTAGCTCTCAGCAACCCCATCATTCAGCCCAATTCATCTATCACTACTCTCTGAACCAACTTCTCATCAAAGCCACCATCACAGTCACCTTCCATGAGGAGCCATCCAGCGATGAAGGTCGCCCAACCTACATGACGGAGAAGAGGGACAATGTTCAGAGCAAGACTTCTGCAGAGAAGAAAAACGAGAACCTCAGGCAAAGGACGACATGGGTGCATTGCAGAATGACGAGGATGACTTCGACGAATACAGATGTTTCATCACTGAAGAACACCCGTCAGCTGAAGAACACACGTCAGCACCGCATGACACATGACTCACTACGTGTCTTCGGTTTTCAGGTTTTTTGGAAATCACATCTATAGGTTCATTCTATGAATTTTTGAGCAATTTGTTAGTTTTGAAAATGAAGTCAACAGAATTTTGCTACATTTTCATATGCTTGTTTCCCCTGTGCAAGCAGCAAATTTTTTTTTTTGGACTGGACTGATTTCCCATTTTTGGGCAGTCTCAATCTTGTTTTTGATGTTATATGTCATGAACATTGGCACTGAACTACAGAGGCCAAAGGCTCCTTGTATCATGATGTTACAGTAATAGATTTTAGACTAATTTAGCAAAAAAAATATTAATGAAATGATCATGTATAAATTTTTATAATATTATAGATTAAGTAAATATGCATTAATTTGACATATCAGGTGGTATTGATTTTTTATGATTTGGATAATTCTAAATGAAAATATAAAAATATTAGTTATAAATGTTATGGACCGTTTATCTTGTGTGACAAAAAAAACTATATAAGAAAAAAATTATATAGGTGCATTGATGTGGATTTGCATAAATATTTTATTCAACTCTAAATTGATGTAGAAAACAATAAAAATTATTTGAATATGTTATATGTTGTTTTTTTGTAATAAAAGAATTACTAATACATTAAGTATAGTGTTTAAAGGAAAACATAAAAGGCATTTTTCTCAATTGAACTATGCATGGAAATTTTATGGTGAAATAGTATCTATGTTTTCACCTACTATCACTCCTTCCATAGCTTAAGTTGAAAAGTTAAGAATATTTGTATTCTAAGGTGGAATGTTTCCATGTCTCCATATACTTCTACTCATGAGGATTTTTTGAGGGGTGCGATAAGGTGAAAACATTCCTCAATGATGATCAGTCTTCAACAAAAAGTTGCAAATACAAGCTAACAATATCTATATTATTTCTATTGGAATCAAGATTATTCTAAGAATGAGAGGTGAATTAGTATAATAAACTTTTTAACAATTTAAAAAATAATCATACATAAATATTGAACATAAGATGTATGTGGAAACTCATCCAGGAGAAAACCACAAAATTTATTTTTATTAATTACATCTATGAGCCGCAACTCTAATTACAATTATTTTTCTAGGCACCAACCTACATGAGACACCGATCCCTTTTTCTTTGCAGGCACCAACCTACATGGGACACCAATCCCATTTTATTTGCAAGCACCAACCTACTAGAGAAACCAATCCCCATTGAATTTGCAGGCACCAACCTACCAAAGATATCAATCCTCACTGAATTTGCATGAACCAACCTACAAGAGATGTTGATCCCCTGTAATCTTGATTTGTATACTCTTATTTACCAGTTGCTTTAGATATTCTCTTAAATATTCTTCTCATTCTCTAATTTAGCAACTCCCTTGACACTCTAACAAATTGGTCTAGACATTTAGTACTCAACAATCTAATTTGTACACTCAATTCTATGATCTAATATTTCTCCTAAATTATTTCTTTCTACTATAGTTCTCAGTTTTCATACGTTGTCACATAGTCACATATAAATTTACCACCACTCTATTTTGTTGGTACATAGTCCCATTATCACTTGTTGTCACTAAACATTGGTACAACATAGTGCCACTATCACTTGTTACCACTCAACATTATTGTCAAACAGTCCTACTATCACTTGTTTCCACTCAGAATTGTTGTCACATAGTACCACTACCACTTGCTGCCACAACATTGTAGTCGCAAAATCTCACTATCACTTGCTGCCACTCAACATTGCTATCACAAATTTCTTTCCACTCTCACACTCTTTTGTTGGCACAGTCACTCCTACAACCCCACTACTTAATTTACTTGACCATATATTTATATTTTTTTTCTTCTCAAATTTAAATTGATCAATGGTTTTGTGACACCTCTCAAACCTTTCATATTTTTTTATGTATTTTTTTCTTAAAAGGTACAAACTTTCCATGGGTTATCAATCTAAGGGAACCTTGTTAAAATCTCATCACGTTGTAGTTGGAACTTCAAATGTTTTGAGTGGCATTTGGAACTCAATAAAATTCTGACACAAATTTAAACCTTCATTTATAATATATTTTCCTTTACCACTATGTCTTCATTAAACCTTGGGATGTGATGTTATTTTGGTTGTATACATGCAAAAGCATAGGGAGGGGAGGAACCTCCATTATATGAAATTTCACTTGGTGGTGGTCATAGGTATCAATTATAACTGTAGGGGGCTATTGTTATTAATGAGGTTACATTTCCATGCTCGATTGGTTGCCTCTTTATTTGCCAAGTCACTTGTTTATTTTTCATGTCACTTCGAATTATTGGTTATGCCACCCTCTTATTTTTCCTATGTTGGAAACCCCACCACACATACATAGCTTTGATGTCTTACACGAGGTGGCAGTTAGCATGACACTTGCATTTTAATATTTCCCACCCATCGCTATATTCACGTGATCAGTCATGGTGAGGACCGTGAGATTTAGAATTCATGGAGACCCCCTTCGTTCTTGACCTGCCATTTGTGATGGATTTAATGACTATTGTATTTTCTTTAATGTTTACACATTTGATGCCAATGCAAAGGACCAAACAAGGAATTTGGGTATGTGGATGAATAATTGGGTTCCCTGGTAAGTGGGATTCGGGTTTGAATGTTTGTCATTACTTTGTCCTTATCGGCTCTGTGTGTTTTTGTTTATTTTTATGACTTTTCCCTGTGATTTGGGACCTTTGGCTCTATGTAATTTTGTTTTATTCTATGATTTATGTCAACAATATAAGACATACCCTGTGGAATTGTGGCCCATTTTTCTTTCTCTTAGCTCTCCATATTCTTATTTGGTTCTTATTTTTGTGATCTCATGTGTACATTATAGAGTTGTGGCCCATATCCCTTTCCTTTGGATATGTATATTCCTGTTTGATTCTATTACTTATTCCTATAAGCCTTTCTTTTCTTCCTCTCCCCTTTCTTCTATCCTAACTTTGGTTGCCGACAATAGAGATTACCCTTGTTATTTTCTTCCTTTCATGAAATACTTGTCGTGATGGAATTTTCTTACACTATGTGGAAATTTAAGGAGATGGGTTTTCATTAGAGGTAATCCATTTTCATTTGTGTCTCCTTTAGATATTTAATCTTTATTTACTCATCTCTCTCTTTTCAATGTACTAATCATTCTTAGTGGTATGGCAGGAGGGTTTTTTATTTGGCAGTAGGAATCTATCAACACTATGCTACAGGCCAAGAAGAGGAGGTAAGTTGTCTGTGGTCTTTCTTCCCAAATGTTTTCCCCTGGCATGATGATGAGAGGATGCCTACCCTCTTCCCCTGTTAGTTTTGAATGCATCCTATTACACAGTTGTAGTTCGCATTGTTTGTATATGGTTTCATTTCATTTATCTCTGGTTTTCATGGTTATTAGACATCGATCTGACTTTCATTGTTTGGAAATGTAATGTTTGGGAGAGGGTTAACACCCTCGGATCCCATTTTGTGTATCTGTAAACTTAATTGATAGTTTCCCTTCATGTTAATGGATAAATATTCTGCATTTAACATTTTTCTATGTTACTTAATAATGGGTTCATTTGTGAGTCCTTTCAATCGTAGATAGGGTGAGGGTGTCATACCATAGCCCCGTGATTCCACCATGATTTAATATTGAATGTTTACTATGCTTCTAATATTAAATGTATGCAATGTTTATTAGTGTTTATACTTTTGAATTTTGGGTTCTTATTTAGATTTCATTTTTTGCACACACTAGACATTAATAACATCATAATTGATAAGTTGTTCTTAAAAGAACCTTGGCCATAGTTTTTCTCGTCATGCCTAGAATTTTTTATACATCAAATGTATCATTTTTTTTGTTTTGGGAAATTATTTAAATATTAGTTTTACCCTCGCCATCTTTTCTTCTTGATAATCAATGTGACCTACCTCAAAGGCAATCTGCATTTCTAAGAAAATTCTAGTTTCTCAGTAGAAACATGCTCATTATTGGGTGACTTAGTGATTTTCATAATTCTTGGATCATGTAGGCGATATTGCATTTTTTTGTTTATGTTTAGTTTCTGATATTCGAGGTATAGCAATCAGTTTATCCTATGTTATGTTTTTGACATCTACTCTTATCAATAAGCTTTTTGATTGATCTACTACCTCATATTTGTGTCAAGTTTACCAATCTCTTATATAATCGCAATGTTTTCTTTGATTGTGCTCAGTAAGAGTACCTCCCTTTGTCTTTATTATTATTTCATAGGGGAGATGGGATAGAAGGGAAGGAGAACCAATCTAGGACTGGCATGAAGGGGATCCAACATCCTTGAACCTATGTTGTTCCCTCATAGTCAAGGGATTCCAATAAGATGACCATCAGCCTATGAATCTTTTCTTGAAGTGATGGAAAAGAGAATTGTAAGACATTCTCTTAACTTATCCCTAATATAATTTTTTGGCCCGGGATATTATTTCTTAATGAGTATAGATGGAAGTTTTAGAGGGTTAAATAATTTTGAATAATTCCCCCCTTAAATCTATCTGGGTATTTCCTATTATGTAGAAGGTAAATCATCTTTTTGATAGTGTGTATTATTTTTTACCCTTCCCATCAACCAATTCAAGGGCATTACTCTAGTGAATAGTGATTTACATTATATTAGAGAACTTTAAACACTTATCCATATTATTAACCCTAGGAACCATAAACACTAAGATCGATATGCAATTCTTAGATGGAATATTAATCCTTACCTATAATGGTTTTGATAATCAAACCTGCAAGATGTTCAATTTAATCAAAAGACAATAACATTCTCAGTAGTATATTCCTTCTATCTTACATGAAACATTGTTTGTAATGAATTAACAGTACTTGATAATTTAGTACATGATTCCAGATATTCTTACATGAAAAATCGATAATAACAAATTGACACCCCTAATAAAACACATGCAATAAGGATAGGATGAAATGGCAACTAGATGGGCAATACAAATTGATGATCGACATTCCACCCATCTATAGTCGATTGATAAGCCAAAAATACCTTTACCGAGACACCCCCAAGCATGGGTTGTGATCTTATAGAACCAAATTCCTCATGTTTTCCTATTATTAGTTCTACATATTTCACTTTCAAGTTGTAGATGGAAATCACAGATACAGCCCCATCCTAGCGCATCTACCTTTTCTCCTACAACTTTTGGCTCCTTCCTTTTCTCAAGTATTTCTACACTCATCCTTGACCCCTCCTAGCCTCATATCATGTAGAAAACCTCCCGCTAATAGTTATTTATTGCCTAGGACTTGTTCTACCATTAAGTTATATCCCCTATATGCTAGCTATCCATTAAAATCTATTGTTTGTCCCCCACCAAAACTTCCTTTTAGAGAATTAGAGTTCTTGGAATTTCGATTTGTTTTTCACAACTTTCCATTAGTCAAGTGGAATCCCTTCAATAAATTCACGATACATACTCATTAACATCACTCATCAACATGTATCTGTTTAGTTATTATTATTGAAATCAAACTGTATCCACTATTTCTTACAATGTCTACCACTCATTCAAGTGCCTTAATTTAAATAGTAGTTCATAGTATGTTTTTTACATTAAAGTTCCACGACATTACACTTCTCCTACTCTAATATTCAACACCATCCTTGGTGTTTATTTCAAACTCCTAATCCTGGAACAAAGATGGATATGCTTCCCTAAGTGCATCCCCCATCTCCCAGGTATCCTCTTAAGGGTTGTAGTGCTTCCATAACACTTTAAATTGTGTGATGAATCGATTCCAGGGCTTGGGCTCCCTTCAACCGAGAATGAGCTGGGAATTTCTTAGAAAATCTCCCTTTGTCTCCACTTGTAAAAAATTATAATAAAAAACATGATACATATCATGCACATACTTATGTAAAAGAGAAATATGAAAAACATTGTGTATTTTTTATCTTTGTCGGTAGTACCAGCTGGTAGGCTACTAGTCCTACTCGGGCCCTTACTTCGAATGGCCCACAATATCTTGATGCGAAATTGGTGCAACTTCTTAGCATGAGTTTGCATATATTTGGCTTAACTCTAAGGTATATAGGGCCTCCCACATTGAACTCTAAAGGTGTCCTCTTTAGATATACATAAGTCTTTTGCCTGTCATGTGTGGAATTTAAATTTTGCCTCGCATTTTATACAACCTGTCCTAATTCCTTGAGCATGTTTGGGCCCAAAATCATCTCATCCACTAGATAGTCCCAAGTTATCAGTGTTATTCATTTCCTTCCATATAAAACCTCAAAGGGGCTCATTTTTAAAAATCACTAATACCCATTATTGTATGCAAATTCAATAAGATGGAGATATTCTTCCCATTTCTTAGGCCCATAAATAACATAAATCCTAAGAATGTCCTCTATAATATGGTTGTCCTCTCTATTTTCCCAAATGTTTATGAATGATAAGTAGTGTTGAAACTGAGCTGAATCCCTAGGACCTAAAACAAACCCTTCTAGAAATTTCTTGTAATTGTGGGTCTCTATCTGTGACCACATTCCTTGGGATTCTATGTGATCTAAATATTTAGCTCTTCCATTAAAATGTGTGCTATATTAACATCTTTAGAAGTGTACTTTACGGGGATGAAATGGGCCACTTTAGATAGTTAGTTGACCACAACCATAATCGACACTACAAGAAAAAAGGACATTGGTGAGGGGTGAAAAATGTCACCATAAACTCATTGGTTATGGTCAAAAGAGTCTTTGTCACCAAAAACTGAACGTCACCAAAGGTGGCATCGCCAAAAGTATAGGTGTTGTAGTGACATTCAAAATCTGTCACCAATAATGATTTATAATGATGGATAGCGATCATCATCATTTCATATGAGAAATGGTGATGGACCATAGCCTCTGTCACCAAAAACTGAATGTCACCAAAGGTGGTGTCGCCAAAAGTATAGGTGTTGTAGTGACATTGAAATTTTGTCACCAATAAAGATTTATAATGACGGATAGCAACCGTCACCATTTAATATAAGCAATGCTGATGGACCATAGCCTCCGTCACCAAAAAATGAATGTCACCGAAGGTGGCGTCACCAAAAGTATAGGTGTTATGGTGACATTCAAAGTCTGTCATGAATATTGATTATAATGACAGATAGTGACTGTCCCCATTTCATATGAACAAAAACGATTTATTATAATGGATCTTTCATGGTCGTCTCTATTGTTACATATATATGGTGACGTTTGTTGACCATCACCAAAAACCGCATTGTGAGAAGTATAGGTGTTGTGATGATATTCAAGGTCTGTCATGAATAATGACTATAATGACGAACATCGACCATCACCATTTCATATCAACAAAAAATATTTATGGTTATGGACCTTTGAGGGTTGTCATTATTGATGCATATATATGGTGGCATTCGTTGACCGTCACCATTTCATATTTTGGTGAGGGTCGAAAAATGTCACCAAATCTCATTAGTGATGGTCAAAGAGCCTCCATCACCAAAAATTGTTCATCGTCATTCCATATGGATGTCAAGGCACGATGGAATCGAATCACCACCTCCTGCTTATGAAACAGGTGCTCTTCCATTCGGCTAGCACTCTTTAAAGAATTAGACTTTTAAAAATTAGACTTTGAAGCTTCATAAATTGTAAATTCTACAACTTTCAATAAATTAGTGTCTCAGTAATATTTTAATAAACAAGCAAAGCAACATCAAAGTTGCAGGTCCCTACCTAATGGTTATGGAAGTTATGAAAAGTGGGTGGAGGGAAAAATAGTTATGTATAAGAGAATCAATATGTTCAGTTGAATACTCAATTAGAAGTGAAACTCTAAAGACATTTATAATCTATAAATGACCTATAACTAGAAAATGCACCAAATATTGCAAAGGAAATGTCATAAGTGGATAGCATATGGAAGAAGAACAGTAATGAAAACAGATGCAATATGTTATAGGTTGATTGAAAGAAAAATCTCAATGTTGTTATTGTTTGGTGTTTAGATATATGAATGATATATAAACTTTTGTGCAAATGTAACACGGATCTCCGGAAACCATGAACGACATATGACAAAAAAAATATATATATATATATATATATATATATATATATATATATATATATATATATATATATATATATATATATATATATATATATATCCATCCCCTTTACATAAACCAACATGCAATTTGAAATTTCACAAATCCGCACTCAAAACATGACAGCAACCAACAAATAAAAGAAATTGACTTGGACAAAAAGCAATAGCTTCACCTTCATTCTTGAGCTGCTTCTGTTTATTTGAATTTGACTCGTGAAATTCTTTATCTGACAAGGAATCAAAATCATCACTATTATTAAATTCATCCAACACAGAATTTGGATATCCCACTGACATTTGTGTTTTTGTTGCCATGCCTAAAAACCATGGAGTTTCTTGTTGATAGTAGAATAAAAAGTGTGCATGATGCTCAAGAACACATTCCTTATTAACCATTGTTAACTGACAAAAACCAAAAAGACAACACAATATTAGCATACACAAAATACCCTACCGAAATATAATCATAACTTAGCAAAGAAGTCTAAAAGTTGTTCTTAATTAATAAACTTTGTATTTGGAAATATTGTTTCTTTATATTTAAAAAGACTATGTTGTACAACACTTCTGTCTATTTATCCAGGAAATTATATCATAGAATATGTCACACAGTAGCAATCTACAGTACCTAAAGTAAAAATACAAGTTTTCTCAAAAAAATAGATCTAGAAAAGAGCTTTGAAAACTATAAGTTTGTCATCAAAGCTTTAATTAATTTAACAACAAACTAGTTGGAGTTTGAAAATCAAAATCATTCATAGGAAAGGAATAGGACAGTGGTCAAAGTTATTATTCATACAAATAAAGATAGAGTCACTATTTCCATTGCAAATAACTAAAATTTGGGTAGTGGTCTAACAATTAGAGCTTATTTGCCGAAAAGACTCATCAATGCCATCATTTTTTTCCACGGTCTATTGTGTCTCTAGATCCAGATCAAATAGCTTGCCATTCTCAAGTTCTACCTTTCAAGTACTAATTTTGGTTTGTTTTGTTTTGTTTTTTTTGTCAAGAGAATTAGGTGTTTTGTTGCAAAGATTCCTATAATAAGGTTTTCCTACGTAAGAAAATGGTTCAATAAGATGAGGAACTAGATAGTGTAACTAAGGAGATCATTTCGGACTAAAGAAAATTTAAGTGAGAATTCATACCACTCCATGTTGGAAGAAAATAAGAGAATGTGTGACACATGTGGATGTATGGGAATATTGGCACCTCTAGTCATGTTAAATCAGGGCTCTCTTATTTAAGGCAAGAGGCCTACTTTCCTCCACCAGCCATAATAAATTGCATAGGAAGCACAGTTATCATTGTTTTGGGTGGACGAAAAATATTGTTTCCTACCTCTATTTTCCTAACCTATTTTGAAAAGAACAGCAAAAGACATCTAAAATATGTATAGTGCATTCATTGATCTAGTTTGAAACATAGTGCGTAGAGCAGACCACTTTCAGGAGTTTTTGAGACTCTTGCTAGACACAAAGGGGCTTGTAGTTCTACATGTTCATCAACGATACCCCAAGAAATTAAACAAGATGAAGCTTTCAATAGAAATTTGGTGCTAACACATTGGTCAAGGTGATGGTAGTTGAAGAAAGGGCCATTTGAAAGGAATCTATACATTTAATCTAGGAATGCTTGAAGCAAAGGCACCTAAGGATCATATCTTGGCATGGCTAGTAAACGATAAATGCAAAAAAAATTATCATGGCCCTTACCAGCAAGCTAGTACCACCTTATGGAGATGCACCCACGCTACTCCCTTTGGTTTTTACCTCATGGAATAGCTCATGTGTCTAACTAGACTTTTACAATCCGTCTACACCCTCAAGGAAGTAATGGTTTGTGTTCAAATGGTTAGAATCTTTTAGGCAGTGGTCTTTGATAGGTAAACCAGTGATAATATGGAATAAAGGTCTTGGTATAACCCTCCTTTGTGCACTAATGTAATTATGTGTAATTGTGATACAATTTTTTTGTTCCCCCCCTAAAAATGAACATGCTACAACATGCAATGAGTAGAAAAATATAAAGAGGAAGATTACCTATTGAGAAGATTGCAATTGTTGGGAGTTAAAACGTTGACATACTTTGTAGCCATGACGAACCAAAGGAAACACATCACAAATACCTTTGCAATGGGTAAGACTGCAAAATTTAGCATTTTAAAGATGGATTCTCGGTCATTCCCAATTTTTTAGAATCATTGCTGGAAGAAATCCTTAAAATATAAAAATAAATTTATTTGTTTTCATATCAGCTTTGCTCGTAACTCCTTACTTCATGTTAATCTCCTTCAATCCAATCCAAACACTCCATTTCTAATTTCCACTAGAAGCTGAGACAGATCCACAGAATGGTCTCAGCTTCGAGCAGTCACAACTACAAACAATCATCAACCGTGCCAAAATGAAAATAAAATATATTTTCTCAACAACAGACTAGAGCGAAGCCTGTAATCACCAAACTTATATAGAAGGATATTCATTTATTTAAGAGAAAAAATAGTAAGCAAAAAGCAGTGTAACTCATGTAGGACACAATCCAGTCCAAGTTAATATAGTTGAAAAGTTATCAAACTCATGCAACAACTATATCTTGAAATAGGTGCTAGAATTACAAGGGATCTACGTATCTTGAAAATTCAGTGCTTCAATAATCACAATTTTATCAATAAATTTTCATGCAAAATGTTGATGCACAAAAATATATCCAAATGAAATTTGCTCCAAAAACCATTCAATGTTAATAAATTTTACTATGCTTCAGCTATCTACCGAATATCTGAAATTAATGAAGAACATAGCACTTTGTTTGATACAAATAGAAGCACAATTATGAATATTCTATAGGAAACCAATCTAATATGCTCTAGATTCTCATGTAGTCTTTAAAGAATTTTTATACATTTTGAGAAGATACTATCAAAAAGAGTGACTAGAAAACATGGCCAGTGGCCCAACATTGTCTACTCATAATGCAACTAAGAGTTAAACTGCAAATGAAACCTATCATGCAATGTAGCATTATTTTACAAATTTTTTCATGATGGGCTACTCAAGAAGGCAAAATCACGAGATTGCTTGTTTGAAGAGCAGCCATCTATTTGTAGATTTTGCATAATGCATGGAACTATGAAACAATGATATAAGTACACACATAATGGCTACAATTTTTATTCACTTTCTACACTTTTTATTTTCCTCTTCAATTACATAGATTATCAATTCCATAATTTTAGAGACTTAGCATATGCAGATTAGAACTTTTCCTCTTCAAAGGGACAAGAAAAAAAATCTCACCAAATGTTAGAATATGCACACAAAAAGATAAGTAATAATCCATATCTGAATTAGATTATCTTACCATTCAATCATATTTTGTAGTGTCACAGATCTTCCCAATTTTGTGAAAATCAGACATAGTAGAAATAAACTAGAAACAAAGTACACAAAAAAAACAACAAAGTTTGTCAAGAAATAAAAGAAAATTAAAAATTGTCAAAACAAGAGCACATATAGACATGCATCCACAACTTGATACACTTTTCTACCAAATTAAACTCCTTACCTAGAGAGGTACCTCATGAGAGTTGGTTCATACTAAATCTTGATGGGTAGTTAGGGTCCAAGCAGGAAGATCTGGGAATAATGAGGTAATAATGCATCACAATGATAGTATCATTTTTGCTTTCTCCATTGGCATATCAAACAAAAGCTGAATTTGAAGCTCCAATTCAGGGACTAACTTAAGTACTGAATAAGGAAATGATACGCTCAATACTGAAAGACTTTACCCTCCAGTAGTTAGGTTTTAGATCAATGGGGTATTAGGGATTGGAGTATTCAAGATCTCTTAAAGGAAATTAGGTGTCTTGCTGCAAAGATTATTTTAATAAGGTTTTCCTATGTAACAAGATGGTACAATAAAATGAGGAACCAGATATGTAACTACTGAGATCGTTTGGGAGTAAAGCAAATTTAAGTAAGAATTCATACCACTCCATGTTGAAAGAAAATAAGAGAATGCACAACACATGTGGATGTATGGGAATATTGGCACCTCTAGTCATGTTAAATATACAATTCCTTCAAACTTGTTAGCTCACCAAGCCATGGTGGCATCACATCCATGATACAGATGCCAGGAAGAGACTGTATCATGTGAGGTGGCCTAATGTTATAAAAGGTGGGGAAAACAATTAAAGAATGCAGGGGATTGACAATGAATGGAGTTCAACAAAGAGGATTGGAATAATGAAGCTAAGGTTTTTAAGAACATTGAGATTAAATAGAAAATTCTACTAAAGCTCATAAAGGATAAAGACGAAAAATTCACAGATGGAAAAATCACAAACCTGGAGGACAACACAACATATGACAACCTGAATATTAATAATAGACTGAACCATTTCAATCTTGACCAAGGTATTGGCAGTTCAGCTATCTAAGAGAGTCGAGGGGGTATAGCAAACATCATATCTAGACTCTTCAGTAATGATGGATGAGAGCTTAAATTTAATTACGGGATTATTGTTCTTTAGAATTTGATGAGTTTTGCACATAAGTTTTAGAAATTACAGTAGAACCTAACTTCATACAAGGTGTTTTGCTTTTTCAAAATGGAATTCGATCCTTTATCTCCTTTTCATTTTTATTTTGGTTATTAGGTGCAATTTGACGCTATGGTTTTCTGCGAATTATTAAGTGTTATAGTTAGGTTTTAGGATTATCTATGGGTCTAGTCTACTGGACCATGTTTGTCACTACCCAAAATAATTCCCCAAAATTACTACAAAGGAAGGGAGTGAAAGGAAAAAATTTGACTCTCTGCATGCCCTAAAGACTAGGCAACCCACACCATCCAAAAGCTCACCATTGTTGGAGACTCCAAAAACACAATTCAACACCTCCCAGTGCGCTCTTCTCCCTCCAATGCCAATTTGAATTTAGTCTTCCATCGAATTCATGCAGCTCTTCCATCATTTCCTCAATTCTCATTTTTTCATGTCCTTTAGATAAACAATAATCAAGTTGATTTCCAAGCCAATTTGCCTCTTCCCGTGGCTCACACGTGAATACCCTTCATCACCCTTTCTCCATGTGCTTCTATTATCTCCTATCAGGTGTGATTACCTTATCCCATCATAGTCTCCCCCTGTACCTCTCTCATGCATTCCCTTGGCTCTTCATTGGATTTTCTCAATAATGGAGGATCCCATAGTTTGAATGCGCCATCATTTTATAATGAGGACCCTCTAGTTTAGATGTGCCATCATTTTAGAATGAGAGATTCTAACCTAATGGGAAAGACAATTATGGCACCCTTCAAAAGGCATTGTCTTGTTGTTTCCCCATGACATCCTCTTTTTTGGCTCTTGCCCCCTCCAGGAAATCAAATCTTCTCCCTTGTCATTGATCTCCCTACATTTTCTAAAGGCCTCCTCTCTGCCACCTCAAGTCTCATGACTCGCCAAGCTAAGATAGTTCAAGTCAGCCCAACAACATTAGGCTGGTGACTTCAAAGACCTCAAGTCCTCCCATTGCCTTCTACAAGGATTATATTGTATATATTTTTTGATAACTTGTATCCTCCTGCATTAGACAAGATTAGCACTCTCTATGAACCAAAATTTTTGGAGTAGATTTCTCTGATGTAGCTCATACTCTTTGTATCTCTATTGTCCCATCTCAACACAAATTTTACTAATATCAAAATCCTCCAATTTTAGTCAAAACAAAAACATAATATGTGTTGGGCATCTAAAATTTATATTCTCAAAATCCCTTGGATTTCTACTGAATATCACATATCTCAAAATATCAAATATTGATAATGATTGGAGTGGTACAGTGCATTGTGTGCATATTTATACTTAAATATGACATAATTTGGTTACTCATAAATAAAAAAGTGCAAATAGGGGAAAACAAATGGAGTTGTGTGCTTTCATGACTATGAACGAATAAGCATTCATGGTGTCCCTTTTTGTTGTAAATGAAACTCAAGGAGAATGGTCTGAAAAGATGCATACTCAACATAATGCAAAGTTTGTATAGATTGATAACATTGAAAAGTACATCTTTGAAATAAAAATTTGAATATATCATTCATCATCTCAGAGGCACAAATAGGATAACTTAAGTAAAACAGAAGTATGCCCATTGAAAACATTTAGTTTAATTTCACGAGGATGTATTAATAAGCTTTCCTAGGCCATAGATGAAGGTCTCAATCGATACATGTCATGCCATTGAAAGTTTTTGAAGGTGCTGATTCCTGGGCTGGAAACTTCAAGCTGCCTTTCTGGATTGCAAGGTTGAAACTAATTATATAATACAAAGTGGACCAAACAGAAATCCAAATAAAACAAAGAATCATAAGTGGTTAAAGAAATCTTAAAGAATAAGTGTCTGCAACAAATCACCAAACTACTTAATTCTTCTTGTGTCCATAGAAAATGATTATTTACCAGTAACCATTAAGTTATCGTTCTGAGTGATGGAGGATGCTTGCTTTGACATTCATCTCTCGTTATTGGCTTTTATATTGCATTCTCACCCTTTTGGGGATAAACAATGACATTTGAAGCTTAAGGGTTGAAATATATTTTCTTTCATTTCTCCTTTATGATATTTTCTTTCTTACATGGTCATTCTTCCTAAGATCTAAAAAGGGGGTATTTTTCTCTGAGAATTAATTTCAGCCACAACATTTCAATTTCTGAGACTGGTGCATTATAATATTATACTTCATGTTTTTGGGAAAATGTATTCAAAACAAACATTAATGTTTGGTCTCGTGTTTGAAAAATTGTTGCTGTAAAAGTAGAGGTTTGAACTACAGCAGAAATGATACTTAGGAAAGGATCAAATAGAGGAAAAGATTCTTGAGACCACTTATAAGTTAATTGGAAATTTAGCACTATTTTTTAACTTAGCTATCCGAGTAACATCATGCACACATGTATGCACATCCATAAGCCCAAAAACACATGAGAAAAAGATGACTTATAGAATCAAAAATTCCAAAATTTATGAATTGTAATGTTAGAATAGGCATACAAAAAGATAAGCAATAGTCCATATGTGAAGCAGATTATCTTACCATTCAAACATATTTTGTAGTGTCACAAATCTTCCTAATTTTGTGAAAATCAGACATAGTAGAAATAAACTAAAAACAAAGTACACAAAAAAAACAACAAAGTTTGTCGAGAAAGAAAAGAAAATTAAAAATAGTCAAAACAAGAGCACATATAGACATGCATCCACAAATTGATACAATTTGCCACCAAACTAAACCCCTTACCTAGAGAGGTACCTCGTGAGAGTTGGTTCATACTAAATCTTGATGGGGCAGTTAGGGTCCAAGGAGGAAGATCTGGGAATAATGACATAATAATGCATCACAATGATAGTATCATTTTTTCTTTCTCCATTGGAATATCAAACAAAATTTGAAATTGAGGCTCCAATTCAGAGACTAACTTAAGTACTGAATAAGGAAATGATACACTCAATATTGAAAAAGACTTTACCCTCCAATAGTTGGGTTTTAGATAAATGGGGTATCAAAGATTGGAGTATTCAAGATATCTCAAAGGAAATTAGGTGTCTTGTTGCAAAGATTATTTTAATAAGGATTTCCTATATAACAATATGGTACAATAAAATGAGGAACCAGATATGTAACTACTAAGATTATTTGGAACTAAATCAAATTTAAGTGAGAATTCATACCACTCCATGTTGAAAGAAAATAAGGGAATGTGCGACACATGTGTATGTATGGGAATACTGGCACCTTTATTCATGTTAAATATACAATTCCTTCAAACATTTTAGCTCACCAAGCCATGGTGGCATCACATCCATGATACAGCCGCCAGGAAGAGACTGTATCATGTGAGGTGGCCTAAAAAGGTAGAGAAAACAACCAGAGAATGTAGGGGATTGACAATGAATGGAGTTGAACAAACAGGACTGGCATAATGAGTCTAAGGTTTTTAAGAGCATTGAGTTTAAATGGAAAATTCTACTGAAGCTCATAAAGGATAATGATGCAAAATTCACAGATGGAAAAGTCACTGACCTAGAGGACAACATAACAGATGACAACCTGAATATTAATAATAGACTGAACCATTTCAATCTTGACCAAGGTATTGGCAGTTCAACTATCTAAGAGAGTCGAGGGGTTGTAGCAAACATCAGATCCAAACTCTTCAGTAATGATGGATGAGAGCCAAGGTTGCAGGCCATCGTATTCGCAACCAAAATATGAAGAGGTTTCTTCATTTTTAAATTTAATTACAAGATTATTATTCTTTGAACTTTGATGAGTTTTGCCACATAAGTTTTAGAAATTATATTAGAACCTAACTTCATACAATTTGTTTTTCTTTTTCAAAATGGAACTGGATCCTTTATCTCCTTTTCATTTTTATTTTAGTTATTGGGTGCAATTTGACGCTATGGTTTTATGCGAATTATTAAGTGTTACAGTTAATTTTTAGGATTATCTATGAGTCTAGTCTAATATACCATGTTCCGCATCGTCCAAAATAATTCCACAAAATTACTAAAAGGGAGGGAGTGAAAGGAAAAAATTCGACTCTCTGCATGCCCTAAAGACTAGGCAGCCCCAACCCACACGACTGTATGTTTTGTCAAAGCCTAAATGGAATTGTAACACTAGAAAGAAAGCTAAAGTAATCCATACAAATGGATACTTAATGAGAATTCTTCGAAATAAAAAATATGGTGAACTCTACTCTATGCTTACATATTGGCCTTTCCTATTTTTGTTTTCGTTTTTAAATTTAGTCTGGGTGGGGGTTGGGGTAGGAGTTGTGAGTGTTGTGTTTTGTGGAGATTTTGGGTGAAAAACTATTGTTCATAGCTTTCTATGCAATGGTTGTGGTAGTTGATATTGTTTTCAAATGATAAATTTGATGCTATATGTTTGAATGTGTTGATATATTGGGAATGCTTGAGGTTCTATTGTATGGGGGCTAATGGACGTTTATGTCAGATTCAACTTAATTGATGTCATGTATAAAAGGCAAGGTAAATAAACATAATAATCAACAAAATATAGAAGTAATAACACACACTAACAAGAACACAATATAGAAGCAATCACACACACTAACAACCCCAAGAAATAACCTAGGAAAACTCGAGCTCTAGGGTAAAACCCAGCAAATGGAATTCCATGAAAGCCTAGCCAAACTAGTAAACCCTTGGCCCTTTAAAACTCACAACTGAGGAGCCCACATTTGATCAACCCTTGGCACACTACAATGGAGATTAATAAGCCTATTTATAGGTTTCTTTCCATCCAAATATAACTGGCATAATACCATGGGCAAGAAACCACTAGCTATAGACTAGTTGTAACCTTGTTTTGGGAAGTTTTTAATTTGGTTTTACCATAAATATAGTATTAAAAATGTATTTAGTCTTTTTTACGTTAGAAGAGAGTTGAGACTGTGTTGAGTAGATTTAACACATGGCTCTTCTAGCAAGAGAATATGTTTAACATCGATCATTATTTTCTTTCGACCAGGCTTCGTTATGTGTTGCTGGAGACAATGATTCCTATGAAAGGGTTACTGAGTTTGGTGATGATGTTTTCATTGTTGTGTCAAATATATTTGGTATTAGAAATGAATCAATGAAGGGCATGCCTGAGGATCCACTGAGGAGCTTTCAGTACCTGTCTATAGATTCAAGACAGAAGTAGTGATAAGTAACTTGTCCAATTTTATGATTTTTTGGGGAATCAAAAAGGTCTGTTCTAGCTTGGTATATCTATTTGGCCAATTTCGTTGTCATTTGTTCTTGATTTTTGAGATTAACCCCATACAATAGGAATATATTTAAAATTAATCATAGGCTGGCCTTGATGGGGAAAGAAAATTCATAGGTTTCATGCATCTACATCAAGGATGAGAAGTTAAAAGATGAAGGAAAGTAGCTGAAGAGAGTGCATGATTGACCAAACATTGTCTCAATTGGCCCTATTTTAAATTGTTGCTTTCCATTCATCATTTCTTGGGCATGTAATACATATTCAACTCAGACATCATATAACAAAACCCCAAGCTTCTATCCTGATTAGCTGTTTGGTTTCTCTATTTTACATAAATACATATTGAGCTCTCATTTATCTCAATTTGGTTCTATTGAATTTAAAATAGTAGTTATTGTATGGTTAAATATGGTTGAAATCACTGCCTGTCCAAGCTGAATTGAAGAAAAAAATTCTTTGTACTTTCCAGGCAACTGCCAATTTGTTGAGTTTAACGTATTTGTACTTGTCTTGCTCAAAAAGCTTGCATCTGTCCATCTCTAACTTGGCCTTCCAAATCAGATTACTGTGTGACAAAGTCTGAAGTAAGAGGAGATAGAATGGAATAGTGGCTTGTTGTAAAGGGAAATATCTATTTCTTTTTCATTTCTCATTCAGATTATGAGTTGCTGAGGAAAGGTGATCTCATTGATTTGTTTTTTAATGCTTGAGTCTACAATCCTATAGAGATCACCTTGCTAGTTCCACTTAATTTCATCGGAGGTGTATTAGAAATAGAAATGTCATGCATCTCTTAGGGAATTTAAACATAGAAAATTATAGCATGTGTGCCTCTCAGGGATACTTCATGCTTTTCCCAAATCATGGGGTGTATGGGGCCTTAAAGATCTTTCTATCTTTCCAAAAACCCTTTCGTCAAAAGTCAATTGGAGACTTCTCTCCATGGAGAGCCTGTGGACATCGGTAGTTTTCAAGAAATACATTTCCCCCTCTCCTGAATATGGATTAATCTAATACAACCTGAAACATTGAGATAAACAAAAATTGACACAGGGTTTTTCCATAAAATCTCTTTGTATTTAGTGATGACCTGTGAAAGCATAATTAATATAAACAAGATTTGTTAATAGATCACTCAAATTTGGACAGATGAAGACTTAGGCAGGGAAGCTTTGATGTCACTAATAACTTATGCAAAAAGGGGAAAATGTAGAATTCTATTGAACGTTTTTATGTAACTGATATCTTTCTTATTCAAAAAAAGACTAACCGCTCTCTTTCCATTGGCCTTGCAATATGTTTCCAAGATCAACTCATGAAACATTTTTGCAAAAGCTTTATCAAACGTTTAAGAATCACAAACGCTTCAGCAAACCAAAACTTTCTCATACAGATTTCACTATTGGTCATTATGTTGGTGATGTGAGAAACTGATTCCTTTAGATGTTTAATTACAATCCCTGTATTTTGATGCACAGTGGCCACAATATCTTGAAAATGCTCATCTTCTTTGATATGTGTTTGGCAGGTTACATATCAGACCGATTTGTTCATTGACAAGAATAAAGATTATGTTGTTGCAGAACATCAAGCTCTGTTAAATGCTTCAAACTGTTCTTTTGTTGCAGGTCTCTTTCCTCCTCTCCCTGAGGAGTCTTCTAAGTCATCTAAATTCTCCTCTATTGGCACTCGCTTTAAGGTATGCTTTTATAATGTTGTATTTAATGCGTGATTAAACATTATTCCTTTTACTGACACTGCAGTCACATTTGTTAAGCTTTTGTTCTCACCTTATCTTTAGTTTCTGCTAGAATATTTTTTACGTGAGACTCATCTTGTATTCTCGGTTATTGTGTTATTTAGTTCCTAAGAATGGTTTAGTTTGATTTTCTATCATGTGTCAAATCTTGGATTTATTATGGACACTGATACGTATATTATACAGTAAATAGTAAAATGTGCACCCGTCCTATTGGTTTCCTTTTAAAAATATTGTATGGTGCATGGCATGTCCCTTGTGGAGTCCATGGGCTTACACAACACAACCCTTGTAGGCCTCGTAGGCACATAGATCAGCCCAAGGACACACAACTAACCTGAATTATATAATGACTTATAGATAGACAGTAGACACTAATGCAGGCTATTGTCAAACAATTCACATGAGATGATGCTCTATGTTATAGGTTTATGTTTGTTTTTCTCTCCTTGTGACCTATCTAGATTGCAGTCCTGTGATGTTCAAGTCATGTGAATATATATGCATCAAGCCATCTAGGCCCTTATGGTGAACCTGCAAGAAGGAAATGTGGGTCCACACAGATTCATCCATATGTGTGTGCGTGTGCACATATATGCAATTTGACCCCCCTTGAAAAAATAGTGGGCCATTCTGTACGACCCCAGTGGGTCCACCAGATGGGAACTAATGACATGATCCCTACAGACATGCAACGTGAAGATAATTCTAGGAGATACAAATTATCTCAGATATATAATGGCTTACAATAAGGACTCTATTGTTTCAATTGTACGACACATCCTTAGTAGGGTACATTTTTTAAATTGTCATGTAATGTCATCTCAATCTCTGATATATTCATGTTATTGACTTGTGCTTTTGGTTACTTTTTGTGCAGCAACAACTGGAATCTCTTCTGGAAACACTGAGCTCAACAGAGCCTCATTACATAAGATGCATTAAACCAAACAGTTTACTGAAGCCAGGCATTTTTGAGAATCACAATGTCTTGCAACAACTACGTTGTGGAGTGAGGATCGATTAATATTTGTTTAATTTTTTTGAAGCTCTAAATGTTCTGATAGTGGAAGAGCAGGCATATTTACATTGACAATGTATAAGATTTTTAGTTTTAATTGAGGTTGACTCAGAGAAATATAGAATTTCCTTTTAACAAAGTCAACTATTTTGTAGGGTGTTATGGAGGCAATTAGAATCAGCTGTGCTGGGTATCCAACAAGACGAACATTTGATGAATTTCTTGATCGTTTTGGTATTCTTGCTCCAGGTGTGCTTGATGGGAGGTAAGTAAATCATTCAATATATGATGGGTTAATGCTTGATTCAGATTATCAGCTTAAAATACCAAAATCTGGTTTTGACAGTTTTCTTGTTGTAGCTATGATGAGAAGACTGCAAACAAAAAGTTGCTGGACAAAATGGGTCTTCAAGGTTATCAGGTATGTTATGTTGTGTGGCTGCACTTGTTAGGTATGTGCCACATCTTACAGCAGAATCATAATTTCTGTGGCTGGTCCCGCAGGACCTTTTATGCACAAATGGTTAAGCTAAACTAAAGTACTTAAAATTTTAATTGCCTTCACACAACCATTGTTAAGGTTTTTGTTAATCAGTAGTACATAAGTAAATTGTAGTAATCCGCTTGTTTCTTAATTCAACTTTTGAGGCATTTAAGGCTTTTTGTTACATGAATAGCCCGTCGGGAAAAAAAATTCAAATCCATAAGAGCCTAAAGTTTTAAAGCTATTATTTTACTGGTTACTATAGCCTATTGATCAAAATCTTTTTGACAGTGCAATTATGTAACGAACAGGACAGCACAATCAGTACTCGACACTTTTTACTTTTTAACCTTCTATATGTTGCAATTTTGAATTGTATGACTGATGAGCCCCAAAAATGTACAATTATTTGGGCTCATTCAACCTCCTAATTTGGCTTAGTCCACCATTCTCATTTGTTTATTGCATGTTTTTGATTATTTTTATGTTAATAGAGTGAATTTGGTTAGTCATTATGCCAACAAGTCTAATGGGTGCTTTGTGTAGCCTTTTTGGTCAACTTGGAAACAAAATGGAAGGTCTTAATGAGCACTTGGCAGCCAAATTCGTGGGAGAACAAGCTAGAGGATTTGTAGGAAGGTGTCCCCCTCATTTATGGGCCCTTACCTCGAATTCTCCACCATCAGCTCGGAGTTCAAGGGCCACCGAATCAATCAGCCCAAGGGCAGCCAAGCAAGTCAAGTAGGACTGTTGTTAACTACAAGTCTTGGGCAACCAAGTCCCTAACTTTTAGGAGGACTGTTGGGTCCTCAAATTGTATAAATAAGAAGGCTTGGGGCCTCATTTTGGTGAGCTAGTTGGTAGTCACTTTAGGGATTAGCTAGTTAGCCAATTAGTCATTTTGTTTTAGCCATTAGTTAGCTAGTTTGTAGTTCGATTTTTATGCAATAGAATAGCTTTGCTTTCAGCTCATGCTCAAGCTCTCCTTGTGGACAGTTTTGATGTAACTTTTCATTTCTTGATTAATAAAGATGGATCCAGCTTTGCACCAGCTCTAAATCTCTCTTGGGAGGCTGTAGCTCTTGGGGTTGGGCCCATCTCAAGCGCCCAGTACCTCCCTTGTTTATACTTATGTGTTTGTTGCGTTCTTGAAATAAAATCTGCTCTTTAGATCTTGCTTTGTCATTGTAGTTGGTTTTGATGGGTAACGTAGCTTTTTATGCTTAGAATCGATTGGTAGGAGTTTGTATGCATTTCGATCTTTTGGCATGTTCTTGCTCCCGTGATGTATATGGTTCTCTTTTCAAACAAGGCTGTTGTTTATTCATTCATTAACAGTTGGATTGAGTTAGCTAGGACTTGGTTTGTTTGCAAGAATTCATTGATTTGTTTGAATAAGCATTGTGCAGGGCATCTCTATCACCTTCATCACCTCCTCGTTCATCTGAGCCTCGTTCAAGTCAGCTCCTCCATCACCAAGTTTGTTTCTTCATCTCCCATCTGCTCTTTTGCCACGTAACCCTACCTTCTTGCTTTTCCATTGCCTAAACCTTCGTTGATGCAAGTCAGCCTTCCACATCATCTCACCACTCCATCCATCAGTTCCTAGGTCACTTCAGACCCCCATCCTACCTCCATAACCATCCATGCATCTTCCATCAACCATCCATCCTCAAAAATCCAATTCGTAAACATCCTGTAGAAGAATTACAGAACATCCTGTAGAAACTTCCTGTAGAAACCCCTGCAGACTTCATGTAGAAGTTCATAAACACGGTTGCATGTCATCCAAACTTTGTGAAACTCTCAGAGAGAATGTCAGGTATCCCTTAGACCCTCTCTGTACCATCCCAGCCTTTCCCAAAGCATTTCATCCCTTGATCCATCCCTGCACAGTGGAAAACTAGTTAAAAGCACATGCATGACAATTCTTATAACTTAATCAAAAATACAAAAAGATGTTTTCTTCAGATAATGATAACTTAGACACATGCATTTTACCTTCCTAGAAGTAATGGCATCTCTTCTCATAGTTTGCATTCTCATTTTTGCATCAATAGGACTAGTTGGTAGAATTAGGGTTTGCTAGGGTTTGCGTTTCTTTTTGGCTTTCAATTTCCTTTTTGCAAAGTAGGTTAGCTTCCTTCAAGATAACTTTCGTCCATCACTCATAAAGCTTCTTCTGAGAGCATATAGAAGTTGGCTTGATCCCTAGCGGACTTGTGCCAGCTGACCAAGTGACAGCTGCGACAAGAGCTAGTACTTGTGCATACAGCATCGTCGCTTCCAAGTTTGTACGAACTACCGGGTTGATAAAATTAGAGATAGGAAGCTCCAGGAGTTGTAGCATTATTGCTACAATACTGGAGCCCACCATCTTTTTGGTGTCGTTGCCGGGGAAGCGGCAGAGTATTGGTGATTGTTGCTATTCTTCTATTTTCTACTACAACCTTCTGCTAAGTAGTTTATTTCATTTCCATTATGCAATTTCATTTATGCAAAAGTAGATTAGCATTTCCCGCTTTCATAGATTAGCATTTCAATTCCGCAAGCGTAGAATAGCATTTCATTCCTGCAATTTCATTTGAGCAAAATAGATTAGTCCTTTCCTGCTTTCATTTCAATTCCGCATGTTCATTTTAGCAAGATAGTTAGTTGCAGTTCAATTTATTTCAATTTTGCAAGTAGAAGTAGAGAAAAGCAAAAATCAACCAAAAAGATTTCATTTCATGCCTTGTAGGAGTAGAGATAAGTTAGAAAAATGATTGCACAACCCCCCACTACTTCACACAGCCAACGTTCTCTTCTTTGATGGCTGTGATGAAAGAACCCCTGGGTGGACATCAAGGCATATTTAAAGAACCTCTAGGGGAGAAGAAGAAGAAAACATTCCTCTAGAGCAAATGGCTACAAGTAGAGATGTTGGGAGCAACATCTTGTCCAAAGATGAATTTGAAAATCAGATCAAAGATTTCAAGAGTGATATGAGGCAGTTTCTTGCCATGCAACTGGATACCTTGCGGATCCAAAAGAAGCAAGAGGAAGCCAAGAGGGCTTTGGTCATCTTTTGTCCTAGGTGCACTAGAAAGCATCCTAGGAACGAATGTCCAATGCACTCCCTAGAAGTGTGTTTCATCTGTGAAGAATACCATCCTACAGATCAGTGCCCTTCCTTGCCCAGAATCAAAGCTGCATATCAAAGAGCCAAGGGAGCCACTGAATCACTCTATTATATGAACCAAAGTTGGCCGCATGAACCTAGACCTTATTAGCAGGAACTGCAAGGGACACCCGAGACCTATTATGACCCCTATCAAGCCACTTTCATGCCTTCTTGGGGCCCCCCTGCTCATCCTTCCTGGTCTACACCTCCTCCTTGGTCATATTCTCCTTGTTCCTTCACAGATCCATATTATGCCCTACCAGTTGCTCATTCATTTCACTCTTATGCTCAGCCACAGCCTCAGTGGAATACACCTTATCAGGAGTGGAGGCCCCAGTACAACTCTCATCCCGCTCATTTTCCTCCACCACCTGCTCATCCACAACCATCGCCTCCTACTCCACCAAGGCAACCCCAAATGCCTACCCAACCACAATGCCATCCAGCTCCATCTCAATTTCACACCTCCACTCAACTACCCGTACCATTTCCAAAGCCATACAATGGAGCAGCTCAACCCCATTGCAAATCTGAGGCACAACATATGCAAACAACTCCTCTTGAGCTCAATGATCTTCACCATAGCTCAGGAAGAGTGTTGCAAAGCAGAGACTATATTGCAAGCATTGAAGGACCGCATCCAGCAAAAGAAGATTCAAAAGAGGAGATCAAAGAACCATGGGCTACACTTGATGAAGAGAAGAGATCAAAATCAGAGATCGAGAGAGATCCCTCATGGTTACCATCAAATCTTCCATGTATTCAAGAGAAAGATCAACAAAAAGAGGAAGATCAGAAGGTCATGATAGAAGGTGACCTAAAGAATGATCCAAATCAGCAAGACGACCAAGGATATCAAAGCTATATTGAGATATGGTTTCAGAAGGTCACTAAGTTGCAGCAGTACTTTCTTCCTCAGCTTTGTTTGATCCCTTCAACGCCAGATCATTTGGTCTCTGAGATCTGGATACTTGTCCAAGCATGCATTTCGAGCCTTCACATCGTTTTTTCTCTAATCTCGATGTGCACATGGCTCCATTGGAAGTATTCTTATACTTGAAAATGATTTTGTTTTTCAAGTAGGGTAGGGTAGAAGAAAAAAAAAAAAAAATGAAAAAATGAAAAAAGAGAAAAATAAAAATCTAAGGTGAAAACCTCCTTGGAGGCGCCTTAGATTGGCTCATTGATTGAAAACCTCCATGAGGCGGTCAATGGGTTGGAAAAAATAGAAAATAAAAGGGAATAAGATCTTTGGGTGAAAACCTCCCTTGGAGGCGCCCAAGGCAGGCAATTAGGGTGAAAACCTCCATGAGGCGCCCTAGTTGTTTTCCAAAAAAAAGAGAAAAAGAAAAGAAAAATAAAGCTAATCTCCATTGAATAATTTCATGTTGCAGTAGTGACATTGCAGGTTGCAAGAAGGATGTTTCATGACAGGAGGAGCACTCAAATCAAGGTCAAAGGAATTTCTTGTGCCTTCTACAGGAAGCTCTGTATTTCTACAGGAAACATCCTGTAGAACCTTTGGACGAGCCAAATCCAATTTCAAAAGTGAATCTAATGGTGGGAATCTGTTGATTAGGCCTACAAGCACTTGTGTGTCCATCCCTTGCCTTCATCCATCATTTTTTCCACCTCCTTGTGCTTCTCATTGTGCTTCTACAGGAACTTCCTGTAGAAATTGTGCGAAACTAGGCATGCATTTCAAAAAGTGGTTTGGCAAGCATGGTAGCTTCCTCAAAGGTTCAGAAGTCCTCCTGCAATCTTCCAACTCCTCCTCCATCATCTCCATACCTGCATCACAGCCAAAATTCATTTTGTCATACCATGCAAACACATGCAAAAGGCCTTGAAGCAAAAATACCTAGAGCCAAATTTGTTTTTGCCATAACTTGAAAACCATGCATCCATTTGACAAACCGTTTTATGGGGAATTGTACAAGGTTGATGACAACATGCCTGAGCAGTTTCATGCAATTCCGGTGCACGGTTTCCAAGAAATCAGCCTCCATCACCATCAGCCATTTTTGCATTTTCTCCATAACCGTGCATCCGTTTCAAAATCGCTTTCATGGGGATATGCATGTGAGTGATGGTAACCTACCCAAGCAGTTTCAGCCGATTCCGATGCACGGTTTCCGAGAAATCGAGCTCTGAAATCTTCAGCCATTTTCCATTTTTCTCGAAATTCGTGCATCCATTGATCACGAATTTGCTATGGGAGATGCATAATGATGGTAGGAACATGCTCACCGAGTTTCAGATCAATCCGATCTACCGTTTGGGAGAAATGGCAAAAAGAAGTTCTGGTTTTGTGACCATGCAGCAGCTCAGATCCGGCCAGAGGACACCTGCACAAGGAAAAGCAATCAAAAATCATCAGCCACGCCCTCATGCAACCAAGGAATCCAAGCATGCAGCAGCAAAAAGCTTCATAGCAGCCAGTCGACTTGCAGGTACGTGACTAAACTAATTCCTCTGTTGCATGAATGTAATTCGAGAACTGCGTGAACAATGAGATGGTTGGATTTAGACAAATTGGTGGGCAACTAACTGGCCACCCTCATCCAGTTCAACAGCACTTGGTGGGTGAATGAGACACGTGCGCTCAGCCATCTCAGGAAGGAAATTGAAAACGGGCAGTGGTGAACAGCTAAACTTCAGCGTGCTTGATGGTAAGTGATTACAGGCAGAGGACTACAGTTCATAATTACACTACAGTGAGGAACAATACTTCTGGTTGCATGAGGCCACGTACACTTGGCCACTTCTCTCTCTCACGTGAATCACGCCTCAATTAAAGTTTCTCGGCTGAATATTTGCAAGCTTTGGGATAAGAATTGGTTTTAGTAACAATCTCTTCCACTGTAAACCACCATCTAAAAGGTAATTCAGCTTCTAAAGGTGTCTCTGGTTATCCCAAAAAGACCACCAATTCTCAACTGCTTCAATCCGTGCATGCTGCATTCTCTGTGTGCGTTGACATTTTTTTTTACAAGTACCTGTGCAACAAAGTGAAAAAATGAACAAGTACTCATGGAACTCCAGAGACGCTGAAAGATTCAGTTGACTTTGTGCAGCACCTTCTTGATAAGTATGAAAAAATTATTAGCATGGCATTTAGCAATGATAAAACTTTCCAAAATGCTTTGAATTCATCATTTGAATTCTTTATTAATTTGAATACAATGTCACCAGAATATATTTCTTTGTTTGTTGATGATAAACTTCGGAAGGGTCTAAAAGGAGTCAGCGAAGAGGATGTAGAAGTAATACTTGACAAGGGAAAACTGTTTCAAATGATGCTGAGAGGAGTCTAATTGTGAAATTGAAGAAAAAATGTGGTTATCAGTTCACTTCGAAGTTGGAAGGTATGTTTACAGATATGAAGACTTCCAGGGACACTATGCAAGGCTTCAATGCATTATTGGCTGGCTCCAATGAAGTCAGCGAAGAGCCTACTTTGGCCGTGCAAGTTCTCACAACAGGTTCATGGCCAACACAGCCAGGTGCATGATGCAACCTGCCCACAGAAATCTGGGCTGTGTGTGAAAGGTTTAGGGGATACTATCTCAACACACACACTGGTCGGAGATTGACATGGCAGACTAACATGGGAACTTGAGGAACATAAAGTGCTTCTGGGTTCAGTGAAGAATAAAGAAGAAGCAATGACTAAGGGAACCGGGTGTCTGTTGGATAAGCCAACAAGAGGAAAAAGAAGATTGTTTTGTTGCAGGAGGATGATGAGCTTGATGCAGCGTTGGATGCAGCAACTTCAGGGCTCATTGAAACTAAACATGGAAGGTCTCGCCCAACGGAGGATGATGGGGACAAATTTTCTTTAAATTCTGTCTCAAAAGCTTCCAGATCATTGTCTACACTCTCAACAGCTCGACATTCAACAAAGTTGCTTGATGCAGGAGATTTACCTAAACTGAATCCTCCCACACATGAATTCCGAAGGCTTAGAAGGTCTGTCAATACTCAAGAATCCAACGAGGTTGAGAAACCTCCAAAGGATCAAACAAACCATTTAAGAAAGCGAGGAAGATGACCTGTACCTGATCAATACTGGAGGAAAGCTACCTCAAGTGATGATGAGCCATGGAATGATTCTGATCACCATGAAGGCTGGGAAGACGACATCTTGCAAAAACAGAATGATAGGAATGGACAGCAGGAAGTTAGCAGACTGTTTCTACAGGAAGCCAGTGAACTGTTTCTACAGGAAGTTTGGAAAAAGGGCAGCAAAAGGAGAAATCGCCCGAGATTTTAGCTAAGGAGGCAGCACCTATGTTGGCCACCCTAAGCACATCCATCCCCTCCATGAACACTCATTTCTTTCAAGGTTCGGGCACAATTTAGTCACGGTTCAACCTTCTACAGGAAGCTACAGGACTTTCTACAGGAAGTTCTGTATTTTTACCAAAAACATCCTGTAGAAGCCTTTTGGCAGGCCAGAATCAATTATGGAGAGGGATTTGAAGCTTGAAGTCTGTTGAGGAGGCATGCAACCACTCTTTTCTTCCATCCTCCACTGGTTTCATCTCCTTTCACCACCGTTTCCGCCATCAGATTGAATATACTTGCACAATCATACCCAAGCTGAGAATTCTTTAGGAAAAGGAGCAAGTAGTGGGAAGAAGCAAAGAAGCATGGTTTCATGACAGAGAAGAGGACATCACTTCAGAAGCTTGGCATGACAAGGAGGCCATCAGGGCCATCAAAGATGAGGAGAGAGATTGGTTGCTCATAGGATGAGCAACACTTTCAGTAGGGGGGTGATGATGAGCCACAAAAATGTACAATTATTTGGGCTCATTCAACCTCCTAATTTGTCTTAGTCCACCATTCTCATTTGTTTATTGCATGTTTTTTATTATTTTTATGTTAATAGAGTGAATTTGGTTAGTCATTATGCCAACAAGTCTAATGGGTGCTTTGTGTAGCCTTTTTGGTCAACTTGGAGACAAAATGGAAGGTCTTAATGAGCACTTGGCAGCCAAATTCGTGGGAGAACAAGCTAGAGGATTTGTAGGAAGGTGTCCCCCTCATTTATGGGCCCTTACCTCGAATTCTCCACCATCAGCTCGGAGTTCAAGGGCCACCGAATCAATCAGCCCAAGGGCAGCCAAGCAAGTCAAGTAGGACTGCTGTTAACTACAAGTCTTGGGCAGCCAAGTCCCTAACTTTTAGGAGGACTGTTGGGTCCTCAAATTGTATAAATAAGAAGGCTTGGGGCCTCATTTTGGTTAGCTAGTTGGTAGTCACTTTTGGGATTAGCTAGTTAGCCAATTTGGTTAGCCAATTAGTCATTTTGTTTTAGCCATTAGTTAGCTAGTTTGTAGTTCGATTTTTATGCAATAGAATAGCTTTGCTTTCAGCTCATGCTCAAGCTCTCCTTGTGGACAGTTTTGATGTAACTTTTCATTTCTTGATTAATAAAGATGGATCCAGCTTTGCACCAGCTCTAAATCTCTCTTGGGAGGCTGTAGCTCTTGGGGTTGGGCCCATCTCAAGCGCCCAGTACCTCCCTTGTTTATACTTATGTGTTTGCTGCGTTCTTGAAATAAAATCTGCTCTTTAGATCTTGCTTTGTCATTATAGTTGGTTTTGATGGGTAACGTAGCTTTTTATGCTTAGAATCGATTGGTAGGAGTTTGTATGCATTTAGATCTTTTGGCATGTTCTTGCTCCCGTGATGTATATGGTTCTCTTTTCAAACAAGGTTGTTGTTTATTCATTCATTAACAGTTGGATTGAGTTAGCTAGGACTTGGTTTGTTTGCAAGAATTCATTGATTTGTTTGAATAAGCATTGTGCAGGGCATCTCTATCACCTTCATCACCTCCTCGTTCATCTGAGCCTCGTTCAGGTCAGCTCCTCCATCACCAAGTCTGTTTCTTCATCTCCCATCTGCTCTTTTGCCACGTAACCCTACCTTCTTGCTTTTCCATTGCCTAAACCTTCGTTGATGCAAGTCAGCCTTCCACATCATCTCACCACTCCATCCATCAGTTCCTAGGTCACTTCAAACCCCCATCCTACCTCTATAACCATCCATGCATCTTCCATCAACCATCCATCCTCAAAAATCCAATTCGTAAACATCCTGTAGAAGAATTACAGAACATCCTGTAGAAACTTCCTGTAGAAACCCCTGCAGACTTCCTGTAGAAGTTCATAAACACGGTTGCATGTCATCCAAACTTTGTGAAACTCTCAGAGAGAATGTCAGGTATCCCTTAGACCCTCTCTGTACCATCCCAGCCTTTCCCAAAGCATTTCATCCCTTGATCCATCCCTGCACAGTGGAAAACTAGTTAAAAGCACATGCATGACAATTCTTATAACTTAATCAAAAATACAAAAAGATGTTTTCTTCAGATAGTGATAACTTAGACACATGCATTTTACCTTCCTAGAAGTAATGGCATCTCTTCTCATAGTTTGCATTCTCATTTTTGCATCAATAGGACTAGTTGGTAGAATTAGGGTTTGCTAGGGTTTGCGTTTCTTTTTGGCTTTCAATTTCCTTTTTGCAAAGTAGGTTAGCTTCCTTCAAGATAGCTTTCGGCCATCACTCATAAAGCTTCTTCTGAGAGCATATAGAAGTTGGCTTGAGCCCTAGCGGACTTGTGCCAGCTGACCAAGTGACAGCTGCGACAAGAGCTAGTACTTGTGCATACAGCATCGTCGCTTCCAAGTTTGTACGAACTACCGGGTTGATAAAATTAGAGATAGGAAGCTCCAGGAGTTGTAGCATTATTGCTACAATACTGGAGCCCACCAATGACCTAAAACATTATTGATAAAAATAGAAGGGATTATGAAATGCATCCTTCATGTTTGTTTGTGAAAATCTTGTTTTGCCATATTTGAAAAGAAAAATCACCCTTTCTGACATTTTACATGTCAATATCCAAGCTTAGTGGGAATCCATGATAGACTACAGCTGTAAAGAAATAGCTCATACAAATTGATTTTCAGCTGGTGATTCTAAAGGATGAATTGTAAATACCACTTATGAAGGTGCCTACTGTATATCTTGGCCTGAAGAATGTGTAGCACTGGAAATCTAGGTAATGTAGTCCACCACATCACATATAACTACTTTTTTGTTTAATGCATTTCTATGAACGCAAGGTGGATGATAAATAGTCTAAGAAAAGGAGGTCTTTATGCCCCATTGTTAAATGCCTATTCTACTACAAATGACAAGTACGTAACCCAAAAATATTGAAATCAAATGTAAATCCTTTTCTGTTTATTGCTTTTCATTTCCCTTTACATTTAACAGATTCATGGAGTCACATTAATGCCTATGAATCTGTTAGTTGGAATCCATGATAGACTACAGCTGTAAAGAAATAGCTCATACAAATTGATTTTCAGCTGGTGACTCTAAAGGACGAATTGTAAATACAACCTATGAAGGTGCCAACTGTATATCTTGGCCTGAAGAATGTGTAGCACTGGAAATCTAACCCATAAAGATTGAAATCAAATGTAAATCCTTTTCTGTTTATTGCTTTTCATTTCCCTTTACATTTAACAGATTCATGAAGTCACATTAATGCCTATGAATCTGTTAAATGCCTATGAATCTGTTAGTGGGAATCCATGATAGACTATAGCTGTAAAGAAATAGCTTATACAAATTGATTTTCAGCTGGTGATTCTAAAGGACGAATTGTAAATACCACTTATGAAGGTTCCTATAAATACCACTTATGAAGGTGCCTACTATATATCTTGGCCTGAAGAATGTGTAGCACTGGAAATCTAGGTAATGTAGTCCACCACATCACAAATAACTACTTTTTTGTTTAATGCATTTCTATGAATGCAAGGTGGATGATAAATAGTCTAAGAAAGGGAGGTCTTTGTGCCCCATTGTTAAATTCCTATATACAAACTACTACAAATGACAAGTACATAACCCAAAAAGATTGAAATCAAATGTAAATCCTTTTCTATTTATTGCTTTTCATTTCCCTTTACATTTAACAGATTCAGGGAGTCACCGTAATGCCTAGGAAATAACAAAAAAGTTGACCAATGATATTATATCATCAATACATGATGAGTAGATTCATACTTTCTATGAAAATACCTTAGAGCTACGAATCTGACAAACATTCTAAATCTCTCAAAACTTGGATTATATTCTTTTCTCTTCTACTGTCTGCCTAGAATAATGTGCCCAAGCTATTAGTTCTTGTTAATTCTTACACTGCTCTATTCAGTGTCAATTACTTTAGCGCAATTCAATTATTGAATTAGCAATCTTTTCTACAGTAATTAATTCTTCCATTCATCCACAGTAATTGAAGATACCACAGTAAATACAATGACAAATAGGAGACAATCAACACATCAACAAGAGACACCGGTTTGGTCAAAGACCAGGGAAAAAACTCCACAAGGGGGAAACCCCTTTGTAATTCTTCTATTAGATTGTCATAAAATGTTCAGCAGATAGTACAATGAGCAATATCTGTCAACAAGAGTCAAATCTGGTCAACTGTCTCAAATATGCAATTCTGTCCAAGTCAACAGCAGTCAAAGTCTACCATAACCAGTCCATAATAGTCAATGGTCAACCCTCCAATTAACTTTTTCAAAGAAGATGCTGGTCAAGTTTAGCCCAAAATTAGTGAAAGTGGAGAGAGAAAACTGTTGTCACAGTCTGAAATTTCCTGTGGTCAAAGTCTAAAGTCAACACTTGGTCAAACTGCCTAGATTTTCTTGGTCTTAGTGCCAGTCAGGTTGGCCTCTGAAAAACAAAATTTCCACACTCAAAGACATTCAAAACATGAAGGAAAACTCAGTCAAACCTTGGTCAAAATATGCAATTTCCCTAAAAATATCGAACCAAAATTTAGCCCAGAATGATAAAGTCAACGCTGGTCAAAGTTGGTCAAAGTTGCAGTCTGCTTCAGATTTTGTCCACCTGAAATTTTGTCCTTCTTTTCCAGCCCACATGTGAAGATACACTGCAATTTGTAGGAACCAATGAGGAGAAGAGAGATGAGAAGTTGTGAGTTGATGTGTGTGCAAATGAGTTGGAGGTCTCCTGTATTTATAGGCATTGGAGGAGGGCTAATTAGTCTCTCCAGGCTGACTTGAAAATTTGTGCAACTGTGGACTTCGCTTCAAAAATCCACTTTCCCTTCTCCAAATCAGGTGCTTCAAAAGTCAACATTGGTCTTCTCGAAAAGATGAATCTAGTCCTATGGTTGGAGTTTGTCACTGAGCTACCAAAAATTAACAGCTTTTGGGTTTCTTCGAAAGTGGTTACACCATGCTAGGGTTGCTTTGCATGTGATATGGGGAACATGGTGAAATCCTATTACCTTATGTTAAATTTTTGGTTGATTGACATTTAGAGAGTTCACTATTGGCAAATGCTTGTCCTTGTTGTTGCTCAAATTGTATAGGCACGGTGCGATGACGACTCAGGGTAGGGGCTATCACTCTGATCCTTGCGCACTCCGTTCTAGCTGTCTCCCAACAACAGGCTATGGGGGGTAGTCCCTATGGAATATGAGAATGTAAGACTCATTGGCAACTAACATGTTCAGGAGCTATATTGAATGGCCTATCCACTCGGTTGATTTAGCAAGTTTTAAGGATTAGATTAGATTAATATGTGGTACTAGTGCCTTGTGGAGTCAACTACTTGCTTTATATTGATTAAGAACCATATGACTAGATGAACAATCGCTGCTTAAGGGATGCTAATCTATCCTATATGCTATGCAAATCCTACAATCTAAGTGAAATGCAAGATCTTGATTTATTTTAGTTAATGCCTAGCTAAGGGTATCCCTTAATCCTTAGTTGTTTTGAGACTAGTCTCTAAAGTAGGTTGTAGAGATAAGTCAAGGTGAAGCAAGCAAAGGCTTGATTAACGATACCTCCCCTTGAAATCTAACCACCTAGTGCCTCTGACGTTGCAAAGACTGTGGCTCTGACGACTGCAAGGTCACCATGTTAACCACTAGAGAGGGTCTATCCTTCACAAGCTACAAGATGAAGGGTGTTCCTATCTTTCTATCAACCAAACTTAGGCTTGTAGGTTAATTCCTCTACTAACCAGGCCTTAATCCTTTGCAAAACTACCCCTGCACCTTGATAATACATAGTAATATCCTTCTTATTGTTAGAATCAGAAGATGGATTTTGGTCCTTAGGAATATGTTGCATCTCTGATTCATCGTCAAAAATGGGTTCACACTAAAAATTCATCCAATATTTCTTAATATTTTTGTGTCCAACATCTAACCTTCTATCCACATCAACTTCAGTGGTGTTCTCATACCCATAAATACTTAGTTGAGTCTCTAAAAACTTTCCAAGAACAGAATCCTCATCTTCCAGGATGGTCATTCAGCCTCTCTTCATCCCCATCTTCAATTACAAGGGTATTAACTTATGGAGCATCCCCTGAGATATATCATATTGTAAGGCTAATTGATCTACTCAAATTTTCACTTAGGTCTACATCGTTTGTATTCAAAACGTTCAATGGTCTATCAAACATGTTAACATATGATTGGGTCTCTAAATATTCTTGAATCAAACCTGTGAGATAATTAGACTTAGACTCCTTATCATCATGAATGCAGATCTAATTCAGTTAAATACCATTGAGATTGAACATCACTCAAATCCCAGGTCATTTTTACAAAGTCACTACTGTAAATATTTTATGGACTTCTAAATGCTTTACTAGCTTCACAACTAATATGGGAATGTTTAACTAAGGATCAAAGGCAATGAGGACCTATGGGATAATATTTGTACTGATTTTAGCATGGTTTCATCAATAGTTTACAATAAAATATGATTATATTATTGATAAACTATCAGTCTCCTCTTATTCTTCATAATTATTCTTTGTCTGTAAATTTCAGATACCAACGAGAAGAAGCGAGAATTGAAGCTTGGATAAATCTGCAGACTTCAAAAGCTGAAGCTGAAACAAAAAAACTTGAGGTATAAAGAGTGTGCCTTTAAATATTTGTGCACATTTTTCTATTAAAACATTCAATGATATTTCGTCCAGGAAACATCTTTGTCTGCTACATAATAGTTGGCAAATTGTCTTGGATATCTTAATAATTAGATTGTAGAGTATAGAAATTTGAAACATCATGCATTTGGCATGAATCTTACTTCTATTGAAAAGGAAATGTTGGTAACCACATTTATCAACGTGACAGAATGTGAAAAATACGAGCAAAATGGAAATCAAGAAATATGCGTCTCCAATTATGCATAAATCTCCATTGGTGTTTGGTATGCCATCGTTGACCTTGCATCTTCGACTAACAATATTTAAATCCCCATGACAAAGGTAAGTTCATTTCCATTCATTCCAAATTCATTTTAACACAACTCACATGCAAACTATTACTAATAAATTTCACAATTAATTTACATATTACAAATTTTAACCAGATATACATTTTGCAGGTTCATTGCTGCTTCTTCAGGACTTCGATGCCTCCAACAAATGATTATGCATCTTCAAATATGGAATGACAACCACAATGTTCTTCACAATATTATATTTCTTTTGTCACCTCATCTGTTACAATTTACTAGTATTTTTCAATTGAAACTTGAAAAAGGATGTTTGAAGATCAAAAGACTTTCTTTGTTACAAACATTCTACTTTCTGTAAATTATACCTTATGTATATCACTTGGCTTCCTCTTCCACCATTACATGCAATCTTATTTATTAAATATTATTATCAATAACCTTTCCCATGTAAACTACTACTAAAGAATTTCCATAATAAATTTACATTTTCCAAAATATCAATACTACTTCTTCAACACATTAACAAAAAAAATTCAACAATAAAATGACAACCATCAGGTTGTTCACAATCTCGTATCATTGTATCGCTTTTTTCAACTCTTTCATTAAAATCCACTTGTATTTTTTAATAACAACATAAATATGTAACATATGGAAAAACATAATCTACAAATACCAAAAAAAAAAAAAAACCTTACAATATTGAACAAAAACATGTTCACATAAACAACAACTACTTCATTGATAATGGATAACCTATACATGACATTAACTATAACTCATTATCATCCACCATTTCTTTCAAGAATATCCATTTAGATATTGCTATTCTTCCAAACACTACTCTTACTTACAAAATATCCATATTCAAAACACACATAACTAATACTTCAATTGTGACTCAAATTGATCCACCCCTTGCTTTCAACAATGTCCATTCACATGTCACTATTCTTCAACACACTAATTTTATTTACAAAAAACCATATTCAACATACACATAACTAACAATTTCAGTTGAAACTCATTATCATTGACCCTTGCTTTCAACAATGCCCATTCACATGTCGCTATTCTTTCACACTTTATGCCTTACGGCGTTTTCTTTGCAACATTAGGTGCAAATGCTAGTATATATAGATAGATATATCAACCAATTTCTTAATCGTTCATTTAAAAAAAAAACTCAAAATTAAAAGAAAAAAAAATGAGTATGTAATCAAAATGTCTATTTCTATCTATATTTATTGTTGATATTTTTATTATATCATCTTATGTGAAAACTAATAATATTATAATTTTTTTATCATAGTTATACTAGATCATATATATATCAGTCTTTTAATTATCAATATTATAAAATAAAAAATAAAATAAAACATATATGAAATTGTTAATATTATAAAATAAAAAGAAGAAGAGAAGATTAATTATATAGTCAAAAACACTTTAATCTTATTTATATTTATTGTTGATATCTGTTCATTAATTATTTTTATTAATTAATTAAACTAAATATTAACTATTTTTTATTAATTCAAATATAAATTGTAATTTTAGAGATTTTTTTTTTTAATCAAATAATAATAATAATAAAACAGCTATATAATTTTATATATGCATTAAAAAAATTGAGTAGTGATGTTGATGCATTAACAAAAGAGGTTAACTAGTAGTTTTTAGTGATTTTTTTTTATGATTATTAGTATACAATGAGGAAAAGATAGTATGAAAAATAACTTACAAGGTTTTGATTATTGAAAGCTAAAGGTATTGGCAATAAGATAAATTATAAGAAAGATATAAATTAAGATAGAATATTATTGTTAATCAAATAGAAGTATTCAAATAACTAATAAATTAAATTGATAAATTTATTGGTTCTATGTCAATTACTTCAAATCTTGAATAAATACATTAAATTTTTCAACTTTTATTTAACTATAATAATATTTTAAACATATTGGTAAATAAAAAAAATGCAATAATTACAATAAATTTTTAAACATTCTTAGAATATTGATTAATAGATAAAGAATCTTGAATGAATTATAAAATAATAAAATTATCAATAAAAACATGTGAACAGTCCAATAAATTAAAAAGTTCAAATCTCATGTTTTCCACTTCTCATCTACCTTGAACATTCTCCATGATATATATAAAAATTATCCCATTTCTTAAATGTCCATAAAAATTTGATCACATTTATTATATAAAATTATATATCTATTCTATGTGCATTACTATTATAATGTCTCATTTGATTTGACTACTAAGACATATCACACTTGATTATCTAAATTTTTTAAAACTAAGTTAACTATTTATTTGATATTGTAAGGATGAAACATGCATTTTTATTATTTAATTGAATTTAAATTAATATTGGAGTGGTATTGACTTTTTATGATTTAAATAATTTTAAATGAAAATAGGAAAACATTAGTTCTAAATGAAATGTTATGGACACTTTATTTCGTGTGAAAAAAAATTATATAGTTGCATTGATGTGGATTTGCATAAATATTTTATTCAACTCTAAATTAATGTATAAAACAATAAAAATTATTTGAATATGTTATATGATGTTTTTTGTTATAAAAAAATTACTCATACATTAAGTATAGTGTTTAATGGAAGACATAAAAGACATGTTTCTCAATTGATCTATGCATGGATATTTTATGATGAAATAATATATATGTTTTCACCTACATCACTCCTTCCATAATTTAAGTTGAAAAGTTAAGAATATTTTTATTCTAAAGTGGGATGTTTCCATGTCTCTATATACTTATACTCATTAGGATTTTTTGAGATGTGTGAAAACATTATTTCTCAATGATGATTAGTCTCTCAACAAAAAGTTGCAAATAAGAGTTAACAATGTTTATATTATTTCTATTGGAATCAAGATTATTGTAGGACTAAGGGGTGAATTAGTATAATACATTTTTAACAATTTAAAAAATAATCAAACATAATAAATCACACAAAAATATTGAACATAAGATATATGTGGAAACACATCCCCTAAACAACCATAAAACTTATTTTTATTAATTACATTTATGAATAGCCTCTCTAATCACAATTATTTTTCTAAGCACCAACCTACATGAGACACCAATCTATTTTTCTTTGCACGCACCAACTTACATGAGACACCAATCCCATTTTCTTTGCAGCCACCAACCTACTAGAGAAACCAATCCCACCAACTTACTAGAAATATCAATCCTCACTAAATTTGCACGAACCAACCCACAAGAAACAATAATCCCTGTAATCTTGATTTTTATTAAATATTCTTCTCATTCTCTAATTTTGCAACTCCCTAGACACTTTAACAAATTAGTGTGGACATTTAATACTAAACAATCTAATTTATACATTAAATTTTATTATCTGATATTTCTCCTAAATTATTTCCTTCTAATATAGTTCTCAATTTTCATACATGTTGCAACATAATCACATATACATTTACATTTTCCTAAATTGTTTCCTTTTAATATAGTTGTCAATTTTCATACATGTTGGGACATCATCACATATACATTTACATTCTCCTAAATTATTTCCTTCTAATATAGTTATCAATTTTCATACATGTTGGGGCATAGTCACATATACATTTACACCACTCTAGTTTGTTGTTACATAGTCCCATTATCACTTGTTGTTACATAGTCCCATAGGCCCAGCCCTTTGAAATTTTTCAGAGTCTTGTCGGCATAGGGTTAAGTAATTTTTTGTCTGTAGGGTTAAATTTTCATAATTTTCTCACTAGGGATTTCGTTTTTCTAGAAGTCATAACGATGGTACAGATTGATTTTTTTTTCACTAATCGGGTGATAAATTTTTGAAGATATTGAGATTTTTAATTTTGAAAACATATTTTTAATATATAATGAATTTAATCTATTCAAGTTTTTTGCTTATGGGGTTTCAGATTGAGGGTGAATAGGTGCACTGTTTTTTTTTAACCATATGATGAATGATGAAAACGGAATCTGGGGTGTCCGTTTTCAGTATTCTTTCTTTCACGTCCGATCTTGGGACCTGTGGGTTATGGGCCCACGAAGCCTTCTTGGGAAGCTCTAGACCCTCCTCCTTCAATGTCAGACATCTTTTTACTTTTAACCCTACATTCAAAGTTCAGAACATCCCCCATAAGCGTTACATGAATCAAATTACCTTCTGAAGTAAAACCATACCCTTTTGATCGCTCCGCAGCATCGAAAGCATAAGCTACGGCCCTGGCTCCGCTGAGGCCCTCACATTCCCCCGTTCGCACCGTCATGCTTCTTAAATCCAGCGACCCTGCACCCGTCTCCGTCAAGAACAGCAGCCTCTGCCTCAGAAATGCCAGCGGCCTACTGTTGCTCGAAGTCTCCGCGACTCCATACAGCGTTCCATTCTCGCGAAAGACATGAATTTTCCCTCGGTTCCCGATGCCAAGAACGTACCGCATTTTGCCGATCTTCAATCCCACCTTTGGCGTACTCCGTGACCAAAAGGGACAAGCAGAATGAACAATTTCCTTCTGGGTGATTCATATCAGAAAGCCTATCAATCGCTGCCTCACACAACGATACGAGCATGGGAGAAGCTGCAAGCTCCCTGGCATAATTTTGTATTTCCGAGAGCAAATAAGAATGTCGGCATTTGTCTAGACCTTTTGAATCTGTTAACTCTATCTCAGGAGGCTCCATTGGATACTGTGTGTTTGCCCTGATAACAAGAGAAGCTTCCACAAATTGTTGTGACAGATCTTCTGCAGTTCGAGGCTTTAGGCTTACTTTCAACTAAGGGGGCATTTCCTGTATGACGCTGCAATCTGAACCATAGACCGCCTTAGCGGCTTCCATTTCTTGCAGGATTTCGTCTTCCATTGCTCTGAAGATCGCAGAAAATTACCTCCAAAAAAAAATAACGCTGAAATTGAAAACACGCTAAACGCCTAAATGAAGGGGACAGCACTTTGCAAAACCGATTCTCCACATCACCGGCTGACTTGAAAAACACGCCATGGCTTCAGAAAACCGATGGCCAACCATTCAAAACAAAAAAACTACAGACATAAGTTCACAATGAAACAGTTCCATATAAATTCACACAAACACATTTTTTTATAATTTACAATGTCAAGTTACAATTTAAGGCATCTCAGCCTTAATCCAAAATTTCTCAGGCGACTACATTTTTCCCCTCTCTCGTAGGCACAGGTTTTTCCTCCTTTTTTTCTTTTCCTCAAGAATCCTACAGTTCTTATTACACATACATTCAGTTTTAACTGATTTTTTTAACTAAAATTAGTTCATTAACCGAATCTTGGCTTGGCTGTCCATGTGGTTGTCCACCTGTCCTCTTTCTCTATTTTGCTTTCATTGAGGTGTCCGGATGCTCCTGCATCAGACTCCCGAGGTACAAAAATTATGACCTCCTGGTCATATGCTCCCGAGGTACAAAATTTATGACCTCCTGGTCATATGAGTTTCCTTCACAATTCGCAATTCTACCTACTGTTTCTCTTCTTCAGTGGAACTGCCTTCTGTGAGCTACAACCAAACCTCTGCCATAGCAAGTCCTCCTTGCTACCAGATGCCCTACCAAGCTTCTCCCCTGAGCTTAGTCCTCTTGGCATCTCCGCGATTCTCTCCTCTCGAACCAATTGAGCACTCCTGCTCTAGGTTTGCTGCAATCTTCTCACCTTCACAAGCTTACAAATCTTCAACAAAATGTACCTCATCATTCTTCGTACCTCTTTTTTCAAAACTCCTCTCCGCAGGAAATCTTTCCCGCTCTGATACCACTTGATGAAAACGGAATCTGGGGTGTCCGTTTTCAGTATTCTTTCTTTCACGTCCGATCTTGGGACCTGTGGGTTATGGGCCCACGAAGCCTTCTTGGGAAGCTCTAGACCCTCCTCCTTCAATGTCAGACATCTTTTTACTCTTAACCCTACATTCAAAGTTCAGAACATCCCCCATAAGCATTACATGAATCAAATTACCTTCTGAAGTAAAACCATACCCTTTTGATCGCTCCGCAGCATCGAAAGCATAAGCTATGGCCCTGGCTCCGCTGAGGCCCTCACATTCCCCCGTTCGCACCGTCATGCTTCTTAAATCCAGCGACCCTGCACCCGTCTTCGTCAAGAACAGCAGCCTCTGCCTCAGAAACGCCAGCGGCCTACTGTTGCTCGAAGTCTCCGCGACTCCATACAGCGTTCCATTCTCGCGAAAGACATGAATTTTCCCTCGGTTCCCGATGCCAAGAACGTACCGCATTTTGCCGATCTTCAATCCCACCTTTGGCGTACTCCGTGACCAAAAGGGACAAGCAGAATGAACAATTTCCTTCTGGGTGATTCATATCAGAAAGCCTATCAATCGCTGCCTCACACAACGATACGAGCATGGGAGAAGCTGCAAGCTCCCTGGCATAATTTTGTATTTCCGAGAGCAAATAAGAATGTCGGCATTTGTCTAGACCTTTTGAATCTGTTAACTCTATCTCAGAAGGCTCCATTGGATACTGTGTGTTTGCCCTGATAACAAGAGAAGCTTCCACAAACTGTTGTGACAGATCTTCTGCAGTTCGAGGCTTTAGGCTTACTTTCAAATAAGGGGGCATTTCCTGTATGACGCTGCAATCTGAACCATAGACCGCCTTAGCGGCTTCCATTTCTTGCAGGATTTCGTCTTCCATTGCTCTGAAGATCGCAGAAAATTACCTCCAAAAAAAAATAACGTTGAAATTGAAAACACGCTAAACGCCTAAATGAAGGGGACAGCACTTTGCAAAACCGGTTCTCCACATCACCGGCTGACTTGAAAAACACGCCATGGCTTCAGAAAACCGATGGCCAACCATTCAAAACAAAAAAACTACAGACATAAGTTCACAATGAAACAGTTCCATATAAATTCACACAAACACATTTTTTTATAATTTACAATGTCAAGTTACAATTTAAGGCATCTCAGCCTTAATCCAAAATTTCTCAGGCGACTACATTTTTCCCCTCTCTCGTAGGCACAGGTTTTTCCTCCTTTTTTTCTTTTCCTCAAGAATCCTACAGTTCTTATTACACATACATTCAGTTTTAACTGATTTTTTTAACTAAAATTAGTTCATTAACCGAATCTTGGCTTGGCTGTCCATGTGGTTGTCCACCTGTCCTCTTTCTCTATTTTGCTTTCATTGAGGTGTCCGGATGCTCCTGCATCAATGAATCAGTAACTGCCAGTCCTAATCTATAAGAGACCCAGGATCAATCCTAGTAGCTGCCACTATAACACCAAGAGTACATCCAACTACCTGCAAGTAGATATACTAAGATCCTATGGTTTTAGCAAAGCTGTGGTGAATTTGTTTCTCGAGCATCCACCACACCAGGCCATTGTACTCAATGAGTTTTGAACTATGGTCTCCCAGCTTCGCCCAAGTAGACTTACAGTCAAACCACACATCACTGTACAAATGGGTGCACTGTTAAAACACTCCTTGCTCCTTGGGATAGGTAACTGGTTCAAATCCCCTCTAGTTGCTTACCTACCAAAAAATTTAATCTACTGAAATTAAGATTTTCTACCTTTATTTACCTTATTTCGAATTAAAATGACCCATAATTTATGAGAGAAATATCCAAAACATGGAAAAGTTAGAATACTCGAATAACGACGTCTCACGGCCCTTCTGTTGATGGATGGAAAGTAACCCTAAGAAATCTCGAGGTGTTTTCTGTCCTGATTTGATAAAAAAGACCATTGAACTTTGACAACAGCCTTTCACCAAAACCAATAGTAGCAAAGATATGAGACAAAAATGCGAGTAAAGTCAGACGGTGGCTGGTTTTACTTTCCTGTTCTGAGCAGTTCATGTTGCTGGAGATGTAAAATCAATGCGAGTAAAGTCAGACGGTGGCTGGTTTTACTTTCCTGTTCTGAGCAGTTCATGTTGCTGGAGATGTGTGATTTTACAGGTCACTATGAGCCAAGTCAGATGTGTGATTTTTTCAATGTAATACTTTCTTGGTAATAAGGAGATGAGTAACTTTTTCTTGTAATCAATCTCAAGTTTACACATGTATTTTCTAAATAAAAATAAAATATTATTTAAATTAAAAAATAATGTGTATTATAATAAAAAAATAAAAATAAAAATAAAATATTACTTAAATTAAAAAATAATGTGTATTATAATAAAAAAATAAAAATAAAAATAAATATTTATATTTTGTTAAGTTTATTTAAAATTAGTATTATAATTTCATTTTCATTATGTTATTTTTGGTTAGTGGTTGAGATTACAATTTATTTTAAGTTTATGTTATAATTTACAGTTCTTATGATGAACTATTTTTGGTTCCAAAAATATGGGCAAAATTTACTCCAATGTGATTTCTACATAAAAGACTCTTCTTAATGTAATATGGATCACAGAAACGTTAATCGACAAATTACAATTTATTATGAAAGAAACATTGATATTACAACTTAATATGAAAGAAATGTGCTTAAAACATTTTTCTCGCTCAAAACCATAAATAAAATATTTCAATGTACATATTAACTAATTTATTTTAATATTAACTTGATATATAAGTATAAATGGAGAAAAAATAAAGGAAAAAAAAAATTATTGTAATGATGATCATAATAAATAAAAAAAAGTTAATTAATGTTTTATATAGCATTTAAAAAGTACTATTAACGAATCTCTTGAGTAGCCCGCATGAGAGGAACCAGGTAGCGAGAGCCTGGTAGGAGGAAGCCCGGGGAATGCCCAAAGAGATACAACGAACCTCGAGACTGCGCGAAGCTCCAGAGCTATGGCCCCAGGAGGGGGCTGCAAAAAGGAAACTCCCTTGCCACCTGAGCTAGCTGCATTCCGAGATGTGGTTGCAGCATGCAACAAAAGGCCAGCAGCAACTGAAAACCAACAGAAATTTGTGAAAAAAATGGCATCCATCCCCACAATTGCTATGTTGACTGAAGAACCATGCAAAGCAGCTCTAAACCTAGAAAAATGAAGGCTTATTGGCCAGTTCACATGTTTATGGCCCTTGCCTAAAGTGGTAGAAGCTTGGGTTCAAAGGAACTAGCATTCACTGGTCAAAGAAGGAATAAAAATTCATTCCGTTGGCAAAGGCTTCTTTGTATTTTTATTTGAAGCAGCAGAAGAAAGGAACCTCATATTCAGAAATGGCCCGTATTTCATGGGGCCTTAATGTCTCTATCTGAATCAATGAACTCTAGACTTCGACCCGACTCAGGATGTGCCCTCAGCCATTCCGATCTCGGTGCGACTGCCCCACCTACCTCTGCACTGTTGGAACCCTAAATCCTTGGAAACCATAGGCAACAAACTAGGCAAATACATCGACTGAGTAGAAAGAAGAGACCAATATTCCTGTGCGAGAATTTGTGTAGAAGTAAACCTGGAGGAAGGTCTCCCTAAAGCCATTAAACTCATGGTCGCTAACTGGACACACATACAAGTAATAGATTATGAGAAACTCCCATTTAAATGCAGGAACTGCCATGGCTACAGGCATTTTGCCAAGCATTGTAAAAAGAAATGAAAGGATGTAGCTTAGAAGGAGAAAGGAGATCAATGGACTCAGGTTCAGAAATCAAGACCAACTAAGCAGAGCAACAGGAACAAAAGGAAAGTCGTCTCGACTGGGAGGGTTTCTCCTCCTAAACCCCAAGCAGAAGGAAGATCAATCCCTCCAATAGCAAACATATCAACCAACCCCTTTGATATTCTCAGCACACTAGAAAAACTCCAAGATCCAACAGATAAAGAGGTTGAACAGCAGGCAAACAACATGGAAGAAAGCAAAAGGCAAGAGGAACCAGTCCAAATCGCATCCCCAAAAGGTGCCTCTAGCTCCCCAACCTATGCAAAAATGACAAGAAAGAAGACCTCCGAGATATTGGGATCCTCGGAAGATGAAACATCTGAGAGGCCCTTGAAAAGAGTGGGGAGGAAATCTCAAAGAGAGGTTGGAGAAGAAGAAGCTGAGAGACAAAAAATACAAGGCAATCAGGCCACTATAGAGATGTTTATCGGCAGAAATACTAGAACCAGGCCTCCCAAGGGAGGTGTTGCCCCAACCCCTACTAGTAAATAATGTGATTAGTCTCTTGGAATTGCAGAGGACTGGGGAACCCATCAAAATCTGAAGCAGTCAAGAGCCTATTAAAGTCAGAACTTCCCGAGATCCTCATGCTCCAAGAGACTAAAATAGAAGGAGAATCCCTTCTAGAACTCAGCAAAGCAAAATGGAAAACAAAAGTTAGGAAAGCAGTAAGTGCTAGAGGTACATGCGGCGGGTTAGCTACTCTCTGGGAGGCTGACCAATTCCAGCTTTATAGCTCCTTTCAGATGCAGCACTGGATTTACACTAAACTCTGACACCTACTAAGTAAGATAAACATTGCTCTCTTTAATCTCTATGTTCCTGTCCTCTATGCAGAAAAGGAAAAATGTTGGCAAACTCTGACTGATTTTTTGGAAGCTTACTCCCTCAACAATATAATTATTGTTGGAGACTACAATCTAATCCTAGACCTAAAGGAAAAAAGAGGAGGAACCAGCAGTAGGGATCACTTCCTCCCCTTAGTGGAAAACCTTATCCAACAATGGGATTTAATTGATTTCAAGCCAAAAAAATGTCTACAAACCTAGACAAATAACAAAATAGGGGAGGAGCATATTTCAGCCAGGCTAGATAGATTCCTCCTTCAAAGTTCCTTCCTCTCCAAGAATACGATCATCTCCACAAAAATTCTGCCAAAGTGGAACTCAAACCATAAACCCATCCTCCTTCTGATGGGAGAAGAAGAAAACCCGGGACCAATCCTCTTTTGGTTCAGCCCATTATGGGAAAACAGAGGGGTTTTTGGATACATTGAATAAGGCATGGTCCATCCATGTCCTTGGATCACCCAGCTATGTTTGGGAGCAAAAGATAAAAACCACCAAAATAGCCCTAAAGGAATGGATAAAAAATCCCATAATCTCTCCCACTACCCAAAGAAAGCAAAGCACAAAGCAGCTGCTGGATATCCAAATGGGCCTGGAGATTCAAGACATAACCAGAGCATAAATCAATAGTGAGCAAGAACACCAAATCAGCACCCTCTAGATATTTAGAGAAGAGGAAGAATATCTAAGGCTCAAGTCACGCAATCTCTGGCTTGTTTCTGGAGACAAGAATATAGACTTCTTCCACAAGCAAATTCGAACTTGCCTCTCTAGAAACCACATTGCTAAATTCACCTTGCCATATGGGACTATTCTTAAAGGCACAACTCTGATAAAAGAGGCGACAACCTCTCATTTTCAACTATTGTTCAAAGAAGAAGGTGTGGAGGATAATGAGGAAGCTCACGACTTCCTCAAGCACATTCCAAGGATGGTTAATGAGGAGGACAATGCAACTCTCCTGAAGCCATTCACTGAAGTAGAAATTAGCAATGCCATATGGAAGATGGAACCAGAAAAAGCCCCAAGACCTAATGGATTCTCAATACACTTCTACAGACTCTGCTGGGATATCATCAAGGTTGATTTGTACTGAATGATCAAAGGATTTCTTCGAAAATCCAAAGTGGGAGGAAGCACAAACGCCACCTTCCTAGCCCTAATTCCCAAAGAAGCCAACCCAGAGACATTCGACATATTTAGACCAATCTCGCTTTGCAATGCATCCTACAAAAAACTCACCAAGCTACTTGCTAATAGAATAAAACCCCTATTGGAAAAACTCATCTATCCCAATCAAGGATCGTTTGTCAAAGGCAGGCATATCCTGGACAATGTGATACTGGTGCAGGAAATCATCCATTCCATCCATCAACGCAAAGAGCAAGGTATGCTCATCAAACTAGATATGGCGAATGCCTTCGATAGAGTAAGACACTCCTTCCTCCTCCAAGTTCTTTCTGCATTTAGTTTTAGTTTTGAATTTATAAAATTGATTAAAGAATGCATTGGAGAACCTTGAGTAGCCCCTCTAGTAAATGGTAGACTAGCAAACTACTTCAAAGCTTCAAGGGGAATCAGGCAAGGCTGCCCTCTATCCCCCTTCTTATATATTCTGATGGCAAACTCTCTAAGTCGAAAGCTTTTAGATGAGAAGCTCAACAGAACACTTCCTAGCATTAGAGTGATACCCGGAACAACCCCAATCAATCATGCCTTGCTCACAGATGACTCTATCCTTTTGGGAGGAGCCTCTATTAAAATAGCAATAGCCTTCAGTGGAGTAATCCAAAGTTTCTGTAGAGTCTCTGGTGTAGTGTACGGCTAGGTTGTAGACTAACAATCTATACTCAGGATTTCCCAAGCCCTGGGCTTCACTGGATATGTCTCTCGGGAAATATTCAAGTATCTTGGTCTGCCTTTAACCTTGGGTACTACTAAGGCCCCTCATTGGATGGAAATTATTAGCAAAATCAAGGAAAAAATTACTGCTTGGGGCGGACAGTGGCTTACCACAGCCGGGAAGCTCACTCTGGTCAAGTTAGTCCTCTCATCCCTTCCTATCTACCAGGCTTCTTTTCTTTTAGCTCCAAAAATTATCACCGATCAGTTAGCAAGGCTAATTCGAAATTTTCTATGGCAAGGAGGAAAGGGGAACCAAAAAAATTTCCATATAGTAAGTTGGGACACAGTGAAAAGGCCAATATCTGAAGGTGGACTTTAGGTAAGAGATCCTCTGTTGGCCAATTTGGCAATGGGAGGGAAGATCCTTTGGAAAATATTCTCAAACCAAATGCACCCTATAAATCAAGTTCTAATTAAAAAATATATGCACAGGCTCTCAATAAAGAATATGGAAGAAGGAGCTTCCCACAAAGGAACCATGTTGTGGAAGTTGTGCAGCCAAGGCTCGAAATTCTTCAAGGAGAAGCTCTACAAAATTCTAGGAAATGGGAAAAGAATTAGACTGTGGGAGGACAATATCATGGGTCTCCAACCCCTAAGTCTTGCACTTGAAATAACAGACTTGCATAACTGGCTCATCCAAAAAGGTATCCACAAACTTGCTGAAATTTGCACATGGGATTCAGCACGGAACTGGAGTAATTGGGCCCTACATCGTTGCCCTGATTGGATGCTCCCTCAACTCCATCAATTATTAGATAAACTCACTGGTCTAGCTCTTGTGCACCTTCATTCGAGGGACAAGTGGGGCTGGGGGAAGACCAGAACTTACTTAGCCTGGCTGGCTTTTGCAACTCTCCAAGAACAACAACATTAGATCCATACTACAAAGCTTTGGCAACATGTTTGGGACCCATTTGGACTCCCAAAAATCAACTTCTTCTGCTGGACTCTCATGCACAAAAGGACCCTCACTGGTGAAAACTTAGAGAAAAGAGGAATCATGGGTCCACACAGATGCCCTCTCTGCTGCAAGGACCAGGAAACGATTGATCACCTGTTCATAGACTGCCATTTTTCTCAAGAGGTCTCATTGCAAGAAATTATGGGGTTCAACACCCAAATCCCTCAGCAATCTTCAATGGTTAGTCTTATCGCAACTTAGAAAGATCGCTATCCACACTCTTTGAATAGTAACTCAACTTGGACTAAAATGTGGAATGCAATCCCAAAATATATCTTCTGGGGAATCTGGTTGGCTAGGAATGAAGCCGTCTTCAACAACAGACTTCAATCCACCAACACAATAACTGCCAAGGCCAAAGCCTTGCTACTGGAAACTTTTGAAAATAGACCTCATAAGTCTGACAATTCCCTTCTCCCTGAAGAGCTCAGCTGGCTAGGAGAATCCCTGAGAGTGGAAAGCATCAAGAAAAATATCTCCTTGCTTAGCCATAATTCAGAGTGGCATCTTTGGATCTTTGAGGCGGACTTTAAAAAATGGTGGAAAAATCAGGGCAAAGTCACGATTTTCTTCAACAGAGCCTCCAAAGGAAACCCGAGGATATGAGGGACAGGAGGAATAATTTACTCCACCGATGGACAAAAATAGGACAGCTACAGTAGGGGACTAGGTCAGAGCACCAACAACCAGGCTGAGATCCTCGGACTACTCAAAGCGTGTCAGCTGGCTCAAAGGAACATAGGGGAAAACTCACAAATCTTCGGGGACTCTAAAATCCTGATTAAAACCCTTAACACGGGCAACCATCTCAATAGCTCTACTCTAAACAAGACCCTAGAAAGAATAAGAAAGATGACTCAAGGTATGCTGGTAAAGAATGATAATGAAGCTGAAAGGCACCCAATTCCTTAACAGACAAGGAGAGTCGATCAAGGACAGAATTTTGCAGAACAAAGGCTGGCACAGACAGACTTTCACTGTCGAGAAAGAGTGGGCCACTCCTCGACAAGTATTCGGCTTTCCGCATGGGCCAGTAGTGTTGGGTGTATTAACAAGGCGCATAATGGATTTCATTCAGAGGATAGTTTTGAAGGGTGAGATGCGTAGGATCAAGGCAGGGAATGATCTGGCAGTCATCGCGTGCTAGAAAAGGTGGGGGGTTAAAGATGCGAGGAGTGGTAAGTGGCTTTCATTGCACTGCTTCTGGCTGGTGAGTAGTATTTCATGAATCAGATGCGATGTACCTTAGGGCCTGACATGTGGCAGGACAAAACCGCCCATATCGCATGCTCCTGTGGTGCTAAGAGCCGGACAGAAATTGGACACGATAAGCATTGGATTAGGGCGGGGGAAGATTTCACGGTTATCGCATGTTATACATGGTGGGGTCTTATCCTTATTGTGGGGCCGAGTACGGAGATGGGATCAAGTTAAGGCTCGGAGAGTGAGGGATGCGATAAGCGTCGAATGTGGGCGGGGGTTGATCTGACAGTTATCGCGCATTGCAAAAGGAGGGGAGATAATTCGTTGAGAGTGGTAAGCAGGTTTCATCGCACCGCTCTTGGCTGCTCAGTAGTTTTTTATGAAACAGACATGATGCCACTTAAGGGCCAATGCGTGGCAAGACAAAACCGCCCATATCATGCACTCCTGAGGTGTTAAGGATCGGAAAGCGAGGAACATGATATGTGTCGGATCTGGGTAGGGGAAGATCTGACAGCTATCGCAAGTTGATTACAACGGGGGTTAACCCTAAAGTGGGGTCAGGTACGGAGGAGAAGACAGGTTATAAATTAATTCAATTTAATATAATGCGGGTTTGTATTATTTGGCCCATGGATTAAAGTTTATGCGGGATTGAACTAAACCCAGGGAAGTACCAAAGTATCAAAGAAAAGAGGAAATGTAAGACAGGACACTAAGATGTCATCAGCAAAGCAAGGATCACTCAGCCATGCCAAACGCGTCAAAAGCAGCAGCTAATCTCTGATTCAAAAGCTAGAATAGGAGGACTCTATTGAGCCAGAATTCTCGCAATTGTCTATATTCGAGGTTGTTTGGCATGCCCAACCTCTTCTTATAAATAAAACTCAACCGTTTTTGTTTAAAAAAAAGTATTATTTACAAAAAAAATGTCAAGGTAATCCATAAATAATATGGTTTTAAAATAACTTAATAATATTGAAGTGTATTTAAATATATATTAACAAAAAAAACATTTTAATGTGAATAATGTAGTTTATGAACAAAACATTTCAATGTTAAAATATTTTAATTTTTATGGTTAAAGCATTTCAATTAGTCTTAATCTTTTACATTATGGTCTTTTGCATAGATAATTTTTCAATCAATTTTGTATGAAATCCAATAAACATTGGTTGGAATTGTAAGTTTACATTGTGTAGTGTACAAAATCCAATTGCCCTAGGAAGTTTCAAGACATGAAATTTTCAATGAGTTGAGTTCATTTATTCATTCAAAAATGCATTTAAAATAATATAAAATTACACAATTTGTGTATCCATTATTAATCCATCTTAACCACTTATCTATCAAATCTTTAGAGATGCAATTTTTTTTCAAGTTTTATATTCTAAAATATGTTTTCACATCAAAAGATTTAATCCCCTTAAACTTTACCAAATTAATAATTAAAATAAATCTATAATTGTGCATATTATAAAGTTGAAAATTGATTTTTAATTTTATATTAAAATTTAAACATTAATATTAATAAAATATTAATTAATATTAATTTTTTAAAAATAATAAATTAATTTCCAAAAATAAACTTACAAATCAATAATAATAACTTATTTCATTTATTGTTAATTTAATAATAAATTAAAATAAATAATCACGCTAAATACTATTTTAGTTTCAGATTTCTTAACCACGAAAACAGATAAGTTACACATAATCAGAACATAGTACTTTTGAGGTAAAAATGTATTTTTGTTTACATTTAAAACCTAGTTTTTTAATAATAGTGTGAATAAACGTACCTATGTGGTTTTGGTTGCAATATACATGTACTAATTGAATCAATTATTGGATTATCTTGATTAAATGTGTTTATTTAGTTATAGTACATATTAATTAATGTATTGATTAATAGTTTGATTGTAATAAATGTATTGATTAATATTTTGATTGTAATATATATTTATAATAAGATAATTATATAAATTAAATTATTGTTAAATGTAAATAGGTATTATTTTATTATAAATATCAAAAAAAATATTTTGTAATATATTTCATAGGATGAAGATTAAAATTATTATGTTTTTTTATATTTTCTCAAGTTTTTATTTGTATTTAAAAAATAATAATAATAATAATTAACAAGATTTATGATTATAGAAATTAATTTTTACTTTACTATATAGATTTTTAAGTGGTAAATAATGCTTGTTGTAATATATAGCTTTATCAATATCATATACTCAAAAAAATATTAACTTATTTTATAGTCAAAATATTTTATATAAATTTTAATTTAATTTAATTTTATAACATTTTTTAATTAATTGAAAAACAGAAAAATATAAACATTTTTGAGATAAATATTAACTTTTTATCCTAACTATTATTAAAATTAAAAATATTAAGTAGATATACCATAGAAATTAAATATTTATCATCCATTTATTAATTATTGAATTAAAATTTTGTAAGTAAATAGATTAATTAATTCCTTCAATCATGACCATTACAAATTACTAATATAGTTCTAATAAATTATTCAAAAAAGTAATTTAATTTATTTAAAAGAATAATTTGAATGCAAAATAATAATATGGGTATAAAATAAAATTATTATAGAGAGTTATAAATGAATATAGTAAATTATCAATAAATAATGTTAATCAATATAATTATCTTAGAGTTGAGTATTTGTTGATGACATACTTAAATAAGAGTAAATCTTAGAGTTGAGTATTTGTTGATGACATATCTAAATAAGAGTAAATTAGATAGTAAATTAAATATTGACATTGTATTTAAACAATGCTTTTGTAGATAGATCTATACATTTCTTGGCCAATTGTTTTTAAGGAAATATTTTTCAAGGTATTTAATATTATTTTATAAAGTAGTGAAAAGAACAATGGCTCATTTGTTTAGAATCATTTAGCTGCAGCAATAGTTATATTATTCTAATAAATTGTTTATGTCAATATAATATAATTATTTTAAAGGTGAACGAATATAATTATAGAGTTGAGTATGTGTTGATGATATGTTTTAATAGGAGTTAATTAGATATTGAAATTGTATTTAAACAATGGTTTTGTAAATAGATCTATACATTTCTTGGCCAGTTGTTTTTAAGGAAATATTTTTCAAGGTAATTAATATTATTTCATAAAGTAGTGAAAAGAACCATGGCTAATGTGTTCAGAATCATTTAGCTGTAACAATAGTTATATTATTCTTTTATTTATTCTTAGTAATAAATTGTTTATGTCAGTATTTTTCAAGGTTCCAGCCATCTTGCCGCTATTTTTTAGAGGACAATGTACTAATTTTTTTAATTTTCAAAAAAAAATGTCGTTAGTGGTTCACTGAGGGAGATCAACCAAAATCCACTATTGTTAAGGACATTGGTTGTGTAATGGACCAAATCCATATATTTGAGTGCATACTATTTCACTGCTCATTGAAAGGAGAAACTTTTTCTTTTCATTTGAAAATTCGTAAACTTGTCGTCATCGGCGACAAAATTGATTCAAGTTACTAGAAAGCATACGGCCACAAAATACTAATCAACATTAATTCCCTTTATTCGCATTTTTTTCTCGATAAATTTATTATTAATAAAGAAATTTTTTACAAATCAATTTTATATTAATTCCCTTTATTCGCATTTTTTTCTCGATAAATTTATTATTAATAAAGAAATTTTTTACAAATCAATTTTATATATATATAGAGCGCACTATATATATATATATCTATATATATTGCAATTAATTATATATAGTAATTAATTAACTAATTAATTATATATATCAATTATTGTGAATAAATGTTTAGATAATCATATATATGATGATGATGGTTAACGTTCACTAAATTTTGGTCTATCGGATCTAAAGAAATGAATTATTTAGTTTGATTTAAGATTTTATTCCTATGCTCAAAAAGCTTGGAGAAGCCTCCCAAGCTCACTGTAATTAACGTAAAAGGCTAGGAAGGTCAGTGTTGCAACAAAGATTTTGAAACTGAGATCTAATGTGGTTGTACGCGGGACGCTCTAAGAGGAAGTGATTTTCATCCTCAATGTTGAGATGGCAGAGCCTTTCCATCCATGGTGTTTTAGGAACTGCCCAATGACCCGTTTCACTATGGAGCTCATGAGAGTTCGTTCTAATCTTCGCTATATTAATTTTCTTCTTTGAGCTAGTTAAAATAGAGAGATACTTTTGATCTTCTAGGGTGGGGTTGATGACCTCTTTATAATATCTTAATTTTCTTTTAGTTGCTAAATCTTTCTCACACCACATTTTTTCTTTGAACTTAGAAGTAACAATATTTTTAATGTTATTAATGTTTTGCAATGCAACATAATCTTTCTCACACTACATTTTTTCTTTGAACTTATAAGTAACAATATTTTTAGTATTATTAATGTTTTGCAATGCAAAATTCTCGTCGATCTCCCAATGGTTTAACCAGGCCCTGGTGTCTTTATACCAACCTCGTTTAATCCTTAAGTGGTTTTGGCTGGAATTTAAAGCTACTTAGGAAGTCTATGGTCTCCTATGTTATTGAGTTTGTGCTTGTACAACAGAAGCCTAGTCATAGCTAGGCTCTTGATAGGGGAAAGACCCACTTCTATAAGGAGAATAGAATAGGGTGTGTTGCTTTTAATTTTGAGGTTATACATTATAAAACACTTCTGGATTTGCTCAATTTTTCTCCAGGATTCTCTAGAGATGCTACAACCCCAAACCTCACATCCATATAAGATAACCGGAGTGACTAAAGTTTCAAAGAGGAACTTCTTTCTATCCCACATTATGAGATTTGTTGTTTTACAATTATTTTCAAGACCAAAATAAGCTTTCCATCCCCCATTAATCATTTTCTCAATGCTATAGTTCCAGTTGAGCTTGTGATGAATATCAATTCCTAGGTACTTGCAGGAAGACACTTCCTCCAAGTTACTATTGTCATACATAAAATTAGCGTAAGTGTCCTTCTTGAATTTGATAATCATAACTTTTGTTTTGTCAGTGTTAATAATCATACCCATGGTAGAGCAGAAATCCTTAAGAAGTATAAGTTGCTTATCAAGATCAGATGGGCACCTTGCGAGAAGAACAATATTGTGAGTGTAGAGAAGAAGGATGATGACTATCCCATCTAGGATGGTGCCAGCACATCCTGCTTCCTCTAAACAACCTTCTAGCTTGTCGATGTAAATGTCAAATAGGGTAGGGGAGAGGGGGCAACCTTGTTTAACTCCAATATTACACTTAATATCTTTCGACCACCCCTCATTACTCTTTAACTTGGAAATTACATTCTCGTATAACCTCATAGCGGCAGCTCTTAACTCCAAAGGAACCTTTAGCTCTTCTAATATGTTCCAAAGGTTATTTCTAGGAACTATATCGAAAGCCTTTCTAAATTCGACAAAGCAACAAAAGAGATTGGATTTATCATTGCGGCATTCCTCCACAATGATCCTAAGTGTAACAAGGTGGTCTGTTGTTGAGTGTTGCTTTCTAAAACCCGCTTGGCCTTTAGCCCACTTACCTTCACTTTCAAGCCATATGCTTAGCTTCCTTTCCAAAATAATAACATATAACTTGGCTAGAAGAGGGTTGATCATAATTTTCCGATAATTAGAGGGGTTATTTGTATCACCACTTTTAAAAATAGGGATGATGAGGCTTTGAGTCCATGGTTTAGGGAACCCTTGCTTGACCGCTTGATTGAAAAGTTTGTGAATGTGGGGGATGAGGACACGATCTCCAATTTTTAAGATTTCCACCTGGTAACCTTCAATGTCCTTAGCTTTCCCATTAGCCAACCGATTAACCCCAAAATCAATGTCTTCTAATAAGAAAACTTATTTCGTTGTGAGCAGGGTTTCAAAGTTATCCATGACATTTGGAGAATCATAAAGCTTTTTAAGATAGGAATTACAGTCATGTAAAGCAATTTTACTATTATCTTTAGTTTTTCTAATTAGAATATGCTTCCAGAATTTCTTAGGTGCTACCTTAGAGGGGTGTAAGATATTCTCTTGTCTTTTACGAATATACTGCCTTTTTTTCCTTTTAGTTAGGGCTTGTATATTTTTATCTTGCCAATTTTAAAAGATTCATCAACAACTTCCTTAATTGCTCTCCTCACACTTTTACAATCTTTGTCATACCATGGGTTGGTTTTGCTATTTCTTTTATTACTTGAAATTTCAATTGAGAACTTGTTAATAGAATATGAGGGGGTTGTAGTAAAATTATGATAGAGATCTTCTATGTTCTCTATACTAGATAAAGGAAGCAAATTAATTTTTAATTCATTTAGAAAGAGATCTTTTTTATTTATATCAAAGATTAACTTCTTTTGGCTATAAAGATTATCTTCTATGGGATCTCTATGCATGACAAAATTGAGAGTTATAAGTAAAGGCCTATATATATATCAACCATTTTCCTAATTGTTTATATTTTCAAATAAAAAAATCAAATCAAATCAAAATAAAAATTAAAAAGAAAAATTCAAAAAAAAAACAAAAATAGTATATAATCAAAATGTCTTATTCCTATCTATATTTATTGTTGATATTTTTATCTGTATCATCCTAGGTGGAAACTAATAATTTTATAAAAAAAATTATCATTACTTTTTCAGATAAATTTATTATTATTAAAAAAAAATTGCAATCAATAATTTATTATTATTATAATTAAATTATTATAGATAGATAGATAGATATCATGGTGAATAAATGTATCAATAATCATATATATATATATATATAAACTATTTTCTTAATTGTTCATATTTTCAAAAAAAAAAAAAAATTCAAATCAAAATCAAAATTAAAGAAGGGAAAAAATGAGTATGTAGTCAAAATGCCTTATTCCTATCTATTATTGTTGATATCTTTATATGTGTCATCTTATGTGGAAACTAATAATATTATAATATTTTTTATCTCAATCATATATATATATATATAATCAAAAAAAAATGGTTGATATTATAAAATAAAACATTAAAAAAGAAAAGAGGAGAAGAGATTAATTATATAGTCAAAAACACCTTAATCTTATTTATATTTATTGTTGATATCTTTATTTTTTTATCTTCATTAATCATTTTCATTAATTAATTAAACCAAATATTAATTATTTTTTTTTATTAAAATATAAATTATAATAAATTAGAGATTCTTTAAAATCAAATAATAATAATAAAACAACCATATAATTTATATATATGCATTAAAAAAATTGAGTAGTGATGCTCATGCATTAACAAGAGGAGGTTAACCAAACCAATAGTGTTGTAGTGATTTTCTATGATTGTTAGTGATTTTCTATTATGTTCAATCTACAATGGTAGTGGATAGTGATGTTAATGCAATAGTGGTGTTTATGCATTAACAAAAGAGGTTAACTAGTAGTTTTTTTTAAGTGATTTTCTATGATTATTAGTATATTATGAGGAAAAGATAGCATGAATAATAATTTACACGGTTTTGATTATTGAAAGCTAAAGATAAAGGTATTGGCAATATGATAAATTATAAGAAAGATATAAAATAAAATAGAATAAATTCAATTGATATCATTGTCATATATTTTGAAAGCTAAAGATATTAGCAATATGATAAATTATAAGAAAAATATAAAATGAGATAGAATAAATTCAATAGATAATATTGTCAATAAAATATAAATATTCACATAACTAATAAATTAAATTGGTATATTTATTGGTTTTGTGTCCATCACTTTGAACCTTGAATAAATACATTAAATTTTTCAACTTTTAATTAACTATAATAATTTTTGAAACATATTGGTAGATAAAGAATATGTAATTATTACAATAAATTTTAGAATGTAATGAATTACAAAATCATTAATAAAAGCATGTGAACTTCCAATAAACTAAAAGGTTCAAATCCCATGTTTTCCTCTTCTCGATGATATATATAAAAATTATCCCATTTCTTACATGTCCATACAAATTTGATCTCATTTATTATATAAAATTATATATCTATTTTAGGTTAATTACTATTATAATGTCTCATTTGATTTGACTACTAAGAAATATCACACTTGATTATCTACATTTTTTATAACTAAGTTAACTATTTAATTGATATTGTAAGGATAAAACACGCATTTGTATTATCTAATTGAGTTTATATTAATATGTCTCATTTTATTTGACTACTAAGACATATCACACTTATTATCTACATTTTTTTATAACTAAGTTAACTATTTAATTGATATGGTAAGGATGAAACACGCATTTTTATTATCTAATTGAGTTTATATTAATATTGATGAAATTCCTAGATGTGGGTGTATCCAGGGACTGAACTGACGGCAGGGGAACAGAACAGCAAGTGGCATAGCCACATGGCCACCCGTAAACCCGCACACAAAGCCATAAAACCACCTCGCAGCAGCAGTAAATGCCATTTAATTTGGCACTCGAATCAACTTGGCCACGCCAACCTACCTTGGCTCTACATCACGGCGCCCTCAGGTAATATACTACCCACCTCCTCTGTGTCTAATGCTATGTCTCTGAGCTGCCAATGTCCCCTCGCTGCAGTGGAGCCAATTTCACACACTGCTATGGGCAAGCGCTGCAACATTCTCTGCTACATTGAGTTTGGACAGGGGATCCATTATTCTCAAAGTATAATCTGCAACATGCTTCTCAATTCTGAGCCTATTGAGCCTTCTATCTCTAAACCCCAACCTTCTATCTCTGAGCCCCACTCAGTGCCGTCCTCTCGCAGACATTCTTTTCATCCCCACGCCATCATGCCCCGAATGCGCCATTGAATGCATAGCAGAAGAGGTAGAAATAGAGGAAAACTGCCTCGATCTCCACCTTCACTAGTCTTAGACTCCTTTACCCCCTCGGCTAATTATGTCTCAGGCCGTTATCCAGATACTCGCAGTGGCAGAAGACGCACAAGAGCTATCCACTCCCACCCTTTGCAAAATTCCATTCCAACCACTGACATCCCCACTAGCTCTCAGCAACCCCATCATTCAGCCCAATTCATCTATCACTACTCTCTGAACCAACTTCTCATCAAAGCCACCATCACAGTCACCTTCCATGAGGAGCCATCCAGCGATGAAGGTCGCCCAACCTACGTGACAGAGAAGAGGGAAAATGTTCAGAGTAAGACTTCTGCAAAGAAGAAAAAACGAGAACCTCAAGCAAAGGACGACATGGGTGCATTGCAGAATGACGAGGATGACTTCGACGAATACAGATATTTCATCACTAAAGAACACCTGTCAGCTGAAGAACACACGTCAGCACCGCATGACACATGACTCACAACGTGTCTTCGGTTTTCAGGTTTTTTGGCAATCACATCTATAGGTTCATTCTATGAATTTTTGAGCAATTTGTTAGTTTTGAAAATGAAGTCAACAGAATTTTGCTACATTTTCATATGCTTGTTTCCCCTGTGCAAGCAGAAAATTCTTTTTTTTGGACTGGACTGATTTCCCATTTTTGGGTAGTCTCAATCTTGTTTTTGATGTTATATGTCATGAACATTGGCACTGGACTACAGAGGCCAAAGGCTCCTTGTATCATGATGTTACAGTAATAGATTTTAGACTAATTTAGAAAAAAAACTATTAATGAAATGATCATGTATAATTTTTTATAATATTATAGATTAAGTAAATATGCATTAATTTGACATATCGGGTGGTATTGATTTTTTATGATTTGGATAATTCTAAATGAAAATATAAAAATATTAGTTATAAATGTTATGGACCGTTTATCTTGTGTGACAAAAAAAACTATATAAGAAAAAAATTATATAGGTGCATTGATGTGGATTTGCATAAATATTTTATTCAACTCTAAATTGATGTAGAAAACAATAAAAATTATTTGAATATGTTATATGTTGTTTTTTTGTAATAAAAGAATTACTAATACATTAAGTATAGTGTTTAAAGGAAAACATAAAAGGCATTTTTCTCAATTGAACTATGCATGGAAATTTTATGGTGAAATAGTATCTATGTTTTCACCTACTATCACTCCTTCCATAGCTTAAGTTGAAAAGTTAAGAATATTTGTATTCTAAGGTGGAATGTTTCCATGTCTCCATATACTTCTACTCATGAGGATTTTTTGAGGGGTGCGATAAGGTGAAAACATTCCTCAATGATGATCAGTCTTCAACAAAAAGTTGCAAATACAAGCTAACAATATCTCTATTATTTCTATTGGAATCAAGATTATTCTAAGAATGAGAGGTGAATTAGTATAATAAACTTTTTAACAATTTAAAAAATAATCATACATAAATATTGAACATAAGATGTATGTGGAAACTCATCCAGGAGAAAACCACAAAATTTATTTTTATTAATTACATCTATGAGCCGCAACTCTAATTACAATTATTTTTCTAGGCACCAACCTACATGAGACACCGATCCCTTTTTCTTTCCAGGCACCAACCTACATGGGACACCAATCCCATTTTATTTGCAAGCACCAACCTACTAGAGAAACCAATCCCCATTAAATTTGCAGGCACCAACCTACCAGAGATATCAATCCTCACTGAATTTGCATGAACCAACCTACAAGAGACGTTGATCCCCTGTAATCTTGATTTGTATACTCTTATTTACCAGTTGCTTTAGATATTCTCTTAAATATTCTTCTCATTCTCTAATTTAGCAACTCCCTTGACACTCTAACAAATTGGTCTAGACATTTAGTACTCAACAATCTAATTTGTACACTCAATTCTATGATCTAATATTTCTCCTAAATTATTTCTTTCTACTATAGTTCTCAGTTTTCATACGTTGTCACATAGTCACATATAAATTTACCACCACTCTATTTTGTTGGTACATAGTCCCATTATCACTTGTTGTCACTAAACATTGGTACAACATAGTGCCACTATCACTTGTTACCACTCAACATTATTGTCAAACAGTCCTACTATCACTTGTTTCCACTCAGAATTGTTGTCACATAGTACCACTACCACTTGCTGCCACAACATTGTAGTCGCAAAATCTCACTATCACTTGCTGCCACTCAAAATTGCTATCACAAATTTCTTTCCACTCTCACACTCTTTTGTTGGCACAGTCACTCCTACAACCCCACTACTTAATTTACTTGACCATATATTTATATTTTTTTTCTTCTCAAATTTAAATTAATCAATGGTTTTGTGACACCTCTCAAACCTTTCATATTTTTTTATGTATTTTTTTCTTAAAAGGTACAAACTTTCCATGGGTTATCAATCTAAGGGAACCTTGTTAAAATCTCATCACATTGTAGTTGGAACTTCAAATGTTTTGAGTGGCATTTGGAACTCAATAAAATTCTGACACAAATTTAAACCTTCATTTATAATATATTTTCCTTTACCACTATGTCTTCATTAAACCTTGGGATGTGATGTTATTTTGGTTGTATACATGCAAAAGAATAGGGAGGGGAGGAACCTCCATTATATGAAATTTCACTTGGTGGTGGTCATAGGTATCAATTATAACTGTAGGGGGCTATTGTTATTAATGAGGTTGCATTTCCATGCTCGATTGGTTGCCTCTTTATTTGCCAAGTCACTTGTTTATTTTTCATGTCACTTCGAATTATTGGTTATGCCACCCTCTTATTTTTCCTATGTTGGAAACCCCACCACACATACATAGCTTTAATGTCTTACACGAGGTGGCAGTTAGCATGACACTTGCATTTTAATATTTCCCACCCATCGCTATATTCACGTGATCAGTCATGGTGAGGACCGTGAGATTTAGAATTCATGGAGACCCCCTTCGTTCTTGACCTGCCATTTGTGATGGATTTAATGACTATTGTATTTTCTTTAATGTTCACACATTTGATGCCAATGCAAAGGACCAGACAAGGAATTTGGGTATGTGGATGAATAATTGGGTTCCTTGGTAAGTGGGATTCGGGTTTGAATGTTTGTCAATACTTTTTCCTTATCGGCTCTGTGTGTTTTTGTTTATTTTTATGACTTTTCCCTGTGATTTGGGACCTTTGGCTCTATGTAATTTTGTTTTATTCTATGATTTATGTCAACAATATAAGACATACCCTGTGGAATTGTGGCCCATTTTTCTTTCTCTTAGCTCTACATATTCTTGTTTGGTTCTTATTTTTGTGATCTCATGCGTACATTATAGAGTTGTGGCCCATATCCCTTTCCTTTGGATATGTATATTCTTGTTTGATTCTATTACTTATTCCTATAAGCCCTTATTTTCTTCATCTCCCCTTTCTTCTATCCTAACTTTGAGTGCCGACAATAGAGATTACCCTTGTTATTTTCTTCCTTTCATGAAATACTTGTCGTGATGGAATTTTCTTACACTATGTGGAAATTTAAGGAGATGGGTTTTCATTAGAGGTAATCCATTTTCATTTGTGTCTCCTTTAGATATTTAATATTTATTTACTCATCTCTCTCTTTTCAATGTACTAATCATTCTTAGTGGTATGGCAGGAGGGTTTTTTATTTGGCAGTAGGAATCTATCAACACTATGCTACAGGCCAAGAAGAGGAGGTAAGTTGTCTGTGGTCTTTCTTCCCAAATGTTTTCCCCTGGCATGATGATGAGAGTATGCCTACCATCTTCCCCTATTAGTTTTGAATGCATCCTATTACACAGTTGTAGTTCGCATTGTTTGTATATGGTTTCATTTCATTTATCTCTGGTTTTCATGGTTATTAGACATTGATCTGACTTTCATTGTTTGGAAATGTAATGTTTGGGAGAGGGTTAACACCCTCGGATCCCATTTTGTGTGTCTGTAAACTTAATTGATAGTTTCCCTTCATGTTAATGGATAAATATTCTGCATTTAACATTTTTCTATGTTACTTAATAATGGGTTCATTTGTGAGTCCTTTCGATCATAGAGAGGGTGAGGGTGTCATACCATAGCCCCGTGATTCCACCATGATTTAATATCGAATGTTTACTATGCTTCTAATATTAAATGTATGCAATGTTTATTAGTGTTTATACTTTTGAATTTTGGGTTCTTATTTAGATTTCATTTTTTGCACACACTAGACATTAATAACATCATAATTGATAAGTTTTTCTTAAAAGAACCTTGGCCATAGTTTTTCTCGTCATGCCTAGAATTTTTTATACATCAAATTTATCATTCTTTTGTTTTGGGAAATTATTTAAATACTAGTTTTACCCTCGCCATCTTTTCTTCTTGATAATCAATGTGACCTACCTCAAAGGCAATCTGCATTTCTAAGAAAATTCTAGTTTCTCGGTGGAAACTTGCTCATTATTGGGTGACTTAGTGATTTTCCTAATTCTTGGTTCATGTAGGCGATATTGCATTTTTTTGTTTATGTTTAGTTTCTGATATTTGAGGTATAGCAATCAGTTTATCCTATGTTATGTTTTTGACATCTACTCTTATCAATAAGCTTTTCGATTGATCTACTACCTCATATTTGTGTCAAGTTTACCAATCTCTTATATAATCGCAATGTTTTCTTTGATTGTGGTCAGTAAGAGTACCCCCCTTTGTCTTTATTATTATTTCATAGGGGAGATGGGATAGAAGGGAAGGAGAACCAATCTAGGACTGGCATGAAGGGGATCCAACATCCTTGAACCTATGTTGTTCCCTCATAGTCAAGGGATTCCAATAAGATGACCATCAGCCTATGAATATTTTCTTGAAGTGATGGAAAAGAGAATTGTAAGACATTCTCTTAACTTATCCTAATATAATTTTTTGGACCCGGGATATTATTTCTTAATGAGTATAGATGGAAGATTTAGAGGGTTAAATAATTTTGAATAATTCCCCCCTTAAATCTATCTAGGTATTTCCTATTATGTAGAAGGTAAATCATCTTTTTGATAGTGTGTATTATTTTTTACCCTTCCCATCAACCAATTCAAGGGCATTACTCTAGTGAATAGTGATTTACATTAATTAGAGAACTTTAAACACTTATCCATATTATTAAACCTAGGAACCATAAACACTAAGATCGATATGCAATTCTTAGATGGAATATTAATCCTTACCTATAATGGTTTTGATAATCAAACCTGCAAGATGTTCAATTTAATCAAAAGACAATAACATTCTCCGTAGTATATTCCTTCTATCTTACATGAAACATTGTTTGTAATGAATTAACGGTACTTGATAATTTAGTACATGATTCCAGATATTCTTACATGAAAAATCGATAATAACAAATTGACACCCCTAATAAAACACATGCAATAAGGATAGGATGAAATGGCAACTAGATGGGCAATACAAATTGATGAGCAACATTCCACCCATCTATAGTCGATTGATAAGCCAAAAATACCTTTACCGAGACACCCCCAAGCATGGGTTGTGATCTTATAGAACCAAATTCCTCATGTTTTCCTATTATTAGTTCTACATATTTCACTTTCAAGTTGTAGATGGAAATCACATATACAGCCCCATCCTAGCGCATCTACCTTTTCTCCTACAACTTTTGGCTCCTTCCTTTTCTCAAGCATTTCTACACTCATCCTTGACCCCTCCTAGCCTCATATCATGTAGAAAACCTCCCGCTAATAGTTATTTATTGCCTAGGACTTGTTCTACCATTAAGTTATATCCCCTCTATGCTAGCTATCCATTAAAATCTATTGTTTGTCCCCCATCAAAACTTCCTTTTAAAGAATTAGAGTTCTTGGAATTTCCATTTGTTTTTCACAACTTTCCATTAGTCAAGTGGAATCCCTTCAATAAATTCACGATACATACTCATTAACATCACTCATCAACATGTATCTGTTTAGTTATTATTATTGAAATCAAACTGTATCCACTATTTCTTACAATGTCTACCACTCATTCAAGTGCCTTAATTTAAATAATAGTTCATAGCATGTTTTTTACATTAAATTTCCACGACATTACACTTCTCTTGCTCTAATATTCAACACCATCCTTGGTGTTTATTTCAAACTCCTAGTCCTGGAACAAAGATGGATATGCTTCCCTAAGTGCATCCCCCATCTCCCAGGTATCCTCTTAAGGGTTGTAGTGCTTCCATAACACTTTAAATTGTGTGATGAATCGATTCCAGGGCTTGGGCTCCCTTCAATCGAGAATGAGCTAGGGATTTCTTAGAAAATCTCCCTTTGTCTCCACTTGTAAAAAATTCTAATAAAAAACATGATACATATCATGCACATACTTATGTAAAAGAGAAATATGAAAAACATTGTGTATTTTTTATCTTTGTCGGTAGTAGCAGCTGGTAGGCTACTAGCCCTACTCGGGCCCTTACTTCGAATGGCCCACAATATCTTGATGCGAACTTGGTGCAACTTCTTAGCATGAGTTTGCATATATTTGGCTTAACTCTAAGGTATATAGGGCCTCCCACATTGAACTCTAAAGGTGTCCTCTTTAGATATACATAAGTCTTTTGCCTGTCATGTGTGGAATTTAAATTTTGCCTCGCATTTTATACAACCTGTCCTAATTCCTTGAGCATGCTTGGGCCCAGCATCATCTCATCCACTAGATAGTCCCATGTTATCAGTGTTCTTCATTTCCTTCCATATAACACCTCAAAGGGGCTCATTTTTAAAGATCACTAATACCCATTATTGTATGCAAATTCAATAAGATGGAGATATTCTTCCCATTTCTTAGGCCCATAAATAACATAAATCCTAAGAATGTCCTCTATAATATGGTTGTCCTCTCTATTTTCCCAAATGTTTATGAATGATAAGTAGTGTTGAAACTGAGCTGAATCCCTAGGACCTAAAACAAACCCTTCTAGAAATTTCTTGTAATTGTGGGTCTCTATTTGTGACCACATTCCTTGGGATTCTATGTAATCTAAATATTTATCTCCTCCATTAAAATGTGTGCTATATTAACATCTTTAGAAGTGTACTTTACGGGGATGAAATGGGCCACTTTAGATAGTTAGTTGACCACAACCATAATTGACACTACAAGAAAAAAGGACATTGGTGAGGGGTGAAAAATGTCACCATAAACTCATTGGTGATGGTCAAAAGAGTATTCGTCACCAAAAACTAAATGTCACCAAAGGTGGCATCGCCAAAAGTATAGGTGTTGTAGTGACATTCAAAGTCTGTCACCAATAATGATTTATAATGATGGATAGCGATCATCATCATTTCATATGAGAAATGGTGATGGACCATAGCCTCTGTCACCAAAAACTAAATGTCACCAAAGGTGGTGTCGCCAAAAGTATAGGTGTTGTAGTGACATTGAAATTTTGTCACCAATAAAGATTTATAATGACGGATAGCAACTGTCACCATTTAATATAAGCAATGCTGATGGACCATAGCCTCCGTCACTAAAAAATGAATGTCACCGAAGGTGGCGTCACCAAAAGTATAGGTGTTATGGTGACATTCAAAGTCTGTCATGAATATTGATTATAATGACAGATAGTGACTGTCCCCATTTCATATGAACAACAACGATTTATTATGATGGATCTTTCATGGTCGTCTCTATTGTTACATATATATGGTGACGTTTGTTGACCATCACCAAAAACCGCATTGTGAGAAGTATAGGTGTTGTGGTGACATTCAAGGTCTGTCATGAATAATGACTATAATGATGAACATCGACCATCACCATTTCATATCAACAAAAAATATTTATGGTTATGGACCTTTGAGGGTTGTCATTATTGATGCATATATATGGTGGCATTTGTTGATCGTCACCATTTCATATTTTGGTGAGGGTCGAAAAATGTCACCAAATCTCATTAGTGATGGTCAAAGAGCCTCCATCACCAAAAATTGTTCATCGTCATTCCATATGGATGTCAAGGCACGATGGAATCGAATCACCAACCTCCTGCTTATGAAACAGATGCTCTTCCATTCGGCTAGCACCCTTTAAAGAATTAGACTTTTAAAAATTAGACTTTGAAGCTTCATAAATTGTAAATTCTACAACTTTCAATAAATTAGTGTCTTAGTAATATTTTAATAAACAAGCAAAGCAACATCAAAATTGCAGGTCCCTACCTAATGGTTATGGAAGTTATGAAAAGTGGGTGGAGGGAAAAATAGTTATGTATAAGAGAATCAATATGTTCAGTTGAATACTCAATTAGAAGTGAAACTCTAAAGACATTTATAATCTATAAATGACCTATAACTAGAAAATGCACCAAATATTGCAAAGGAAATGTCATAAGTGGATAGCATATGGAAGAAGAACAATGATGAAAACAGATGCAATATGTTATAGGTTGATTGAAAGAAAAATCTCAATGTTGTTGTTGTTTGGTGTTTAGATATATGAATGATATATAAACTTTTGTGCAAATGTAACACAGATCTCCGGAAACCATGAACGACATATGACAAAAAAAAAATTATATCTATATATATATATATATATATATATATATATATATATATAAAATATATATATATCCATCCCCTTTACATAAACCAACATGCAATTTGAAATTTCACAAATCCGCACTCAAAACATGACAGCAACCAACAAATAAAAGAAATTGACTTGGACAAAAAGCAATAGCTTCACCTTCATTCTTGAGCTGCTTCTGTTTATTTGAATTTGACTCGTGACATTCTTTATCTGACAAGGAATCAAAATCATCACTATTATTAAATTCATCCAACACAGAATTTGGATATCCCACTGACATTTGTGTTTTTGTTGCCATGCCTAAAAACCATGGAGTTTCTTGTTGATAGTAGAATAAAAAGTGTGCATGATGCTCAAGAACACATTCCTTATTAACCATTGTTACCTGACAGAAACCAAAAAGACAACACAATATTAGCATACACAAAATACCCTACCGAAATATAATCATAACTTAGCAAAGAAGTCTAAAAGATGTTCTTAATTAATAAACTTTGTATTTGGAAATATTGTTTCTTTAGATTTAAAAAGACTATGTTGTACAACACTTCTGTCTATTTATCCAGGAAATTATATCATAGAATATGTCACACAGTAGCAATCTACAGTACCTAAAGTAAAAATACAAGTTTTCTCAAAAAAATAGATCTAGAAAAGAGCTTTGAAAACTATAAGTTTGTCATCAAAGCTTTAATTAATTTAACAACAAACTAGTTGGAGTTTGAAAATCAAAATCATTCATAGGAAAGGAATAGGATAGTGGTCAAAGTTGTTATTCATACAAATAAAGATAGAGTCACTATTTCCATTGCAAATAACTAAAATTTGGGTAGTGGTCTAACAATTAGAGCTTATTTGCCGAAAAGACTCATCAATGCCATCATTTTTTTCCACGGTCTATTGTGTCGCTAGATCCAGATCAAATAGCTTGCCATTCTCAAGTTCTACCTTTCAAGTACTAATTTTGGTTTGTTTTGTTTTGTTTTTTTTGTCAAGAGAATTAGATGTTTTATTGCAAAGATTCCTATAATAAGGTTTTCCTACGTAAGAAGATGGTTCAATAAGATGAGGAACTAGATAGTGTAACTAAGGAGATCATTTCGGACTAAAGAAAATTTAAGTGAGAATTCATACCACTCCATGTTGGAAGAAAATAAGAGAATGTGTGACACATGTGGATGTATGGGAATATTGGCACCTCTAGTCATGTTAAATCAGGGCTCTCTTATTTAAGGCAAGAGGCCTACTTTCCTCCACCAGCCATAATAAATTGCATAGGAAGCACAGTTATCATTGTTTTGGGTGGAGGAAAAATATTGTTGCCTACCTCTATTTTCCTAGCCTATTTTGAAAAGAACAGCAAAAGACATCTAAAATATGTATAGTGCAGTCATTGATCTAGTTTGAAACATAGTGCGTAGAGGAGACCACTTTCAGGAGTTTTTGAGACTCTTGCTAGACACAAAGGGGCTTGTAGTTCTACATGTTCATCAACGATACCCCAAGAAATTAAACAAGATGAAGCTTTGAATAGAAATTTGGTGCTAACACATTGGTCAAGGTGATGGTAGTTGAAGAAAGGGCCATTTGAAAGGAATCTATACATTTCATCTAGGAATGCTTGAAGCAAAGGCACCTAAGGATCATATCTTGGCATGGCTAGTAAACGATAAATGCAAAAAATTTTATCATGGCCCTTACCAGCAAGCTAGTACCACCTTATGGAGATGCACCCACCCTACTCCCTTTGGTTTTTACCTCATGGAATAGCTCATGTGTCTAACTAGACTTTTCCAATCCGTCTACACCCTCAAGGAAGTAATGGTTTGTGTTCAAATGGTTAGAATCTTTTAGGCAGTGGTCTTTGATAGGTAAACCAGTGATAATATGGAATAAAGGTCTTGGTATAACCCTCCGTTGTGCACTAATGTAATTATGTGTAATTGTGATACAATTTTTTTGTTCCCCCCCCTAAAAATGAACATGCTACAACATGCAATGAGTAGAAAAATATAAAGAGGAAGATTACCTATTGAGAAGATTGCAATTGTTGGGAGTTAAAACGTTGACATACTTTGTAGCCATGACGAACCAAAGGAAACACATCACAAATACCTTTGCAATGGATAAGACTGCAAACTTTAGCATTTTAAAGATGGATTCTCGGTCGTTCCCAATTTTTTAGAATCATTGCTGGAAGAAATCCTTAAAATAAAAAATAAAAAAATTATTTGTTTTCATATCAGCTTTGCTCGTAACTCCTTACTTCATGTTAATATCCTTCAATCCAATCCAAATACTCCATTTCTAATTTCCACTAGAAGCTGAGACAGATCCACAGAATGGTCTCAGCTTCCAACAGTCACAACTACAAACAATCATCAACTGTGCCAAAATGAAAATAAAAATATATTTTCTCAACAACAGACTAGAGAGAAGCCCGTAATCACCAAACTTATATAGAAGGATATTAATTTATTTAAGAGAAAAAATAGTAAGCAAAAAGCAGTGTAACTCATGTAGGACACAATCGAGTCAAGGTTAATATAGTTGAAAAGTTATCAAACTCATGCAACAACTATATCTTGAAATAAGTGCTACAATTACAAGGGATCTACGTATCTTGAAAATTCAGTGCTTCAATAATCACAATTTTATCAATAAATTTTCATGCAAACTGTTGATGCACAAAAATATATCCAAATGAAATTGCTCCAAAAACCATTCAATGTTAATAAATTTTACTATGCTTCAGCGATCTACCGAATATCTGAAATGAATGAAGAACATAGCACTTTGTTTGATACAAATAGAAGCACAATTATGAATATTCTATAGGAAACCAATCTAATATGCTCTAGATTCTCATGTAGTCTTTAAACAATTTTTATACATTTTGAGAAGATACTATCAAAAAGAGTGACTAGAAAACATGGCCAGTGGCCCAAAAATGTCTACTCATAATGCAACTAAGAGTTAAACTGCAAACGAAACCTATCACGCAATGTAGCATTATTTTACAAATTTTTTCATGATGGGCTACTCAAGAAGGCAAAATCACGAGATTTGTTTGTTTGAAGAGCAACCATCTATTTTTATATTTTGCATAATGCATGGAACTATGAAACAATGATATAAGTACACACATAATGGCTACAATTTTTATTCACTTTCTACACTTTTTATTTTCCTCTTCAATTACATAGATTATCAATTCCATAATTTTAGAGACTTAGCATATGCAAATCAGAACTTTTCCTCTTCAAAGGGACAAGAAAAAAAATCTCACCAAATGTTAGAATATGCACACAAAAAGATAAGTAATAATCCATATGTGAATTAGATTATCTTACCATTCAATCATTTTGTAGTGTCACAGATTTTCCCAATTTTGTGAAAATCAAACATAGTAGAAATAAACTAGAAACAAAGTACACAAAAAAACAACAAAGTTTGTCAAGAAATAAAAGAAAATTAAAAATTGTCAAAACAAGAGCACATATAGACATGCATCCACAACTTGATACACTTTTCTACCAAATTAAACCCCTTACCTAGAGAGGTACCTCATGAGACTTGGTTCATACTAAATCTTGATGGGTAGTTAGGGTCCAAGCAGGAAGATCTGGGAATAATGAGGTAATAATGCATCACAATGATAGTATCATTTTTGCTTTCTCCATTGGCATATCAAACAAAAGCTGAATTTGAAGCTCCAATTCAGGGACTAACTTAAGTACTGAATAAGGAAATGATACACTCAATATTGAAGGACTTTACCCTCTAGTAGTTAGGTTTTAGATCAATGGGGTATTAGGGATTGGAGTATTCAAGATCTCTTAAAGGAAATTAGGTGTCTTGCTGCAAAGATTATTTTAATAAGGTTTCTCTATGTAACAAGATGGTACAATAAAATGAGGAACCAGATATGTAACTACTAAGATCGTTTGGGAGTAAAGCAAATTTAAGTAAGAATTCATACCACTCCATGTTGAAAGAAAATAAGAGAATGCACAACACATGTGGATGTATGGGAATACTGGCACCTCTAGTCATGTTAAATATACAATTCCTTCAAACTTGTTAGCTCACCAAGCCATGGTGGCATCACATCCATGATACAGACGCCAGGAAGAGACTGTATCATGTGAGGTGGCCTAATGTTATAAAAGGTGGGGAAAACAACTAAAGAATGTAGGGGATTGACAATGAATGGAGTTCAACAAAGAGGATTGTAATAATGAAGCTAAGGTTTTTAAGAACATTGAGCTTAAATAGAAAATTCTACTGAAGCTCATAAAGGATAAAGATGAAAAATTCACAGATGGAAAAATCACAGACCTGGAGGACAACACAACATATGACAACCTGAATATTAATAATAGACTGAACCATTTCAATCTTGACCAAGGTATTGGTAGTTCAGCTATCTAAGAGAGTCGAGGGGGTGTAGCAAACATCATATCTAGACTCTTCAGTAATGATGGATGAGAGCTTAAATTTAATTACGGGATTATTGTTCTTTAGACTTTGATGAGTTTTGCACATAAGTTTTATAAATTACAGTAGAACCTAACTTCATACAAGGTGTTTTGCTTTTTCAAAATGGAATTCGATCCTTTATCTCCTTTTCATTTTTATTTTGGTTATTAGGTGCAATTTGACGCTATGGTTTTCTGCGAATTATTAAGTGTTATAGTTAAGTTTTAGGATTATCTATGGGTCTAGTCTAATGGACCATGTTTGGCACTACCCAAAATAATTCCCCAAAATTACTACAAAGGAAGGGAGTGAAAGGAAAAAATTTGACTCTCTGCATGCCCTAAAGACTAGGCAACCCACACCATCCAAAATCTCACCATTGTTGGAGACTCCAAAAACACAATTCAACACGTCCCATTGCGCTCTTCTCCCTCTAATGCCAATTTGAATTTAGTCTTCCATCGAATTCATGCAGCTCTTCCATCATTTCCTCAATTCTCATTTTTTCATGTCCTTTAGATAAACAATAATCAAGTTGATTTCCAAGCCAATTTGCCTCTTCCCGTGGCTCACACGTGAATACCCTTCATCACCCTTTCTCCATGTGCTTCTATTATCTCCTATCAGGTGTGATTACCTTGTCCCATCATAGTCTCCCCCCTGTACCTCTCTCATGCATTCCCTTGGCTCTTCATTGGATTTTCTCAATAATGGAGGATCCCATAGTTTGAATGTGCCATCATTTTATAATGAGGACCCTCTAGTTTAGATGTGCCATCATTTTAGAATGAGAGCTTCTAACCTAATGGGAAAGACAATTATGGCACCCTTCAAAAGGCAGTGTCTTGTTGTTTCCCCATGACATCCTCTATTTTGGCTCTTTCCCCCTCCAGGAAATCAAATCTTCTCCCTTGTCATTGATCTCCCTACATTTTCTAAAGGCCTCCTCTCTGCCACCTCAGGTCTCATGACTCTCCAAGCTAAGATAGTTCAAGTCAGCCCAACAACATTAGGCTGGTGACTTCAAAGACCTCAAGTCCTCCCATTGCCTTCTACAAGGATTATACTGTATATATTTTTTGATAACTTGTATCCTCCTGCATTAGACAAGATTAGCACTCTCTATGAACCAAAATTTTTGGAGTAGATTTTTCTGATGTAGCTCATACTCTTTGTATCTCTACTGTCCCATCTCAACACAAATTTTACTAATATCAAAATCCTCCAATTTCAGTCAAAACAAAAACATAATATGTGTTGGGCATCTAAATTTTATATTCTCAAAATCCCTTCGATTTCTACTGAATATCACATATCTCAAAATATCAAATATTGATAATGATTGGAGTGGTACAGTGCATTGTGTGCATATTTATACTTAAATATGACATAATTTGGTTACTCATAAATAAAAAAGTGCAAATAGGGGAAAACAAATGGAGTTGTGTGCTTTCATGACTATGAACGAATAAGCATCCGTGGTGTCCCTTTTGTTGTAAATGAAACTCAAGGAGAATGGTCTGAAAAGATGCATTCTCAACATAATGCAAAGTTTGTATAGATTGATAACATTGAAAAGTACATCTTTGAAATAAAAATTCGAATATATCATTCATCATCTCAGAGGCACAAATAGGATAACTTAAGTAAAACAGAAGTATGCCCATTGAAAACATTTAGTTTAATTTCACGAGGATGTATTAATATGCTTTCCTAGGCCATAGATGAAGGTCTCAATCCATACATGTCATGCCATTGAAAGTTTTTGAAGGTGGTGATTCCTGGGCTGGAAACTTCAAGCTGCCTTTCTGGATTGCAAGGTTGAAACTAATTATATAATACAAAGTGGACCAAACAGAAATCCAAATAAAACAAAGAATCATAAGTGGTTAAAGAAATCTTAAAGAATAAGTGTCTGCAACAAATCACCAAACTACTTAATTCTTCTTGTGTCCATAGAAAATGACTATTTACCAGTAACCATTAAGTTATCATTCTGAGTGATGGAGGACGCTTGCTTTGACATTCATCTCTCGTTATTGGCTTTTATATTGCATTCTCACCCTTTTGGGGATAAACAATGGCATTTGAAGCTTAAGGGTTGAAATATATTTTCTTTCATTTCTCCTTTATGATATTTTCTTTCTTACATGGTCATTCTTCCTAAGATCTAAAAAGGGGGTATTTTTCTCTGAGAATGAATTTCAGCCACAACATTTCAACTTCTGAGATTGGTGCATTATAATATTATACTTCATGTTTTTGGGAAACTGTATTCAAAACAAACATTAATGTTTGGTCTCGTGTTTGAAAAATTGTTGCTGTAAAATTAGAGGTTTGAACTACAGCAGAAATGATACTTAGGAAAGGATCAAATAGAGGAAAATATTATTGAGACCACTTATAAGTTAATTGGAAATTTAGCACTATTTTTTAACTTAGCTATCCGAGTAACATCATGCACACATGTATGCACATCCATAAGCCCAAAAACACATGAGAAAAAGATGACTTATAGAATCAAAAATTCCAAAATTTATGAATTGTAATGTTAGAATAGGCATACAAAAAGATAAGTAATAGTCCATATGTGAAGCAGATTATCTTACCATTCAAACATATTTTGTAGTGTCACAGATCTTCCTAATTTTGTGAAAATCAGACATAGTAGAAATAAACTAAAAACAAAGTACACAAAAAAAACAACAAAGTTTGTCGAGAAAGAAAAGAAAATTAAAAATAGTCAAAACAAGAGCACATATAGACATGCATCCACAAATTGATACAATTTGCCACCAAACTAAACCCCTTAACTAGAGAGGTACCTCGTGAGAGTTGGTTCATACTAAATCTTGATGGGGCAGTTAGGGTCCAAGGAGGAAGATCTGGGAATAATGACATAATAATGCATCACAATGATAGTATCATTTTTTCTTTCTCCATTGGAATATCAAACAAAATTTGAAATTGAGGCTCCAATTCAGAGACTAACTTAAGTACTGAATAAGGAAATGATACACTCAATATTGAAAAAGACTTTACCCTCTAATAGTTGGATTTTAGATAAATGGGGTATCAAAGATTGGAGTATTCAAGATATCTCAAAGGAAATTAGGTGTCTTGTTGCAAAGATTATTTTAATAAGGTTTTCCTATATAACAATATGGTACAATAAAATGAGGAACCAGATATGTAACTACTAAGATTATTTGGAACTAAATCAAATTTAAGTGAGAATTCATACCACTCCATGTTGAAAGAAAATAAGGGAATGTGCGACACATGTGGATGTATGGGAATACTGGCACCTTTATTCATGTTAAATATACAATTCCTTCAAACATTTTAGCTCACCAAGCCATGGTGGCATCACATCCATGATACAGCCACCAGGAAGAGACTGTATCATGTGAGGTGGCCTAAAAAGGTAGAGAAAACAACCAGAGAATGTAGGGGATTGAGAATGAATGGAGTTGAACAAACAGGACTGGCATAATGAGTCTAAGGTTTTTAAGAACATTGAGTTTAAATGGAAAATTCTACTGAAGCTCATAAAGGATAATGATGCAAAATTCACAGATGGAAAAATCACAGACCTAGAGGACAACATAACAGATGACAACCTGAATATTAATAATAGACTGAACCATTTCAATCTTGACCAAGGTATTGGCAATTCAACTATCTAAGAGAGTCGAGGGGTTGCAGCAAACATCAGATCCAAACTCTTCAGTAATGATGGATGAGAGCCAAGGTTACAGGCCATCGTATTCGCAACCAAAATATGAAGAGGTTTCTTCATTTTTAAATTTAATTACAAGATTATTGTTCTTTGAACTTTGATGAGTTTTGCCACATAAGTTTTAGAAATTAAATTAGAACCTAACTTCATACAATGTGTTTTTCTTTTTCAAAATGGAACTAGATCCTTTATCTCCTTTTCATTTTTATTTTAGTTATTGGGTGCAATTTGACGCTATGGTTTTATGCGAATTATTAAGTGTTACAGTTAATTTTTAGGATTATCTATGAGTCTAGTCTAATATACCATGTTCCGCATTGTCCAAAATAATTCCACAAAATTACTAAAAGGGAGGGAGTGAAAGGAAAAAATTCGACTCTCTGCATGCCCTAAAGACTAGGCAGCCCCAACCCACACGACTGTATGTTTTGTCAAAGCCTAAATGGAATTGTAACACTAGAAGGAAAGTTAAAGTAATCCATACAAATGGATACTTAATGAGAATTCTTTGAAATAAAAAATATGGTGAACTCTACTCTATGCTTACATATTGGCCTTTCCTATTTTTGTTTTCTTTTTTAAATTTAGTCTGGGTGGGGGTTGGGGTAGGAGCTGTGAGTGTTGTGTTTTGTGGAGTTTTTGGGTGAAAAACTATTGTTCATAGCTTTCTATGCAATGGTTGTGGTAGTTGATATTGTTTTCAAATGATAAATTTGATGCTATATGTTTGAATGTGTTGATGGATTGGGAATGCTTGAGGTTCTATTGTATGGGGGTTAATGGATGCTTATGTCAGATTCAACTTAATTGATGTCATGTATAAAAGGCAAGGTAAATAAACATAATAATCAACACAATATAGAAGTAATAACACACACTAACAAGAACACAATATAGAAGCAATCACACACACTAACAACCCCAAGAAATAACCTAGGAAAACTCGAGATCTAGGGTAAAACCCAGCAAATGGAATTCCATGAAAGCCTAGCCAAGCTAATAAACCCTTGGCCCTTTAAAACTCACAACTGAGGAGCCCACATTTGATCAACCCTTGGCACACTACAATGGAGACTAATAAGCCTATTTATAGGCTTCTTTCCATCCAAATATAACTGGCATAATACCATGGGCAAGAAACCACTAGCTATAGACTAGTTGTAACCTTGTTTTGGGAAGTTTTTAATTTGGTTTTACCATAAATATAGTATTAAAAATGTATTTAGTCGGTTTTACGTTAGAAGAGAGTTGAGACTATGTTGAGTATATTTAACACATGGCTCTTCTAGCAAGAGAATATGTTTAACATCGATCATTATTTTCTTTCGACCAGGCTTCATTATGTGTTGCTGGAGACAATGATTCCTATGAAAGGGTTACTGAGTTTGGTGATGATGTTTTCATTGTTGTGTCAAATATATTTGGTATTAGAAATGAATCAATGAAGGGCATGCCTGAGGATCCACTGAGGAGCTTTCAGTACATGTCTATAGATTCAAGACAGAAGCAGTGATAAGTAACTTGTCCAATTTTATGATTTTTTGGGGAATCAAAAAGGTCTATTCTAGCTTGGTATATCTATTTGGCCAATTTCGTTATCATTTGTTCTTGATTTTTGAGATTAACCCCATACAATAGGAATATATTTAAAATTAATCATAGGCTGGCCTTGATGGGGAAAGAAAATTCATAGGTTTCATGCATCTACATCAAGGATGAGAAGTTAAAAGATGAAGGAAAGTAGTTGAAGAGAGTGCATGATTGACCAAACATTGTCTCAATTGGCCCTATTTTAAATTGTTGCTTTCCATTCATCATTTCTTGGGCATGTAATACATATTCAACTCAGACATCATATAACAAAACCCCAAGCTTCTATCCTGATTAGCTGTTTGGTTTCTCTATTTTACATAAATACGTATTGAGCTCTCATTTATCTCAATTTGGTTCTATTGAATTTAAAATAGTAGTTATTGTATGGTTAAATATGGTTGAAATCACTGCCTGTCCAAGCTGAATTGAAGAAAAAAATTCTCTGTTCTTTCCAAGCAACTGCCAATTTGTTGAGTTTAACGTATTTGTACTTGTCTTGCTCAAAAAGCTTGCAACTGTCCATCTCTAACTTGGCCTTCCAAATCAGATTACTGTGAGATAAAGTCTGAAGTAAGAGGAGATAGAATGGAATAGTGGCTTGTTGTAAAGGGAAATATCTATTTCTTTTTCATTTCTCATTCAGATTATGAGCTTCTGAGGAAAGGTGATCTCATTGATTTGTTTTTTAATGCTTGAGTCTACAATCCTATAGAGATCACCTTGCTAGTTCCACTTAATTTCATCAGAGGTGTATTAGAAATAGAAATTTCATGCATCTCTTAGGGAATTTAAACATAGCAAATTATAGCATGTGTGCCTCTCAGGGATACTTCATGCTTTTCCCAAATCATGGGGTGTATGGGGTCTTAAAGATCTTTCTATCTTTCCAAAAACCCTTTCGTCAAAAGTCAATTGGAGAATTCTCTCCATGGAGAGCCTGTGGACATCGGTAGTTTTCAAGAAATACATTTCACCCTCTCGCTTGATGAATGTATTATAAAATGGAATAAAATGGTGCCAAACTCTTCAATTATCTAGAAAGTTGTTATAGCTTCATTTAATATTATTGGAGGTGGCCTCACTTGGAAGGTGCACAATGGGTGGAAAGTTAGAATCAGTTTGGAACCATGGGTTGGCTGCCAAGCTAATTTTAGACTTCCTTCAGATCTTGTGGCTTTCTTGAATGAGCACAACAAAGTTTTCCTCAATCAGGTTGTGGATGAGGATTGGACTACTTTCTGGTCACAAGGTTGGGAGAATGTGGCTCATTTGGGCCTTTAAGGAGAGCATGTTGATATGTGGCAGGATTATATTATCTCTCTCAGAAGGTCAAATATCAGAAAAAAATATATATAGGGTGGACTCTTTGTGTTGGGTTCACTCTCCTTCTGGGGTATATACCCCAAAATTAGGATACAATCACCAGATAGTAGAAGTCAAGACCTTTTTTATGGTGTTTATTAAAAAACAAAGTGACAACTTGGGACAACTTACAAAAATATATATAAAGAAGGTCCCAACTGGTGTATTTTATGTAAAAATGTTGAAGAGTCTATCTCACACTTGTTTCTTTTTTTCCCTTTCTCACTGCATATTTGAGTTAAAGCTAGGCAGATATTGAATTGCAACTTGTAGTGGAGAGGAAACAATAGCTTGATTGAGGCTTGGAAGTCGCAGTGGGATTCGTCAGACAACGAGACCCTCAGAAACATCCCTCCCCTCATTTGTTGGGGGGTCTAGCTTGCCAGGAACAAAGCCACTTTTAGGGACTCCTCATCCGCACTCAATCTTATTGAGCTAAAGTGGGGGGAATTTATGCTCTCCTTCCATCAAAATACTTTATTCATGTGCCTCGCAATATCATTGAAGAAGAGATCAATCGACACATTCCTTGGTCTTATTTTGACGGTGCTTCAAAGTGAGGATAGTAGTTGTGGGGGTGGCCTCATTCTTTTCATAAATGAACATCATTTCATGAAGTCAAAAATTGGTCTAGGAAGAGGATCTAACAATTTTTCTGAACTTCTATCTTTAAATATTCTATTGTGTTATGCTCTAGAATATGATTGTTTCTCTCTTCCAGTCTCTGGGGATTCTTTAAATGTTATTAATTGGTTTAATGAAGTTCAAATATGTCACAACCACATGCCTTCCCATTCTAGAAGAAATTCTTCATATTAAACAATCTTTTGATAATATATCCCACTATCATATCTATAGGGAAAGGAACCATGAAGCAAATTTTATATCCAAGGAATGTGCTAGAAAGGCTATGAGTGATTGGCAGGTCACGAAACATATGAATGGGACAGTCCAAATTTTCCAGCGCCACCCTTTTATAGATATGTAATGCTATGTGTTTCTCTTCTGCATCAAACTACAGATTATATTTCTCTACCCTTTTTTTAACAGTTTGTAAGATATTTGATTTTTTGATGTAAATATTTCGGTTACAAATGTCAGCTATTGATTTTTATTTATTGCTAGATAGGACTTATTATGAACATATCAGTGCATATCAGTTCTACTCCCACATTGTGTGGACATAACAATTTTGATGTTTGATCTCATGGTGGTTTTTATCATAGACAAATTATTTGGAGGTTGTACTACTCACAGCTTTGGCCATTGACAAATGGTTTTTTTATTGAATGCACATTGTGCACGTATTGTAACTTTTTGTTGCGATTTTTTCTTCGGAAAAAAAAACAAAAAAAGCTTATTTTCCTTAATCTGCAATTCAAGCACCATAAATATTAATACAACTATTATAATAAATTGAACTATACAACCCTAGCATCCACATAAATGAGGGTAACAACTCTTTTTCTAAGTCAATCCTGGCATTTAACGAATTTCAAACCATATCATTAATGAATTTCAAACCCTAGAAATAATGAATTTGAAGACTTCAAAGCCCTTCCATTATCCAACTAATTACTCAAAAAGGCCAAAACTGTTACACTAAACATAAAATCAAAAAAACAATATAGATGTTCTACTAAAGTAGAAATGGACCTAAAACATCTAGATTCTCTATTTATAACCCCGATTAACATAAATAAGATGGAATTTTGATGTGAATGAATAGCTTACTCATGATATAAGCGATCACTAAAGAAGAAACCCTAGCCACCACAAATGAGACCTTAATGCTCCTCGCTCTGTGTTTGTCCAGGGCCAAGTCCAGCAAAATTATCCCCACCCCACCAAGCAATAACATAAACCCCGGTGAGAGCCCTTCGATAATATATATCCCTTTCACTCTTCTAGATAGGAAGACAACTTGTTTATGTTCATGTGACAGGACCCTACACACTCCCAATGCATGGTGGCTCAACGATGACATCATAGATGAAACTAAATACCACCAATAAATAGGTGGCCAAGACGAGGGAGAAGACAGTCATTGCTGAGGGCAGTGAAAAGGAGGGCACCTTCAGGCGCATGTGGGGTACTCTAAGAGCACTATAAGGAAGCTTCGAGATGAGAAGCAAGGTGTTAGCGCTTGAAATTTGGCCTCAGGCTGAAAAAGACAAAATCCAAGGCAACATCAAACCACTTAGCCTCGTAGCTAGCCCTACAGGGACAGGAGAGGGCTCTCTCCGGGTCTATCTCGGCAAAAGGTCTTCAAAGGGCTGAGATGACCAATAAAGCACACTGATTTTAGGCTAGTAAACTGATGGGGAAAGTTTGATTTTAAATTTCTAGGGTTTTGTTGGAAAACTGAGCACAGCAATTTTGGGTGCGGGGATGAGACACAGTTTTTGCAGAGGTCTTTTTGGGGCAAGGTAGGAGATTGTCTTGATGCCTTTGAATTAAGTGAATGGATAGAAATGACTGGTGAGGAGCTAAAGAGAGCAAGAAACCTTCGAGAGTTCTCTTTAGACAGATGAAAACATAGATATTAAGCAAACTTAAAGGCAGAGCATAGAAACCATGAATTCTACCTTAACACTTCATTTACTTAATGTGCAGAAAAGAGAAGTAGGAAAATGATACACATAAAAAACTTACAAGTACATGAGAGAAGCACACCATCAACACAAATAACCACAGGAATCCCAAATAGTGCTGCAAAACCCTGGTCTTTCCTTTGCCAAAATTGCAGAGATACAAAGAGTAATACAATCTAAGCTTATCCCTCAAAAGTCCAACCATGAAAATAACTAAGAAAGTACATAATATAGGCAAGCTAACACACTTCCTTGCCTCTAGGGGTCTAGCTCATCATTCTAGGAGCTGTTTCAACCAATTCTAAACTGAGCACTACAATCTAGGCAATCAAAACAACTTGCCTCTATAAGCTAGGAAACCAATTCATTCATTAATTATTTGCCATTTTATGAATGAATCTTCTAGAATAGGTAAAAAGTGTCATGTAAATCATGAAATTACATCAAATACATCAAGGGGGATGAAAAATCCAACCAAAAAGTCAAAACTAGTCACTGCTACGTTTTCCTGTGCTGAAGATGCAAAACTGGCCAATTTTCCCAACGCATAGCGCGCCTTTCAGGCCATTTTTGAGGCACTTCTCGGCATCCAAATGAGGCACAAGTGGGCTTGTTAGAAAGGTCTGGATGTCTACTCTCCAGTCCAAGTGGAATTTCTCAATTTGGTGGCCATTTTCTCCTCCAAAATTGCAATCTCTCAAGACTGCTTCCTGTGTGTCCAAAAAGTGGCAGAAGGTCATTTTTTGCTTGTTTTTTGACCTTTTGGGGGCTCAAATCTTCATGAAACTTCTTAGCAGTGGCTGAGAAAGTGTATTTTGCCATGACAAATCCAAAAATGCTGAGTTTTCCTGAAATGGACCTCCCCAACTTAAGGGTAGCGCGCGACGCACTACGCGTTGAGGGCAAAAACCTGTGTTTGGCACAAAAAATTCAAAATTGACCAAAATTGCTCCAAATTTCCTGAATTTTGAGCTGGAGGTGTATCATTGAGTACCATGCTCCCTCAAGGTGTCTTCAGCCAAAATTTGAAGCGGATCGGACCTTTTCCTCTGTTTTAGTGCCTTGGCCAAGCGTGCTTTGAGTACCTTCATTTTTGCTTTGCATACATGCATGCGGGCCCAATAATGGTTTTTCATGTGTCAGAGCATGTCTTTGTCCCTGTTTGCCTTTGCTATCAACCTCTCTAAATGTGTGTTCACCTGAATGATCATAGAGCTTTGCTCCTTAGGTGTCAAATCACCGGGTCTCTTGCGAGCCAAGTTCCGGTCTTCTCGGATCCTCCGCAACTCATCAAGAGTGTGTTCATCCTCTAATTGCTTGTTGCGCTACTCTAAATATGTAATTGTCCAATTTTCCATTTCCAACTTTTGCTGCAACAAGTCATTTTCAGCGCTTAGTTGCTGGATGATCTCCTTTGACTCTAGGCTAGGAGAAATGATATCAAGGTCAACAACATCTATGCCTAGATCACCTGATGGCCCCTCATCAATCTTGGGCTGCTTGCCTCTCTCTTGTACCTGTGCTGCTGTCGAAAGCGAGGCCCCTTCCACCTGATGTGGAGATAACTCTCGTTGTGCTAATGAAGAAGGCGAGACCCCTTCCACCTGGTGTGGAGATAATACTCGCCGTGCAGATGCAAACAAGACCCTGTGGCCTCTCTGATATGTAACATATGCTGGAGGAGTGCTGACATGCTCTGGCTCAGGAATATCAAACTGCTGTGAAGGCCCTCCCTCATCACGGACAACCTCGGGAGGTGGTTGTGGCACCATGAAGAAATCACGAGAAATGAAATCCTCCCAAGCAATACCCTGCTGTGCCAACTGATGCATCACTATGATCTCGATCAGTGCATAATGATATATACTTTTGAGCTGCTGTGCGGGATTCTTCCTTTGCACTACGGGCACCATCTTCTCTATATTTCGGCACATGAAAAATGGAATGTTCATCATTCGTACCCGGGTGAAATGCATCAACAAACGGATATGGTACGAATATAAACGTGAAAATCTGCCCTCACAAGTGAAATAGCGCATAATGAGCCTCATCAAGGGTGCATACTCATCCCTTAGGAATCTAAAAGGAAAAAACAGCAGTAAGGTGCCTCATGCATCCAGGTTTGATGTATGGTTGATAATGAAATTTGTCTAGCAGCTTGCGCTTGGTCCACTCTTCCCCAACATTTGGTATCCCGGTGGCTTGAGCAGTCATTTTAGGTGATAAGGTGAAATCTACTCCTGCAAGGTTCACATGGCCATTATGCAAATGTAGGACAAACAGGCGGACCAACTCTCTATGGTGTTGAATTTGTGAGATCCTCTCACAATACCCAAAGCATGATTGATACCGAAAACATGACATTGCAAGAGGACAAGCTTGCAAATGAGCCAATGAAGTGGGCTATTCCCTGACATGCCGAGCACCCTTACCACCCTTATGATGCCTCCTTGGCACTTCTACCTCTGGTGTTGAATCACTGTCATAGCTCTGCTCATAATCTGATTCTGTTTCTGACATGGTTATGAAGGCAAGATGACTGAAATATATTGCTGACTTGGCACCCAATTAACTACTTTTTGACTTTTTCAAATGCTGTCATCAAGGGGACATAAATACAAGGGAATTGTTAGGGATAGGGGAACATGTGGGAATTAGGGAGAATAAACACAAAGAAGGAATTTAGGGAAGACAAGCATGGGAAATTACAAAATTGTGGGATTTTAAAGTGAAGTAGGGTTTAGGAATTAAGTATGCTTTTAGGAATTTTAAAGAGGAGAATGATGAAATTTCAAGGGAAAATTTGAGGGAGAAAGGTGATGAAAATGAGGGAAAAAGGGATTTATAAATGGGCAACCTTGGACAGCAAGAGAAATTTGAAACCCTAGTACCATTGAAACTTTAAATTTTCCATAACAAGGGAGGGTTTTGATTTATCATTTACATAGCATTTGAACATATTAATTCTCTTTTCCATTTTGCAAAACCAAATCTAGGCATAGAGGAGAAGCCTACCTGCACTTTGCCTAAGAGAAAAATTGATTTTGATGACTTGCTGGCAGTTTGTTGAGCTGAAACCCCAATGCATAGCGCGCCCTGCCCAACGCGTAGCGCCCCTCTGACGCGTAGCGCACTTGCAAAATTACACTGTAAAAATCTCCCTGACGCGTAGTGCACCCCTGACGCATAGCGCGCCCCTGAAACTGCTCAACTTGCTCAAGAATTCCTAAAATCGCCTTTGCAAGGTTACACTTAGCTTGTGAGAGGCAAATGAGTTTGCAAATGAGTGACTTGCTTTTATAGGCTTCCTTTTAATTTTTACTTGCCCAAAACCCACTTTGTAATGTTTTGAGTGTTGACACTTTTTGAATTAATTGGCTCTGACCTTTGATTTCATTTCTTTGAAAAATTGGTTGAAATGATGATTTCTTCTGAAAATTGTTGCAGGGATAGCTTCTAGGATGCTCTGGAAAAGGAGACCAAGGCTGCACTTGGACATTTGAAGAATTTTAAATTTTGAGAATATTCACAAAAATGAGATAATGACCTCTGTTTTCAAAAACAGAGTTTTTGAGAACAAGGTAAAAATTTAGCTGTACAATGATAAGAAATGTTTAATGAAGAACATCCCTCTGGCCTGCTGGTCCTTTATGACCTCTCAAGACAAAAATGGACTCAACCCTAGACCTAAGACCTTAAAACTTAAAGCAAGATGGATGACCCTTTTGAGGATTTTATTTACTTGAACAAACCTGAACCAGCAGTGCCAAACAAGAGGGGAATAAAGACAAAAACCCCCTCCACCAGGATTATTGCATGCCTAACGGAATGCAACATGATCACACTGATGGGACACCTAATCATGAAATGCAAAGAGCTTTGATCTCTGGTGGAGGGCTACTAGACCGACTCTAACACAAGGGTTCCATTGAAGATGGCGATGATAAGTCTCTGCTTGATGATGTCGAGCTCTGGTGATGAACAGGAACCTCTGTCGACATTTTTCCAATGACGACATTTTGCTCAGAGATGAAATTAATGACTGAATTGAGGATGAATATTTAATCTTTTGTTTTCCCTCCTTCACTTGGGTTTTTGGTGTGACCCTAAGGTATTAGTTACCCAGCCTTTAGTTAGCCCGAAATGATGTTGCACGAATAATGAATCCGCTACTATAACACACAAACAAAATTCATCACTCCAATAATGTAAAACTGAATTAAAATTTATCGAGAAAGATGCATTTCAATAGATTTTTATCCTACTTATATAAATGGGTTAAAATAATAGTCTGAAATAAATATTATCCCATAAAAATTGAAAAAGTGCATCCTGGTCGAAGTATGAGATACTTTCGATTTACTTCAAAATTTTATTGGAACTTTGATCATACTATGATTTCTATTAGAATTTTGGAGAAATCAATTGTTACTATGACTTTAACTTAATTTAAATCAATATTATTTTATTTCTACTAAAATTTTCTAGAAACCAATTATTGACCATTGTTCATTTCAAATAAATGTTATTATGTACCTAAACTAGCATCTAAGGGTTTAGTTTCCATAGTGGTGGTTCAAGCTTACATACATGTTAGCTAACCCTAATAATATTATTTTGGAACAAGTTTATAAATTGATTCAATTGGTCTCATTTTTATGTTAATAATTCAATCACCTAAATATTGGTGGTGAGATTGAAAATGGGGTTGTTCTTTAATGTTCATGAAACATGAGCCTAATATGTATTGCATGTGGCTTTATTTTAACCTTATCCTTGATCGTTATTTGAACAAACTATTTTGTCAAAAGAAAAACCTAGGTCTCCTTGTGGTGAACCCTATGAAAATCGATGGTAAGGCCATAGAGAGTCTTTTTTGTATAATCACTAATGATGGGGGGCATACTTGTAAATAAAATATTAATATACTTGAGAGTTTAGAACTCATGGTGCTCCCATTGTAGATGAATTAAAACCCTAAAACATGTGTTCTAGTTTTGTCCCTTGGCCAAATCTACATGGGCCTTGGCAAAGTCTTTGGGTTGCTAGTGACCCTTGCTAATATTAGATGGAATGCAATCTTGTTAGGAAAACATCTTCCTGAGGCCACAGAGTTTCATTCTTCTTGGATTCTTGTTCATGTTGAAGTGTTTTTCTTTTTGTGAAAGAAATGCAATGAAATCTTATTTTATGATAAAGAGCCTTCATAAACTTTCTCGTGGTATGATAGCACACTAATTTGTATGAAACTATGCTTGCAGATTATAATGCAAGTGAAAAGGATTTAGATAAAAGGGGTGTCTTTTTAGCAACTACTAGAATTATAGGGTTTTGCCCCTTGCAACATGAGTAAAGATCCCCTTGGCCCTTTTGCCACCTAGTCAAACTATTCTTAATGTGGTGATAATAGGTCATGTCACATGGTTAGTGGACATATTTGTTAAAGGAAGAGACACAAACACAACTAGCCTCATTCTTTAGTGAATAACAACAAATTCTTGAGTATTGTGTCGAGCATTTTTTAGGCATTGAAGACTCCTAAGACATGATCCTTTGGTTATTATTGGAGTCTAATCGAAGGGGTAAGGCACAAAATTGAGTTTTCTTGTTAGTGTAAGACATACATCCAATAGTTAGGTGTCAGGGTGTGCCAACGCGTGCTAGGAAGTGTTAGGGAGTGTCAAGGAAACAAAAGGGAGAACTAGGTCAAATTAATGCATGGAAATGAATGAATAACAGTTTGTGACAAGAAGTGTCACTGAGTTCCAGGTGTGCTAAGGAGGGAGGGACAAGGTATGCTAGGCCGTGCTAAGGCTTGCTAGAGGCTAGGGAAACATGCCAAGATGTGCCAGGTGCCAAGGTGTGACAAAGAATGCTAGGGAGTGCCAGGGAAACACGAGGGAGCACTAGTTTCAAATGCATGGAAATGAATGAATTAGAGTGTGTAACAAGGAGTGACATCGAGTTCAAGGTGTGTTAATGAGGGAGTGACAAGGAATGACAGAGTGCCAGGGCGGCATGCCAAGATGTGCCAAGTGTTAAGGTGTGTCAATGTGTGCCAATGAGTGTTAGGGAGTGTCATGGAAACACAAGGGAGAACTAGTTCAAAATGCATGGAAATGAATGAAAACGAGTGTGTGGTAGGGAGTGTCAGTAAGTTTCAGGTGTGCTAAGGAGGGAGTGACAAGGTTATATGCTAGGCAATGCTAAGGCATGCTAGAGTATCAGGGCATGTCAAGGAGTGGTAGTGTGTGATAGGGAGTGCTAGGGAGTGAAAAATCATTCCAAGGAATGCAGGGGATTCTAACACATGCCGCATAGTGCCAAGATATTCTAAGACATGTCAGGTGATATGGCCTGTCAAGATGTAAATTGTTTTTCTTAGTTGTTTTACTGCCACGGTTGGATGTGAGCCTTGTCTTGGTAACTTGTTAAGTGGGATGAGTTAATATTGGACATGAGTAGCCTTCGATGAGTTACATGTAGTTCTTAGGTGAACAAGGCATGTGTTGAATTTCCACGACAAATGATAATTTGGGTTTGGTCTTAAAATCTTTGATGCAAACACACTCAAGTGCCACAACACATCTACTTTAATGCATGATGAAATATACACACATCAGGGAATCAACTAATGCACATGAAAATTTTTAACTTTTTCAAACCCTTCTTCATTATATTACAAACTATAATACAATAGGCTAGAGCTCCCATACAAGGGATCATGACCCTTTACAATCACAATGATACAAGGAATACAACTAGGGCTTGGTGTTAGTCCTTTGACAACCAGTCTATCCTGAACAAGACAACACTTGACCTACTTGCTAATGGTGGCCTGATCCAGGTGGATATTGGTGGTCACCTACCTATTCCACCTAGACCTCCAGTTAGTTTCACCAGTTTCATTGTTTCTAGCAGCATTTACTATTTTTAGCAATTTTTTGGGTCCTAAACTTCCTGAGAAATTTTGACCCCCTAAACAGAGTTTTTTGGAGGTCTACAGCAAGCTCGTCTTCATAGGTTGTAAATACTTTAGTACTCGGAGAGATATTTCTAATGAGGTATCATACACACCAAATGGAGATAATATGACCAAATTATAATGACCGTGGGAAGTTGGCTGCCCAACTAACCCAAACGGGGCCCATAAACTCTTGGTGTTTCATCTCCTGGGATTATGGTTTTGGTTGTTTAGGGCTTTCTCTTGTTGTTTAATAATAAAAAGGCCCTTGAGCTTCACTGTAACACAGTTTAGAGGCATGTATCCGCCACATCTCTTCTCAGATATAAGATACCATCGCCCGAGCTATTTTATTTATATTCTATCTGTAAGCATATTTCAATTCTTTGATATTAATGAAGTGAAGCTTTATTTCTACTGCATCTTTGTGTTTATGTTTTTATCTGTATTTTGTCACATTCCTACATAAGTCTGGATTAGTGGTATCAGAGCAGTTTGCTCTTTCTCTATTTTTTATCTTTGCATGTCCCCAATGAAGTCAAGGTATAAGGAGTTAGGGCTCGAACTGGTTGAACCTTTGCAAGACCAACCTCACAAACCCCGACGAGCTCCCATGGAAGAAGAAAAGAAAGATGAGGGAGCAAGAGATCCTTTCAAAATATTGTTGGAGGAAGCCCTCGAGCGACATAGGAACGTGATGATATATGAACAATGAACAATTCTAGAGGTCAAGCTATTGTTTGGCTATTGTTTGTATGTTGGATATACAAACAATAGCCAAACAGTAGCTTGACCTCCAGAATTGTTCATTATACCTTGTAGATTTTACATGGAAAATGAAATAAATATTCTTTATGCCAATACAAGATGTAGGAAGAAAAAATCTTACTGAAACTAGTAAACAAACCTTCTTATAGAATTATCTACAATAGGCATGTTTCACATTTTGGATAATCTCTCAATAACTATTATCTTATATTCTCTTATAGATGATTATAGACTAGTACAATGGCTTAACTTTATGTATTCTAAGGCAGCCAGTGTTGCATGTTTATCAAAATTTGAATCATGGGATTCATCTTACAACTAAATTAACATAAATTATATCCAAAACCGAAATCAAGAAAATGTTTTATAGAAGCAGTAGCTATATTGTATATGTATGTTACAACCCACACTAAGGTAAATAAAAGAAAATTAATTGTGGATGCATAAGTAGCTAATATGGTGTTTAAAATAATTAATGAAAGTTTTGATAATGGAAAAGAGACCATATTAGTCTTAGAAGGCACCCCACACATGGATCATTGACCTCCAAGTCATTCCAATGCAATTGAAGGTTGTTAGTATTATGACAAGGAAAGTTGCAAGGACTCATTCCCTTGCTTTTGAGTAAAGGATTTTTTAGAATGGTAATAAAATTACAGATTTGGAAAGAGGTTTTTTAGATGCTTTAATAACCTCTATTTCATCCTAAAGGCTTGCTGCAAATTAATTCATACTAAATCACTCCGTGCACCCACTGATATGCTAAAGCTTTGAGCCACAGTGCCCTCTTCTATCTAATGGAAAAGTGAGAGGGTACAGTGTCGTGCTCAAGGAACTGGCACACATATACATACCAAGAGGTTCCATCTTTAGTGGCTGTCACTCGCCCTATATCATACATCTCAACTTCCAGCTCCTAGCTGACGAGCTCTTCCTCTCCCTCTGGTGTGTGTACTACTTCAATTGCAAGTCTGTAAAGCCCATGTCCTTTGATCATGTGAATTGGCTTGATTTTAATATCATACTCTTGCAAGCCTGTCATCCATTTCACACGTCGTTCACCCAGTTCTTGTTGTACAAGTAGTGTGTGAACTGTTGGGTGAGGGACGTAGACTATGCAGTGGTTCTTCAGCAAGTAGGGCCTGAAGTGTTTCACCACCTTGTAAACTGCATATGCTTTCTTGTCAATGGCAGGGTAGTTGAGTTCTAGTCCCTGCATGCTTGCACTCATGAAGGAGATGGGACGTTCATCATTCATCTCGTCCTTCTAAGTGAGTACTGCAGCGAGTGAATTATCGGAGGCAAAGGTGTATAGCAAGAAATCCTTCTTGAAGTCTAGGTTGTAGAGTGTAGGTACTTTTGCAATAGCCTGCTTGATACGGGTGAATGCATACTTTTCCCTCTTTCCCTAGCTGTAGACTGCATCTTTCTTAATCATGTCTTGCATCGGATTTACCATCTACACATAATCCAAGATGAACTTCCGAAGGAAGTTTATCTTGCCCAAGAAGGACTACATAGCCTTCTTGTTAGTTGGGCGAGGGATCTGTGTAATAGTCTAGACCCGGTCCGGATTAACCTTGATCTCGCTTTTGGCAACAATGTGTCCGAGAAGGTTCCCCTTAGACACTGTGAATACGCTCTTTTTGGGATTCAAGGAAATCTTGTATTTCCAGCATCGCTCAAAAAATTTCTTCATATGGCATATGTGGTCCTCTCATCTTCTTGAGAACACAGTCACATCATTGAGGTACCACTACGCTCTGTCTAATGAGTCTGAGAAAAGCGATGTCCATGGCGCACTAAAAGGTTGCGCTTGCATTCACAAGCCCAAACAGAATTTGTTTCTATGTGAACGTACCCCACTTCGTATGGAAGGTAGTCTTAAGTCTATCAGGTTTTGCTACAAGAACCTGATTGTCTCCTAAAAAACCATCAAGTAGGGAAAACATCTATGCCCCAGATATTATTTGTAGAATGTGGTCCATAGATGGCACGGGGTAGTTGTCTTTGTCTGAGGCACGGTTCACGTTCCGGAAATCAACACACAAGCGGATTTCCTCGGACTTCTTGCATACAGGAACAAGGTTTGAAACCCACGTAGAATGACGAACTTTGTATATGATTTGTGCATCCAACAGCTTGGTGAGCTCTTTCTGAATGAGGGGTTCAAGCAACGAATGTAATTTCCTGAGCTTCTGCTGGTATGGCTTGACCCCTTCTTTGATTGGGATGACGTGTTGGATTATCTGTGTGTCATAGGTTTTTAGATCATCATACGTCCACGTGAACACATATCGGTATTGTTTGAACAAGCGGATAAAGGCTTTCCACTCTTGCTGCGCGCAACATGTGCCGAGATTGATGAATTTCGGACCTTGTTCTATTCTCAAGTTGATATGTTCGTGCATCATGGTGGATCTGTGGGTTTTGTTGTTCCTTGGCCTTTGAAAACGTTCTTGCAAGTCATAAAGCTTCTTCAACGATGCCACACCCCTCGTGATGAGATGGCCTTTCCTGTTACCAACTTCTACTTTAAGAGATCGCTCATGCTCGTCATCATATATTATTTCATCTTTGAAGACGTCAAATGTAGTATCTATCGATCATAATTAAATACACGTAAGTTACTTATGTTATCCTGGATAGATGGTTTGTACAAAATTTCAATAGTAAATCTATCCCTAATCGGTGACATTCTAGAAGCTGTGTTTGCCAGAGCATTGGCAGATGCATTACACATACGTGGTACAACAATGATGTTAAATGTTTGGAAGTTAGAGATTAGTCCTGATAACTCTTGGTAGTAACTTTTGAGATGCAGTGACAAATAGTGAATGGTATTACGTACCTGTCGTACCAATATCTCTGAATCACCTACCACTTTGAGCACAACCACGTTGAGGTTGATGGCTTTCTGCAAGCCCAACACGAGTGCTTCATACTCAGCAACGTTGTTCATGCACTCGAACTCCAAGTGACTTGAAACCAGATGCTTCCTTTTGTTTGGGTCGATCAAGACACACCTAGCTCCTAAGTCATCTTGTGTCTTTGATCTGTCAAAGTACATGGTCCACAACTCGTCTGTACATGAACCGTTCGATGCACTTGTACTACTGCTACTGTTGTTGTTACTGCTATTGCTACTATTGGTAAAATGTATTGTACATGCTTCATTACCATTAGTTGGGCAAGGAAGGAGACCCTACTGCGTCTCTGGTGGGGTTGGAGCTCGCTGTGCAGGATAACACCACAACGTTGTTTGCAGGGGGTAGTTGCCAAACATGAGTTCTGTAAAGGCCAATGGTTCATTATCGCCATTGAGGGGAGTGACATTGTGACTCATATACCTCTCGGATACCACCCGTATTTGATTGTTTTTCCCTTGTATGGAAGCCACATGTGCGACCAGTCCGTAGCAAAATATGTTGGAAATACTGAGAGGGGGTGAATCAGTATTTTCTTTCAATTGTTATTATTCCCAATTAGATTCTTCACAATTTAAACATAGAAATGTATAAGTCTAATTTTATTTAGTACAAGAATAAATACAATATAAATGTGTTCCAAGCTCCAACTTAGTTTTGATGAGGCTCCGACTCATCTTTCTTAGAGAAGAAATTCTTCTTATTGAACCCTTACTTGTCGTATACCATCCTTTTAGAATCCTCCTCATCATCACTATCATGCTTATGAGGACATTTTGCAGCATAATGACCTATTCTTCCACATTTGAAACAAATAAGAGGGTACTTACCTTTTAGCTTGGATCCTTTCTTTAGTCTTCGTACAAATTGTGCCAATTCGGATTCAACATCAGAGTCATCACTGCTGGTATTCCATCCTTTCCCCTTTTTTGATTTTGAGGCCTTAAATGTTGCATCTTTGGAATTTGGAAGTCCTTTTCTCATCTCATAGGCAATGAGGATTCCATGAAGTTCATCCATCTTGAGAGTATCTAGGTCCTTCATTTCTTCTATAGCACTTACTTTGGAGTCAAATCTGTTAGGGAGAGATCTTAATACCTTTTGAACAACAGTGCTTTTTTCAATCTTTTCTCTCAGTCCTTTAAGAGAGTTGACCACTTCAGCTACTTAGAGAAAGTATCATGCAATATCTTCTTCATCATCCATTTTCAGACTTTCAAATTTCCTTCTACGAGTTTGAAGCTTTGCCTTCTTAACTTTGGAGTCCCCATCGTATAAGCTAACCAGCTTATCCCATACTTCTTTGGCCAAGTCACAATTCATGACTTTTGTAAATTCAGAATCAGTGATTCCACTAGTGATGGAATTTAAGGCTTTTGCATTTGCAATGTAAGCTTTCCTTTTGTCTTGATCAATTGGAAGAGTGGAAGGAGCAATGTACCCATTCAAAACTGAATGTCAATCTTCAAGTCCATGGGACATTAAGTAGTAAGACATTATTTTTTTCCAAAAACCAAAATTTGTGCCATCGAACAAAGGAAGCCTTCCCGAGACGTCTTGATTTTTCATTGTGACTAAGAATCCTTCTTCCAGCTATTAGGTTGATTATGAAGAAGTTGGCTTTGAAACCAATTGTTGGAAATACTAAGAGGGGGGTGAATCAGTATTTTCTTTCAATTGTTATTATTACCAGTTAGGTTCTTCATAATTTAAACAGAGAAATGTATGAGTATAATTTTATTGAGCAAAATAATAAATACAATATAAATGTGTTCCAAACTCCAACTTAGATTGGATGAGGGTCCAACCTCTAGGGCTTCAACCCTATCTATCCAAGGCACCAACCTTGAGTTTAGGAGCACCGACTCCAAGGACACCAATCTTGTTGTTTTAGATAGAGGAGGAATGACCTATTGTAGAGTTTTGTGAACCCAACATTTCGGACTACCAAGTGAGTCCATCATCAGGGGAAGATGCAACAATAGATATTCTTAAGATCTTAATGGTGTATCCAAGAGCTATAGTAAGGGTATATATATAATTTATTAAACAAAATAAATAAGAAATAGGTCGGCTCTTTTTTATTTAATTAATTAATCAAACTATTTATTATTATTATTATTATTATTATTATTATTATTAATTATTTTTTTTTTTTTTTTTATTCGAGGGGATAACTTAATTGATTAACTACACCTACATGCATTTTATTATCATTATTATTATTTTAATGATATCAAGTGATTGTTCATCCTTTTTCTATTTCAATGGATTTAGAGGTCCTTTCTCTTCTTAAGTCAGCAGTGTGTTCTTTAATAATCACATAAACAACTTTTTAAAGTTTAGGGTTTATGGGATCCTTAACAGAATTGAATAATTGTCTGATGGCATTAGAGCAGGGGTGAATGCTACATTAATGTTATGTTTATTAAGAATTTTAGAGATTTTATAAGTGGTGCCTTTTATGTATGGAAGGGAGACTTGAGAAGGGGATAAATTTTGATTTTTAATATCATTGGTAATCTTGTTTAGGGATAGGTGCATAGCTTTCTTGATGTTATTTCTATTGTAGCCATTTAGTTCAAACACCTTGTGAAGATGGTTAAGCTCATCATTTAGATGGTCAGCATCAGATATTTTGTCCGCCCTAGTAGTTAAGGTCATGATGATGCCAATTTTCTATTTAGGGTGGTGATGGGAATTTGCATGAAGATATCTTTCTGTATGGGTCTTCTTTCTATAGACTTGGAAACCAAGAGACCCATCTCTTTTAGTTAGAAGGATATCGAGAAAGGGAAGCTGGCTGTTATTTTCAATTTCAATAGTGTATTTTATATGGTCAGGGAGGTTATTTAAGTGATTGAAGAAAAGGTCAAGTTTTTCTTTTCCATGACTCCACTTGGCAAATATGTCATCAACAAACCTTTTCCATTCTTCAGGGATGTATGGAAATGACTTGAGAGCTTTCTGTTAGAAGTGCTCCATAAAGATGTTGGCAATTATGAGGATAGAGGAGAGCCCATAGCCACACCATGAGTTTGTTTAGTATAGAGAATGTAAAAATATACTTACTTGATTTTCAAAGAGCTCTTCACTTGTTTCAATATCAACTATAATTCATTTGTTTGCTTTGTCCATTACTGTTGTAAGAACCATCTCCTTGAGTATTCCATGTTACTACTTATTTCTCACTGCCTCTGTCCAAATTATCACTCACTGTATCAGAGTTCTTTGTGAAGGTGAATCTATCCCACTACAGAGACCTGAGAAGCTTAGCAACTGTCCAAGATAGTGTCACTTTGTGGAGACCGAAAACATTGTGGGGACCAAGGAGCTGTGACAACGAGGAGCTGCCCTTAGTGCTGTTGTGACTTTGCAGACCTGTGCCAAGAAATGACTGCGAATTTGTACCCAAAAAAAAAGCTACAGAACTGTGCCAAGAAATGACTGCGGAACGGTGCCAAGAGATGACTGCAGAACTGCGTATCTATTTCAAGGACTGCGGAATTGTATCATCTTCAGAAAAACTGCGGAACTGTGTCAACATCAGAAAAACTGTGATCTGTGCCACGTAAGGATTGTAACTGCCCGAGAGAGTATTTTCTTCACATTTATTTATCCTTTAAACATTCACGAGATGTGAACAGGTCTTCCGCTTATCTCTTTCTAATCTGCTGTGTGTTCTGCTCTGTATGTTATTTCCATCCACCAAAAAAAAATCCTATATATATGCAATAGAAATCGTGATTTATTTTTTATGAGCCGACTAGGTGAATTCGTCCTTCATTTTCCAGCAATGGAGCTGACTTACATTGAAGCCGTCCTTCGTTTTCTAGTGATTTATGTAATAATTTCAATGGTAGACTTTATATAAAGGTTTTTGACTTTTAATATTTTAGTAATTTTTTAATACGGGGTAGTGGAATAATAAGTTAAGGAATGAATGCATTTTTTGGTTTTGGTCTCATATAAATACTTTTGATTATTTTAATAATTTGTTTTTAAGGAAGAATAATATATTTCATAAATATATTTTTGGGTTTTGGGTTTTTATGATAAGGTCTAGGTATTAGACATTATGTTAGGGTTTTATTAATTTATTTAGGGTTTGCCAACAAGGCTAGGGTTTGCTCATTTTTATTTTTGTTAGGGTTTGTTCATTTTTAATTATGCTAGGGTTTGCTTTTTTAATTATGCTAGGGTTTGCTTTAATTAGGGTTTGGGCATCATGATGTACATTAGGAATTTATGATATGTATTTAGGATTAGGGTTTCACACCTTAGGGTTTTCACCTAGGGTTTTTCTAATGTTAGGGTTTGCATAAGGAAAGGTTTGGACATGTATCACAAATAATTCCATATTTACGTCAATGACAACCTTGATTAACAAAATATTCGTTCAGCTTGTTGGACCAATCTCTGCTGGGTAGTAAACCTTATGCTTCTAGTATGTCCACAACAATAATGTTGATGCATTGGTAAACTCGACTGTCGTGAGATAATTGGATGATCACATCTCGGAGTTCACCAATGGCTGGTACAAATGTTCGATCAAGTTGGATGATTTGTGTGGATGTCTTGATCCATTGTGCATTGATCCTTTTAGCAATGGAAAGCGGCATGATGTTGGATGTCGCGCCAGAATCAACCAAGCAGTAGCGAACACTCCAGTTAAAAACTTCAAATGAAAGCAGGAATGGAGGGCAACCTGAGTTTGCTTCTTCCATCCAGAGTGTGTTTAACACAGTGGAAAGTGATCCGAGAGGTGTGCTTGCTCCCCTTCTTGGTAGAGGCTACACAGTCCATTCTTGTCTGTCCCAATGCGCATAGCAGGATGTCTCACTCACTCTGGATCTTAGCTAGCTCAAATAAACTAATGTTCGCGCGAGTTTTCTTCATGTCATCCACAATGATATAGTCCAGAGGTGGTAGATTCACCGAGGAGTTCGAGGTAAGATTGATGTTCGTGTTGTCTAGCAGATTATTTTTTAGTTTTCTGCTAATGGACATACTCTTGTCCGTCGGTGTTGATCTAGGTAGTTCCGAAGACACACAGGACAAAGAGGGCTTATGAACGCTCAAAAATCAAAGTGCTCAAAATGACTTCAACCCAAAACCAAAGCGTAGATCTCGTCGTCCTGATCACGGAGGTGTGAATGGTTCGTCAATTCGAGCTCGTATGAGGGAGAACGAGCCAGTCAAAGTTCTGGTCAAAGTTGGGTTGTGGGCCAAGTTTAAGTGTCCTACAATTTGACCAACCCCAAGGCATGGAACCTAGCTCCCAAAATTGGTTGAAATTGTGCCTCGTTAATTTGCCCAATATCCCTTATTTTCTAAAGATCTAAAATCTCCTCTATTTTAAACAGAAATTAATATATATATATATATATATATATATATATATATATACACATTACATATAAACAAAAATCGATTTTTTTGTGGGGGCCGATGGGCCACTACCCCTGTCGGCCCTCCCCCAACCACTTTATATTAAAAAACCAAACATACAGAGGCTATGGGCGGGCCACCTCCGGTGGACCCGGCCCACACTCCAACAACCAAACAATGTGCAATGAATAAGGGTGTGGGCAGGGGTTGAACCTGCCCGGCCCACGTGGCCGACCCCCAAGTGGGCGACCCCATAATAGTACGCAACCCCCTTTAATGCGACAGTACAGCGCATAAAGAACGGTACCATCATATAAACAGGCACTCCAAAACATTAATGCGACCCCATGTGCCATTTAAATATGGTATGAATGTGCCATTTCAATATATTGCATTTGTTAAAAAAAAACAGTGAGGTATTAAATTGAGAGGGGCGGGGTTTGACCACTGGACCCCTCCTCAACAAATTTACCAACTTAACCAATGTGCCACAACTACCTGCATTGGTTAATCCACCAACAAATTCACATAAACCCATTTTTCTTCAGTGTGCCAAGGCAGATGGAGGAACCAGGAACGGGCATGGATTTTGAGACAAGAGGACGCAGTGCACGCAGTTTGAGGCAACATTTTGCAGGAGGGGTGAATTTTCACTTTGTCAGAATTTGACAAATCTTATATGGTTTTAGCACTTCTCGACACCACGAACGCAATGGCATTGTCTGTTTCTCCATCAGAGTTCTACATTTTTTGGCCATTTTTCAGTGTGCAGATGGAACCATGACTACTGCAAAAACAGGGAGCAGAACCATGATCCTTGAAATTTTCCTAGGGAGGTAATTTTTCTCCATGTCGGAATATAGTCAAGTTTACAGTTGTTTTTCATGGTTTTCCGCAAGGATTGCAATGGAAAGAATAGATTCGCCTTTGGAGTTGTAAATTTCCAGTCCACCTATGGAGAAGAATCTTTAAGGAATCTAGGGGGAATCTAAAAGATTCCTTGAGCCCCAAATTCTCAATTTCTCATAATTCAGAAATTTGACAATTGATTTTGCACTATTCGACGTCACAAATCTGATGGTGCATTCATATTTTTCATTCGTTCATTTCATTTTCCAGCCAATTTTCTAAGTGAAGTGCAGGCATTAACATTCATGTGCGAGCAATCATTTCCATGAGATTCGATGTCATGAGATCGATGGCATGAGCAACTTCAGCAGTTTGACATTCCCTTCTTCAGATGGCCCTGGTTGTGAGGTATATGCAGTGCGTTCATGTACTTCTTTTGCTATGCATTGTGCTACACAGATCCCTGTTTGACGTTAATGAGGGATCTTGTTTATTACTTGTTTTCATGATTCCTGCTTGATGTGACGAGGAATCGTCTATGTGATGTACTTGTTGTCATGATTCGTCATGTTATGTTTTGACGTCCCTTTTTTGTATGTTGATGGGATACTCATGTTGTCGTCATGAATGTTTGCATTGAGATACCTTTTATGCCATGTTGGCAGGATGTTCATCATGCATGAGTTTGTGTCATACTGATAGGAGTCTTTTAACTGAGAGTTCCTATAGCGAAACATCTCTTAGAGCCATGAGGGCATTTTCCTTGTATGATAGCGACATCACCTCTTATGTACATCATCACTATTGACAGCACTAAATGCAGTGACCTACACCATCTTGACACCGGGGCCCAGTGACGTAGTCCCTCCTGGACGAACTCTGTTATCAACGTCTTGTTATTTTATGTTGCTGATGATTGACATGTCCCTCTTCTTTACAGCATGCACATGTATTCATTTATGTTCTTTTAAAAATGAAATTTAACACATCACGAAAGTAAAATTTCTTGGAAGGGTCCTTCATCGCACCCGGACTTGGATCAAGTGGTATCGGAGCAGTCTTTGCGTTGATGTGAATTGCAGTGTGAACAATGGAACGTGCAGCAACAAAGGATGAAAAAGCGATGTACGAGACCATGCTCAAAATTTCCAAAAGGGTGGAAATAATGTATGAAACTCTACAAAAAGAGACAGAAGGAAAGGAGCGATTGCAGCTTCAGTTGCGAGCCATAGAAGAGGCCTTGGAAGAACTAAAGCACAACAAACATAATCTTCGAACAAAGAATGTTGAATTTAAGATGCGTCTACATGAAGAGAAAGAGGAGAAACATAGTTTGCTACGATAGATGGAAGCAAAGGATGAGGCCTTGGAAAAGCTGCAGCATGACCCATGTGAGGTAAAATGTAATTCTCCAAATTCATGTATGTTTCCTGATGATGATTTCGCTATTTTTGAAAATCATACCACAGGAATTGGCTCCAAACTATTGAAGAAAATGGGGTATGAAGGAAAAGGCTTGGGCGTTAATGGCCAAGGAATTGTCAACCCCATCAAAGTAGAGGAATTATCGCGTCGAACAGGACTTGGGTATGTCAGAAAGGAAGTTGGGGAATGCGCTAAGACAACAAGAAAACCACCAAAAACAGATGATGACCCTCATCAGTTCTTTCCAAATTGACAGAGGAGGTAAAACATGTTGATTTCCTTTCGGTTTCGTCTTCACATAGTATGATTTTTGTTGGAGATGTGGAGATCCCAATTACAGGGACAAACATGAGGCTCCTTACTAGGATGAGGCACAAAGAGGAAAAAGAAATTGGTGTTAATAACCAAGGCATAGCTCAACCAATGGAGGTTGTACAAAGACCTCAATTTGCAGGCGTAGGATACACCAAAGGAGAATGCTCGAAGGTGTCAGATTCTTCTGAGACATCATCGAAATCGTCGAGGAAAGAGAATGATGGGAACACATCCCCATCATCCCATGGCAGTGCCCATTGTAGGGAAAGAGCTGAGGCAAGCTCTCATCACCATACTTACACCAGAGATGACAAGGAAAGGTATAACCAATCTCGACATTCGAAGGCTTATTTCGGTTATAATCATGTTTTTAAAGATGAACGTAAAACATGGCATCGAAAAACATGTACCTTTTGTGGATTACATAACCATACATTTTCTAAGTGTTGGAAAAGAATGGCAGCACACAAAAGGATGAGGCATGAAAGATCCTCTCAACAGTAGGTAAAGAAACATGTTAAGCAGATTTGGAGGAGGAAGATGTATTGTAGTCATTGCAGCAGAAGTGGCCATCAAAAAGCCACTTTTTGGAGACTCCAACTAGAGCAACACCTTAAAGACAAGGTGTCGGTGCAGGAACCAGGTGAAGCAATTGTTCAACAAGCAAAACCACCACAAGGAGGCGACCCATTCACCTTGATAAGTGAAAAATGGTTTCTAAATATGTTGTCTTGTCATGGCCATGCTTTTTTAAATCATTTGTTGCATTTTAAAATGTAAAAGTTATGATGTGTTTTCCATCACTTGTTCAGTAACAATGATGTCTGGTATTATTTGGTGTCACATGTTAAACTGTGAAAGTGATGTCGTGTTTCCATCACTTGTCGAAAGAAAAAATAGTGTTGGCCTTATCTTTGTAAATCATGTGTTGCAGCGATGATGTGTTTTCCGTCACTTGTTGAAACAACGATGATAGGTTGGCCTTGTTGTCGTAGCTAGGGTCTTGTGTCCATCTTGATGTAAACGTGACCACCAAGTATGTGTTATAAACTCGTGGCAAGTGTGGGACATTTGGGTAATTACTTGGTCGTGAAATTAAAGCATGTAATTTGCAAAAATAATGTACTACAGGTTGCAGAGGTTGCAGGTGTCGGCTCATCTCTTAAGGCTCTGAAGAACAAAGTTGAAGGAGATGGAAGCAAGACCTTTCAGGACTCTTGTGATGCAAACAAGGTACAGTGAAGTTGTAGATTATTTTTCATGCTTTTGGAGGACCAAAAGCTCCTCAGTGGGGAGGATTGATCCAGGTGGCTCCAAAGAAAGAGGGCTTATGAACGCTCCAAAATCAAAGTGCTCAGAATGACTTCAGCCTAGGACCAGACCGTAGATCTCGTCGTCCTGATCACGGAGGTGCGAACGGTTCGTCAATCTGAGCTCATATGAGGGAGAACAATCTAGTCAAAGTTCTGGTCAAAGTTTCCCAACAACCAAACAATGTGCAATGAATAAGATTACTAGCGGGGGTCGAACCCACTCGGCCCACGTGGCTGGGCCCAAGCGGGTAACCCCATAATAGTACGCAACCCCCTTTAATGTGGCAGTACAACCCGTAAAGAATGGTACCACCATATAAACCGGTGCTCCAAAACATTAATGCGACCCCATGCGCCATTTCAATATGGTATGAATGTGCCATTTCAATATATTACGTTTGTTAAAAATAGTAGTAAGGTATTAAATTGAGAGGGGCGAGGTTTGACCACCTGACCCCTCCTCAACAAACTTGCCAACTTAACCAATGTGCCACAACTACCTACATTGGTTAATCCACCAACAAATTTACATAAACCTAGTTTTCTTCAATGCGCCAAGGCAGATGGAAGAACCAGGAGTGGGCATGGATTTTGAGACAAGAGGGGGCATTGCACGCAGTTCGAGGCAGCATTTTGCAGGAGGGCGAATTTTCACTTTGTTAGAATTTGACAAATTTTATATGGTTTCAACGCTTCTCGACGCCATGAATGCAATGGCACTATCTATTTCTCCATCAGGGTTCTGCATTGGTCAGCCATTTTTCAATGTGCAGATGGAACCATGACTACTGCAAAAACAGGTAGCGGAACCATGATCCTTGAAATTTTCTCGAGGAGGTAATTTTTCTCCATGTCAGAATATAGTCAAGTTTACAGTCGTTTTTCATGGCTTTCCGCAGGGATCGCAATGACAAGATCAGATTCACCTTTGGAGTTGCAGATTTCCAGTCCACCTATGGAGCAGAATCTTTGAGGAATCTAGGGGGAATTTAAAATATTCCTTGAGCCCCAGATTTTCAATTTTTCAGAATTCATAAATTTGACAATTGATTTTGCACTATTTGATGTCACAAATCTAATGGTGCATTCATATTTTTCATTCGCTCATTTCATTTTCCAGCCACTTTTCTAAGTGGAGTGCAGGTGTTAACATTCATGTGTGAGCAGTCATTTCCATGAGATTCGATGTTGTGAGATCGATGGCATGAACAACTTCAATAGTTTGACATCCGCTTCTTCAGATGGCCCTGGTTGTGAGGTATATGCAATGTGTTCATGTACTTCTTTTGCTATGCATTGTGTTGCACAAATCCCTATTTGATGTTGATGAGGGATCTTGTTTATTACTTGTTTTCATGATTCCTACTTGATATGACAAGGAATCGTCTATGTGATGTACTTGTTGTCATGAATCGTCATGTTATGTTCTGAGGTCCCTTTGTTGTATGTTGATGGGATACTCATGTTGTCTTCATGCATGTTTGCATTGAGATCCCTTTTATGCCATGTTGGCGGGATGCTCATCATGCATGAGTTTGTGTCATACTGATATGAGTATTTTGTCTAAGAAATCTTGTAGTGAAACATCTCTTAGAGCCACTCCTGCGTGAGGGCATTTTCCTTGTATGATAGCAACATCACCTCTTATGTACATCATCACTATTGACAGCACTAAATGCAGCGGCCTACACCATCTTGACACTAGGGCCTGGAGACGTAGTCCCTCCTAGACGAACTTTGTTATCAACGTCTTGTTATTTTATGTTGTTGATGATTAACATGTCCCTCTTCTTTACAGCATGCATATGTATTCATTTATGTTCTTTTAAAAATGTAATTTAACACATCATGAAAGTAAAAGGTCTTGGAAGGGTCCTTCGTCACACCCGGACCTAGATCAGTTGTCTTCTTGGACTTGTTCTTTGTTTTCTCCTTTGGGGCGGCTGGTGGATCAGCCTTCCTCAACCGTAATCTCATATTTTCTTGTGCTTCCCCAACTATAAGGGGAGCCCCTTTACTCCTAATTTTGCTTTGGGGGTTGTTTCTTGGTGTTCATCTTCAGCGCTGCTTGCGAGCACTGATACATGTTCACCACATGCCCAGAACTTGATGCTTCATCAGGTGCAACACCTTCATCATTATCTGTGTCTTAGGTTGTTCCTGCATATTCTTTTCTACGTCAAATTTATGACTGCATACAGAGATTTCGACTCACTTCCAGTTTGAACAAGAGTTCTCTGGGTGATTCTCTTCTTGGAATGAACAGAATTTAGAATTTGCGTACTAGTCGAGGTGCAACACAGAGCTCTACGTAGTTTTTGCAGTGAACCGGTTGTTGCCTGATGACATGCTTCCTTGTTTCTATCTGGGTGGATGATTGCTCGCAGACGTGTCTGTTTTCCATTGTTTAAGCTTGGACACTTTTGTTGTCAAGTTCTTGACGAGACGAGTGAGGGTTTCAATATAGTTTGCTTCCTTGTCTCTACCTCTTTTCGTCATCTCCTGGGAATTCTTGCTCGCTGCTCGCATCTTATGAGTCCTTTTCTGGTTCATCATCCTTGATGATTCCAATCACGTGCAGGGCTTTCTCAACAACAATAGCCTCTTCGCAGTTTTCCATTAGTGTTGGTTTCACAACTCGCTTGATGAATTGTGCAATGCTGATCAGCAATGCGGGCTTGTAGTAATCAATGGTGATGGAGTCATCTAGTTTGGTGTCCGCTGCAAACTTGTTCAATATGCGTGTAAACCTATGATTAAATTCTTTTAACTTTTCTTTCCCCTCCATCTTTAGGCTTCCCAATTCTTTGAGTAACATGGTTAGGGTCTTGTCATCAACAAATTTTTCAAGAAACATGTGTTTGAACGTACCCCAATTCTATATGGAGTTGGCAGGAAGGCTGTGATACCATGCAGTTGTGCAACTATCCAAGGTACATGGAAACAATCTACATGCTACGTCATCATACCGTACCTCAAGGGTCTGCAGTTGCAGGTAGAAGTTGTCCAAATGGTCTTCTGCCTTCACTATGCTATTAGGGTTGAACTTGATGTTCATTCTCTCCGCTCACTTTGGCATCTTGTGAAAAGAACCCGAGAGAGCCAATGGTCCCTGAGTCATCCATTCCAGATTTTGGTCAGCCATCTCTTTTTTTCTTCGTCCTCCTCCTCTTCTTTAGAATCTGACGGTTTCGGCTCTGAGTCTGTTAGTTTATCTTTGTCTCTACCTCCTCCGTTACCTTCCCCTCTACCTCCTATACCAGAGTTTGAGCCCAAGATCACGAGGGTGTCTCATTCCCCCTGTCGGAAGGTCGGAGGTTCATCTCCGTCTTCAATAGCTTCTTCCATACCTTCAAGTGTGGCAAGAACTGCTTCTTCCACTGATGATACAACAACCCCTATGGGAGTGGATTTTGGCTTCCTTGATGCGTATGGAATATGTTGTATGCTTGGGATCAGTCTGACTACTTTCGTGAACTGGTGGGTGATGGGATGGACGGAGTGAAGGTGATGATATGGAATTTCGTGTTCAGTCTTGGGAGGTAAGAAGTAACCAACTGCAAAGTCGCACATAAGTGAGAGGGAGTGTGAGTTACTGCCATGACCAGATGGTTGATGAGTGAGTGTAAGAGGATGTTCAGCCATAAACAACTAGTTGCCCTCCTTCTAGCACCAGAAATGTTGACGGTGCTGGACCCGCCAAAATTCATGGGATCACCCCGGTATGAAGTCCCAACTAGATCTCATACCGTTTGGTGTGGGAGTCTCATCCGATATGATGGCCCGGTTTCCATTATCTTAAATATTTTCCTCATCTCTTGCTTGTCAGCACAGGAGAGTGGTCTGCTTTGTCTTCGAATAATGAGGTTCGCGTCCCTGGTGATTTCTAGTGTTACTTGTGTCAATGGTTCTTTCACCATAGAGGGGGTGGGTGAGAGTGAGTTCCAAGTCAGATGGGAGGAAGCCCCAACTCTGTTAGGAACACACAAAACAATAGGACGTGCGCAGCTTCTGGAGGATCAGTCCACATGGATGCGGCAATCACAACACACAAGGAAAGATAACACGTACAACACATAGCAGAGGAGTCTGCGCGAGTGCGATGGTCGTTATAGCAAGTTTACGTGAAAGGTTTGTCTAATGTTGGAGGAGGTAACTAACACAGGAAAGACAGCATTAACAATTTATACAACACACTTTCATTAATATATATGTATTACAACAATTGAATGAGTTCAATTGTTAAACACGGGTTAAAGCAACATGCATTAATACAAGTGTTCAATATTAGTCTTACAACAATTACAACACATGTGTGAAAATGTGTTGGCCTGTTGGTAGGTTTCTGAATTAAGCAAAAGTTCCAAGCCACACCGTTACACCATACATCACTAACCCCGTGGGCGGGGCATTTGAGCCACAACTTACTCCTCAAAGAAAAGATTAGAGACTCTCAAGGCTATGTGGGAGGAACTGAGGTGAAAATTCCTTTGTATGTACAAATGAGGGGGTATTTATAGCCAAGGGTGAAATGGACCCTTGTGGTTGTTCGACTTCCCTCATGACTGTTTGAATTCCATGACCTTTTGACTTTACATGACTCTTCATATGACAAGTGGGTCTCTTTGACTTCCACGTTACATTATATTGATTGACAGTATGGCCCACAGTAGAGATGTGGACAGCATGACTCATGACACGACTCGACGTGACATTGTTGGTACATTCGTGTTGCTGCTGGTGTGCATGTTGAGCTATAGTGTTGTTGGGTGATGGATGTCCTCATGGTGTGTCACAGCTTCACCTCTACATGGAAAAGTGTGTGGAGTCTTTGATGGTCGTTGGGTTTTCTTGATGTTGCATTCACACGTTGCTCCTTGCTTGTATGTTGGCATGCTTGACAGGTTCATCCATTTGTGAAAAGTGCATGTTCATCCATCCATCTGTGCGTGAACACATACTCGCATGTTCGCTTATCCATCCGTCTGTGAACACATCTTTGCATGATCAACCATTCACGAGCATATCTCTTTGCATGCATCATTTATTCGTCTGTTGACGAACATGTCCTTCTGCATGTACTCCATTTGTTCATCCCATCTGTCATCGTGCCATGTTTGTTTGTGTACCTGTATCTACAGTCAGTCATGATGATACGACATCAAATCCATAAATATCCTAGTCTACCATAATGCATGATCGTTTCGAATGTAGGTGGCCGAGAGAGGAGACAGGGTTGCGAAGCTTTGAGCTGGGATGGAGGCTTCGGGCACTGCTGGTGAAAACTGCACCGAAATCACTGGGAGATGGTGACAGGCAATCCGGATCGACAGTGACTGTCCGCGGGGTCTGGCTCAACTAGAGGACAAAATTGTGCAGCTTTTGGGAGGAGAATTCTGGGTTGCGGGAAGGCTGGGCAGACAAAATCTGTGAAATTTTTTGGGAGGAGCGGGAGCCTACTAGCTAAAACTGTATAATTCCTGGAGGGAATTGGCAGCTGTCTACTTGGACCTTGGCAGCAAAAACTGCACAATTCCTAGAGGGAACTAGCAGTGAGTTGTTGGGAGCTTGGCAGCAAAAAAGAGGGAATTGACAGTGAGCTGCTGGCAAGGAAAAACTGCGTTGATGTTGGAAGGTTGGCCTACTGATCACCTCTGTGCAGTTTCTGAGTTGATCGGACTATTGGGCAATAGAGGGCGTGCTCATGAAATCTGTGCAGTTTTCTAGGTGAGTAGTCGGTCGGTTGACTGGTGGGCTGGCTAGAAAAACTGCACAATTTTATGAGGGATACAAGACTGGCACTGGGTGTATCTCCAGCTTGTCTATGCATTTTTCTCAGTCAGTGGAGCGGGAAAGATCTGTAGCCTTTATGCAATTTTTGAGGGGAGTCAGTACCAGGGTGACTGTCGGGTCAAACTGTCTGGTTGGCCAGCAGGAAGGTTGATTGATCAGATTGCGAGCAGTGCAACTTGAAATGGCTTACTTGGTGCTTCTACATTGTTCTGGGTGACAGTCGATCAATTTGATAGTGGGGAAAAGGTCTAACTATCAGAGGGTGATCCGGTCATTAGAACTTCAGCAAAACAACTAAGTGTGTGAGCGAGTGAAAAGATGCATGTGTGAACTTGAAAACACACACTTACATGACTTGACGACAATATGACTAAAACCATCCAGAAACACATGCTCAACATGACTGACCGACGGTGTAAGCGACAAGTGCAATGCTTGTGATTGATCGTTAGATGACCGCGATGATGGGTACGCGATACTATATATGACTCTATGTGTGAGTGTGATAGATGTTTACATAGCGAACACAGCATGTACACACGAATCAAAGACCTTGTGTATGACCAAAACATGGTCGCAAGCATGACATTGACATCAACATGCAAAAGTTGTATGTCGAACGATCAAGCAAGGTTGGTGCGAAGACTCACACGAACTCACGGGGTGAACCTGAGTGTGTGCAGACATCAAGTAAAATTCTAAAGGACGCTCTGAAATTGGATGTGAGCCAAAATTTTGGAGGGTGTTGCAGACGCTACAATAGAAGGGCATGAGTAAGGAAATCCAAAAATATGTCATGGAATGTGATGTTTGTCAAAGAAATAAGAGTGAAAATATCACAACCCCTGGTTTACTACACCCATTACATATTCCAAATCAAAAATGGGAGGAAATCTTGATGGATTTCATTGAAGGACTACCTATGTCTGAGGGTAAGGACAAGATATTTGTCGTAGTCGACAGAATCACCAAATATGTCCACTTCACAGGAATCAAAAAAACTGACACAACTAAGAAAATTGCGGATGTGTTTTGTAAAAACATTTACAAACTACATGGTTTTCCCAAGGTTATTGTCAATGATAGAGACACAAAATTTAAAGGCAATTTTTGGAAAGATTTCTTCCACCAAGAAGGAATATCTTGCATCATGAGTTTGGCTTATCACCCCTAGACAAATGGTCAAATTGAAGTAGTAAATAAATGTTTGGAAACATATCTTCGTTGTTTCATCACCGAAAAACAAAACAAATGGTGATAGTGGCTACACCTGGCAGAATGATGGTATAATACCATCTATCATACTTCATCTAAAATGATGCCTTTCCAAGCCCTATGTGGCTATGAACCACCCAGGTTAAAGGATTTTGTGCTATTCGATTCTAAGGTACAAGTAGTAAAGGACCACTTAGAAGAAAACCAAAGAATTATTAACTTGTTAAAAAAAAATCTAACAGTGGCACATAATAGAATGAAGCAACAAGCCAACCAGCACCACACCGAAAGAGAGTTAGGAGGAGATTGGGTCTTTGTTAGAATTCATCCCTATAAGCATATATCATTAAAATAACAAGGGAAAAATAATTATCTCCTAAATATTATGGACCATACCAAATAATAAAAAAAATAAGTAGCATGGCTTATGGACTAGAGCTACCAGACAATTGTCAAGTCCACAACACATTCCATGTATCAAGTCTTAAAAAAATACTGGCGAAAAATCAAACAGCTCAAACAGATATACCTGAGACTGATGAAGAAGGAAGAGTCATATTAGAACATGAAGGCATGCTCGCTACCAGAGAGAAGGTATTACAATCCAAAACTATTAAGGAGTACCTTATCAAATGGAAGAAACTACCAAAGGAAGACTTGTCATGGGTGACAGAACAGTTTCTTCAGCAACACCCAACATTGCTTATGCTTTGAGGACAAAGCTTTTTTAACGGAAAGGCAATGTTATGAATTAAATATTCATAGATCAATATATATATATATATATATATATATATATATAATAAATAATAAAATAATAATAAATAAATATTAATTAATAAATCAGTAAATAAATTAAAATTAAGCTAAGTTAATTAGTTTTGAAGAGACATTGTTCAAAATGATGTTTCTTTTCAGGGTCATGGCCAGTCAACTCTTATAAAGGAGAATCACCCTAGCCTTGTAAAACCATCTCGAATATTGAATAATAAAATATATTGATTTACAACAAATGTGTAATTCGTTTGGTAATATAAGTGAACAGAAAAATTACTGCTCCAAAAACATATAGAACCTCAGTGTTCTATCCAGGAAGGAAGAAAAGCTATGATTACAAGAGAGGCATATAGCCTCTAATAAATTAATTTTGTTGAAGAAGAAATACATATCACAAAGATATTAAAGAAAACTTATTAATAAACATTTCACAATTCAAAACTCTAGAGATTCATCTTCGAACACAACAATCACACCCAGGAAGAATGAGAGACCAGTGGTTTGGAACATCTGACCTAGGAAAGTGTATCCAAATGTTCAGTGAACTAGAGAAGTAACCCAATAACTTGGAAACATCGAAGGAAAGCAGAGAACCCTTCTTGGTGTGTAGAATGGTTACATGTAGAAATAGTAAAGAATTAAAATTAATATATAATATACAGAGGAAAAGAATGGGGAATGGTTTTATCATACATTAGGGGAATTTTGAGGTCTAAAATGGGCCTCCTAAGAAAAATGTACAACCAAAATAAACTTTATAAAAACCAATAGCATTCAAGATGATGATGTCAACCATGGGGGATGATTCACCATTTTGGAGTAAAAAAGTAAAAAGATTAAAAAATAATAAAAGTTCCTTTTCAACACGTATTTTCAACTTATCTCCCTAAGGTTGTACTGAAATTTTGAGCAGGAGTACTCATTGGATGCAAAATTTAATTCCTCATCCAAGGAGTATCCATGTTGCATACTTTCCATGGACCCTGCTACACGAAAAATGAGAAATACATGAAACAACGTTATTACAATCACGTTTCTCATGTATTTCTCATTTTTCATGTAGCAGGTTCTGTAGAAAGTATGAAACATGGGTACTCCTTGGATGAGGAATCAAATTATACATCCAATGAGTGTTTTCGCTCGAATTTTTAGTAAGTCGATAGGGAGATAAGATGAAAATACGAGTTGGAAAAATAGTTTTTTTTTCTTTTTTCCCTCTAAAATTTGATGATGTAATCAAATCTTATTTTATTATTTCCACTATTATTTTATAATTTCCATAGGAGGCCCATTTTAGACCTCAAAACTCCCCTAATTATTACCTTTGAAGAGATTTAGGCTCTGTAAATTCTCCAAATCAACTTCAAAATAATAAACAAATTTAATATTGGAATGAAGAAGGAAAATTCCTAGTTTTAACAAAGAATGTGAACATATACATATACCCACATATGAAAGTTAAAGTGTACAAGAAACTCTATATACAACACGGTCACAAATCAGTTATAACAAAAAGGGGAATAATAATATTATTCAGAGAAAGTGTTTGAACTCTGTATACAATGAAGAAAAACTTTAAAACACACACATGGAGAGAGAGAGAGTGTGTGTGTGTTTCTAATACATACTTGGGTATGCAAAAAGTATGGTTGAGAAGAATAGACCCTGGCCATTAACACCCGAATAGAATTTTACACTATAAAATTGAACTCAATATATATATATATATAAACAGAGTCGCGCCCAATTTTAAAAAATAGGGTTGATGCCTATAGGTGGTTGTAACACACTCAAGGTTAAGGGAAAACCCTAAATCTCAATAAATCTTAACATAATAACATAATGGAAAGGAAAGCTCTATTATTATTGTCCTTTCTCTATATATTAGGATGACATTTTCTAACCCTAAGATTAAGTGTATTCATAAATGAAATGGGTATAAACCCTAACAAGAAATTAGAGGAAAAAAAATAAAATAAAATAAAATAACCATTAACAAAGGAAAAATTGCAACATAGAATTTGATCATGACAAAAAATTCAGAAGGGAATTTCACACATTTTACCTGGAATTCGAGAAGTCATTTAACTAGAGGTTAGAAGAACAAAACCTTGGAACTTTGTTGGTCTCTCCAACGAAAATACATCTCCTATAGAGAGATTGTAAATATGTTCAAACCACCATCTATTAAAAACCCAAATTTTATACTTGAATAACAATGAAAGAAACAAGAATTACTAAGGTTTTGTCTTAGAGATTCCCCTGAAAGGAATTTCCAGTAGATGGCAAAGAGAAAATTCTTAACATTGCAAATATGAACTCTAGATAACTTTTATGGTCGACGGCCAAAGTTCTGAAACAAACTCTCGACAGAGAAACACCGTAAGTAAAGTAGTATGAACCTATCATGGACAATAACGATATGATTAGTTCACAAAGAGGTTAAACCCTAACAATTTTAATAATAGAATAATTTGAGCACAAAATAATTGACACAACAGTAAGGCAATTACCTTTGAGGTAACCTGGTGAATAAGTTAATGTATAACCATTTGTTTGAAAGACTTCACAACACAGTGAAAGGAAGAAATGAAAACCTATTTTCTTCCATGTCAAAAGTATCTCGAAAAATTTAAGCGTAGAGTGGTAAGCTACAGAGCATCGAGAGAAAATGAACGAACAGACAAGAATTGTTGGGGTAGTGATTACATCGCAAGAAAACCCTAAAAAATATGAACATTGTCAATTCGATTGATCGTCGTAAAAGCATGTTAATGTGTCTCATTATATGGCAAAAGCAAAAAAGTACTCAAATAAAAAAAGATAAAAAAAATAATATAAAAATATCAATTAAATGAGTGAGTTTCATACTTGTTAATTATAAAAAATAAATGCTAAATTTGTAACAAAGCTAACTCACAATAAATTTTGGTAAAAGCTATAGTGAACCTATTTATTGGGTTTAGAAAATATAAATAATGTTATAAAAAGTAAATACTAAATTTGCGAATAAGTCAACTAATAGTAAATATTGGTAAAAGCTATGGTTAATCACTCACAAAATATAAATAAATTTATGTAAAGTTAAATGAAATGCTAAAACTCTTTAAAAATATATATAAAAATAGAAGTAGAATTTCTAAACAAATAATTTTCTATATTATATTTTGAATAATATAAAATATGTTATTATAATCATAATTAAAATTTTTATTATAAAAAATATAAAATATATTTTAAAAATTTTCAAAAAATAATTTTAACATTTTGTTATATGTTATTTTCAAATTTCTATTAAAAAAAATTGATTTTATAAACTTGAAAGGGTAGTTTCTTGGGTCGCGGTTTTATATATACGAAAATATGATCATTTTTACTAGTATTTTAATAATAATTAAAAAATATGCTTATTTTTTATTTTTAAATTTGTTTAGCAATCTTTAGAATGTTTACAACACATCTCTTAAAGAAATTGGAATTAAAAAACATAAATCAATAGAGAAATGGGGGGTCGCGGTTTTGTCACTACTTAAAAATTTATGTAAAATATTAATGATACCTGTTAAAGAAAATGAATAAATTAGATAAAAATTATATATTAAATTTTAGAAAAAATATGACATGAAATTGAATTTAAATTGACATGTTTTGTCTTCTTTTACCACCACCTAATTTTTGATGATTTTGTAATTTTAAGAGTAAACATTCCAACTCCATTTATTTTTATAAAACTTCTTTTCCAGAAAAAGGGAAAAAGTGATACACATTAACATGCTTTTACAGACCATTGTCGATTTGGTAGGTCAAAGGACAATTTGTGGAGGTTCAATAGAATGATACGTATATGAATGGAAGGATCTAGAGAGAATTTTTATAAAACTTTAGTTACTATATCGAACCCCTTTCATGGAACCATGGAACAAAATAGCATGGTGAAACAATGATTTCGAAGTTTAGTATTAACATAAGTAAATGCAAAGGGTTACAAACCAAAACATGTGTATATGTGGCATGTTCAATTTAGTTGACATATGTTATACAATTATGCAAGATTAAGACATGAAGGTTCTAGACAAATTTTTAACGATGACGATAGTTACATTATTATACTTCTTGGTAAAAGTAAGAGAACAATATTGATATAATCCAAATATGTTAGTGAACAAAGAAAACACACTTTTAATTAATACACATAATTACTTCTAAAATACCATACATTATTAAATGTTCTAATAGGTAAGTGATAAATGGGTCTAAATTTGGTAGATCATATTCAATGAGAATACTAAAATAAGTATATTAGTAAGAAGGAATTTAGTATACAAATTTCTAAAAGACAAAGATCACATATATAATTCTTGAAAGAAGGAAAATGTCAACTTATAGATTATCAAAACCTTAAAATGAGATTCTCAATGAAAAAGGGCCTATGGATTTCAAATAAGATGACAATACAGGAATTGCAGAAAAAAGATACTATGTGTAGGTAATAATTCAGTATCACAAACATTTCTATTATCTATTTTAGAAAGAAAGAAAGAAATATATATATATATATATATATATATATATATATATATATATATATATATATATTGTAACCTACGACTCTAATACCACTTGTAATGAACCTATTCTAACCATTTAAAAAAAAAATAACAATCAACTGTATGGGAGAAAGATATGTATGCTCCCATACAGTTGATTGTTATTTTTTTTTTAAATGGTTAGAAGAGGTTCATTACAAGTGGTATTAGAGTCGTAGGTTACAATATTGGGTCTTTTATGGGTCCTAAACTAAAACGGTTATTTGTATTTATGTCATGATCATATAATCAAAGGAATATTAGAAAAAATTGAAGTATGGTTGAGGAATATAATGGGAAGACCACGGGGGATTCACTCAATGAACCTCTGACATATCACATGCGTTCATGGCATACTAAACAATACCCTTATTTGACTACATATTGGAAAAGACCTCTAAAAATGAAATTATTTAACCCCCTACCAATACAAACCCAATACACCTTCCCAATTTAAAAAACCCCTACTTTCACTAGCTATTGTAGGTATCCATTTTTTCATTAACATTTTTTATACCCCTTTATATTTTTCATTAACTTTGATCTCCCTTTTTTATACCTTCCAGTATAAAAACACTTTACCCCCTATTATATTCTTAATATATTATGTCATTTTTTCCTCAATATTATCTCCCAATATGAATGCACGTGGTGTGGTATTTCTCCCCCATTGAAGCCCTCATGGGACAGAATTCCATAGGATCACCTAGAGGTGGTGACAAACCTAATATTGAGATTGGAATGATGGGGGAAGGAACTGGTAATACATAGAACAAAGAATCTGATACATTGCAAGTAATGTGTAGGTTGAAGGAAGACTTAGATAACATAAAGGTCAGTCAAGAAAGATTGTCCAAAGCTAAAGAAGAACATGAGGAGATTAATGGTTATTTGTTGAGAAAATTAGAAGAAGATGGATTCAACAAGGAAACGGAAGAAACTCATAAGAAGGTAACTAAGAGTGAATCAACATATGCACTTGATTCTATAACTTCTAGTGGAAGTAAGTCTCATGAATGTAGTGCCCACTCTAGTTTCCTGACCCTAATATGACATTATCTTACATACTTTAGTCTATAAGGAACTCAGGTTGAGGATCCAGAAATGTGACTCTATTATTAGTGAATGTGATGGTTATGTATGTTCTCTATTAATATTATGATTATGACATAATTAATGGTTATGTGTACTCTCTATTGATATCATGATGGTGATAGTAGTAAAGGATAGACATGTTTCTATTGATGTTATAATGATGATAGCTTTGATCTATATGTATGGTTCCATTAAGGTTATGATGATGCTAGCCATGATGAAGGTATCCCCTATGTTAGCTACTTACATTAGTTCTGGTTCACAATGAACAATGATGTGAATGACCAAGTGATGGTAATAATGCTATTATGACAATGACTAACACTGAGAAACCTGGTTACTGATTATTATTGAGTATGGCAGGAAACCACCAGAGGCACTCGCACATGACGAGTTGACGACACCTGGTTTGATGAAAATTTATATTATTTTATCTTTAAAATTCTAATCGGTTTTGAAACCTGCTATATATGTTTATCTATATTCTGATGATATGTTAATGGTTGCAGGCACAGATTAGTTGCTTGGCCGAATGACTCACATATGGGTGATGGGGTTGTACAAGTGGATGGAACTACATGGGAGGGGTGGGACAGTGTCCCTGATCTCACCCACTAGCACTCCCGTCGTGACTTGGGCTGGAAGGGTTGAAACACCTTCGCCTTGAAGATCACGATGCCATGAGGGCAGGTCCCCAAGTTGGGTCGCTCATGAGGATTTTACCGGGGGGTGCGCATCAAGGCGGATTCCTTGATCCCCGACACCATTAGTCTCACTATAGCAGGCAACATAAGAGATGATAACGGTCTATGACGTTGCACCTATACTTTCTCCTCGTAGTCACAAAATGCTTGAAGGGCAAGTGGCGTGATGCCCTTGGAACTTCAAGGGAATTTCTTGAAGGGCACGACCAACTTGGCACCCTTGGCATCACAAATAAAATGTTAGGCGTGGCACCCTTGGAACTTCAAGGGAATTTCTTGAAGAGCAAGACCAACTTTGCACCCTTGGCATCACAAATAAATTGTTAGGCGTGGCACCCTTGAAGCTTCAAGGGAAGTTCTTGAAGGGCACAACCCAAACTTGGCACCTTGGAATCATTAAAAGTAAATTAATTAATAAATATAATCAAGAAATGAAAACTGGGTAAATGTACATCAAGGGTAAATGATGTTAGAAACCGAGGTAATTAAATCAAGAATAAAACTTGGGTTAAGAGGATCATAGGAAGAAATAAAATATTTTATCTTAAAAACTCTACCCTCCCCATGTTGGAAAATATTAGGTAGATTATGTAGTTTAATTAGGGAAAAGGGGAAAGAGGGACATAATTGTAAAGATAAAGATTAATCTTAAACTAATTAAGCCTAATTAAGAGAAGAGGAAGGTGAATTAAAATAAGAATAATAAATTAAATTTAGAGAAATGTAGAGAACCTCCATGTGGCAACAACCAACATAAGAATATCCATCTAAGAGATAACTTGAGTTAAATTAGGGGGGTAGATAGGGGATCAAATCTTGACTCATTAATTGAATTTAGTAATGAACCCAAATTAAGGAATAAAAAGGGGGATAAAGAAGCAACTAGGAGAAGAAATAGGAATCTTGTTGAGGTGAGGAAAATATTAGTTTTAAATTAAAATTTAAGTAAATAATTTTGGGGAGACCCTTGATGAGAGAGTGACACTTGGGTGGGTGAATAATCAAGCTATTGAATTATAATTATGCATGACATGCCATGTCACCTATGAGGACTCCTATAAAAGAAGGGGCAAGCCATGAGAGAAGGGATTTTTTTGGAACCCTATTGTTGGATGGATGAGATGATGTCAGAGCAGTGATTACGAAGCTATAGTGAGTTTGGTGAGGTAGAGGATTTCAGAGAGGGGACTCTTGAGCCAAGGTGTGCTCTCCTCTACTAGCTATTGCTTTCCTCCATTGTACAACCCCATTGCAGCTCGGGGGTCCGCGGGGAAGAAGAGTACCCAAGGAGTAGGCTGGGAGGTTAACCGGTGGGTCTTCGCATTCGGATCAAGTACGTCATCATTCACTCGCGGAGGTGACCGGCAACAAGGGAATACTAGTAACAGCAGAGCAAGCGGAGTCTCGCCTTCTGGTGAATGGTACATATGTATTTCATTACTATTTGATCTTAGTTAAAAGTATGTAAATGTTATGATATGTTTCCTGAAATGAGTGTCAGGAATGTGTTAGACAGTGTTGAATAAATTTGAAATTCAATGCGTTTCTTTTCTGTTGTATTTGTTGTTTTATAATAAAAAAATTGTATATAGTCTGAATGTGGTCCTTACACTCTGAATGTGGTCCTTACACTTGGTATCAGAGCCATGTTGAACCCTTGAGACCTATGGGCCCATGCATGGATGACTAGTTTTGTTAAAATATCTTCTACATGAGCCCATATGAATCATGCCCAGAGTTATTTTATTCAGTGGTGTTATAAAAATAAAAAATAAAAAAGTTCAAAAAACTACTCACACAAAAATTTGGCCAAATTCCCCAAATACTCGCCTAAATAAATATCCATAAATAAATGTTGGGTAGTGCTCCTACTGCCGCTGGCTATTAAATCGTTGAACTCACCCCAAAAAAAAAAAACTCCACAACATTTTTAATTTTTTTTTTATAAAGTAAACCCTAACGCCAAATCTGCAATCGACATAGCACTGAAACCATAATTCCTGGAAATTCTTGTGGCGGTTTTGTGCAGGTACTATATATAATGGTCAACCCTGAGCACTGATACACACAACACAGTGTATCTTCAACGAGTTTTTCAGTTTCCACGGAAGAAATAGATCTCATAACATGAAATCACATCAGCTAAAAAGAGAATTATTAAAACAAGTTGAGCTCAAAGGAGATTTAAATCAAATCTCGTGTTACATATAGAAACAAAATAGTAATCCTTTTCTGAAATAACGATCTCTACCAAAAATAGCTAATAGCTTGGCTTTGGATCCGACTCAGATGGATGAGAAGGTTTCTTAATGAAGCATGCGTATTTAAAAGCATTGATCTGTTGTTGGCACTTGTAACGATCTCCTTTGTGCTCCTCCAACCATTTCTTCTGAGCTTCTCCGTCACACGGCGATAGACTTCCCTTCTCCATTTCGCCCTTTTCCATTTTTCAACTTTCCATTTCAGGGAAAAAAGTGTCGCCAAGCTAAAGCTCTGAGAACAGTTACCTGAAAACAATAAAATCTTCAATCAATGAAAACGATATTGTCTACTATAATTATTTTAAATTACTGAGATATCGCCGAATCCTCAGAAAATTATTTAAGCTTAAAATCTTCAATCAATGCAAACGATATTGTCTACTGTAATTATTTTAAATTATTGACATATCGCCGAATTCTCAGAAACGCCTATTTAAGTTTAAATCTTACAGAACTCTTTGTCCTTAATTAAATTAGCAGAGCTATAAAAATTCTATAATATGAAACGTTAATAAGTAGCCATTATCCAGTAAATACAACGATTAGAGTTGGTATAAATTCATGGTTTAGAGTTTATGACACGGATTTGCATGGCTGGAATGATAAAACGCACTGACCTGTAAACACAAAATAAAGGTAAAATAAAGGTAAATGGCGGTTAATTTTGAATTTCAGTGGTTTCTTTAATGGTTCAAAAAGTTTCTTTAATGGTTTAAAAATCTCGCGGAACAAGGAAATAAATTTTGAAGTTGAGTTGAGTTTCTATATATATTTATGTTAAGAGCAATAAGTTTTGAATACTAATTTTTTTAAACTAATTGTTATTAGTTATATATATATATAATTTTTTGAAATTAATGATTATATATATATATATATATATATATTAGTTTGTGTTTTAAATATATATATTAATTTTTATATCAGATAAGATTTCAAGGCAAATGTAGTTTTGAGATTTGAACATTTAAGTTTTAAATATATATTAATTACAAAAGGATTTTTAAATAAAATTTCAAGGATTTGGTTTAGAGTTTTGAAAAAATAGAGAGGTTAAAGAAAATATATAAGTGTGGTTGTGGTTTTTGTTTGTAAATTGTAGTTTTAAAATTGTCTATATTTATTAAAATTTATTTAAATTTCAAAATCAATGAAGTTGATTTTGAAATATATATATATATATATATATATATATATATATATATATATATAAAAGATGTATACTGTCAAATTTTTCCGAATCTTTATCCCTCCAAGCGATATTTTTGGGTTCTGTTGAAGTCAAATTTTGTCCTTTTCATTCTAATTTTGGACTGAAATTACTCCTTTAAGTTTCCGAAGGCGCCTCGATTTCATCACGTTGTCAATTTTCCATTGGAAACCACTCGTGCTATTCTCGTGCGGTCAAATTTCGTTCCTGCATTCTTTTCTCTCGAATCCCACATCGTTCGGACTCTTAAATGGATCATTTTGATGTCATGCATATTGTGTATGGAAAACTGATAGATTTCGTTTCCTGATGATAATTGCTTCTTATTACCTGGCATCGACTTATTGGGAAAATCAGAAACCGTGCAATGAAAAACCTGCAGATAGAAAATAAATTGAATCAGTTTCACCTTCAGAAATCTATAATTATTAATTAATTATGCCAACAATGCTTTGCATCTGAGATTTGGGCGAGATTTTGGAGATCTGAGTGTAATTATTTGACATAAATTGATTGGATTGAATATTCAAATTTCTCTGTGTTTTGGCGCTTAAGAATGGATTGGATTTTTTTGAATTAAAACTGTAATTGTGGCAAAATCTATACAACATGGAGCGTAGATATTCTGATCACAAGGGTAACAGGAATTGGATGCAAGCTATACTCTAACGCAGACCCGTCGGGCATGAAACCTTCAACAGCGAAGCAATTGATTATAAACCTTATTGATCGAATCAGAGACGAGGTGAAATTCAAGAAAAACAAAAACAAAAAAATTGACGCAAATGTCACTAATTTCTCGTTTGCACAATAGAAAAATATATATTCGATATTAATTCCGCAAACAAAATAACAATATTTTTAGATAGACCGGATCTCAAAGTTATTTCGAAGAGCTAATGCAAGGCATCAAAATTGTTGACACATTACGGTTTGGGCCGGGGCCACGGTGAATAGGTCCGTTGATTTTGTAAAGCTTTAGTGGAACCTTAATATCTATGTAGGCCAAAGTTTGCTAAAAAAAAAGCAGAAACAAATTATACCCAATTTGATATAACCGTTGATAGAGTAAGAGGCAAATCTACATAAGTTAGTTCTTTTGAAATTACCCTAGTTTATCAACCAAAGGGCACCAAGTCAAACATACGGTGAGCATAATTCAGAATTCAATTTTTTGTTGATTCTCAAATTACTGACGGTGTCTATTTTTAAAGATGAATTATCTAAGATGACTCATGAATGAATTCATGTTTGAAGGCTCTGGATGTTTTTGTGGCAGAAGTATTGCTTACACTAATCCCATATAGAACCATTTTTTTAGTATAAAAAAAAAAAAATTGTTGATGATTGACAGCAAAGATTCATGCAGAATTGCACCAGAATTGTACAACTTAGTAATAGGAGTACTCTAGAATCTTAAAAAAAATATCTATCCTAGTTATTTCATCCATGTGATAGTAATTGGAATGTTTGCCAAGCAGCTTAAATAGCACTCTTTACAAAATGTAAGTAAATCTTAAGTGACTACTTTCTGTTGAATATCGATAATTGTATCTTTAATAAATATGACAACCTAGACAACCTACTAATTGGGATAATCACTCCTTTTATTTCTTATATTATACTTTATGTCACCAGCTATGTAGTAGAATTGAAATGAAAATCAATTGCCTTCAGTGAACAAGAGGTTTTCTAAAATAAGGGGTCCACATGCACATGGAAACAAATATATTGATTTGAAAACACAAGCTATAAAAGATAAAAGTTCAGAGTCTGAATTCATAATACTTCGTAATGCTTCTATTATTATAAGTAATACACCTTATTCTGAAAACCAACGGGGAAAAGGAACTTGCATTCAACATTGTTTGCAGATGAAATGAAGGAAATGAAGGATTTATTCAAGTGTTGGACAAACTAATTTAATTGCAGTAACCAAATTGAAAACACATACTACTGTATACATGTATTTGGAAGAACCTATAAAAAAAAAAAGAGAGTGAAGCTGGATAAAGTTATGATTTGGAAATGAAAGTTTAGGTGCTTAAATGCAATTTGGAATTTACAATTTCTGAATTAAATATGATGCAAAATTTCAAAAATTTATAACAAAAATAAAGAAGGTAAATTCCAAAATGCAAAATATGAAAAAAAATAAAAATAAACAAAATAAATAAATAAATCTAATTCTAGGTAGAGAAATGAAGTATTTATACTCGAATGCAATCTGGAAATTAAAATTTGTGTGTTAATCTAAATGCTGGAAATCCAGAAATCAAAAGGAAAGAAAAACTAAATTTAATTTCCAGAATGTAGAAATATAGATTTTTATTTTATGGTCTAAATTAGGTTCCAGGCAACTAAGCAAGGCTGGAAAACGAAATTTTGGGAATCAATAATGTACAAAAGAAGCAGAAAATTCATAGTAGAATTGCACATGTAATTTCCATATTGCAAATGAAGTAAAAAGAAGGTTCAAGGACTAAGTTTTTGGTGGTGAGAAAGGGTGTACTAGTGCTTCACTAACATCCTAGGAATCATCAAAAGTCTGCATATGTGCATGCTATAGAAATCCTAAGAACTGGAAGTTAAATAAAAACTTCAAAGCAATATCTAAACATGCAAATTTTATAATACTTTAAGTAGCATATTGTTCCTTTTGACCCTACATTTGCCTATGCATTGGATATACTCCATGTAAATTTTTAGGATATCAAACAGTGCACAAACATTTTGTGATGTATCTGAATAAATAAATGATAATCACAGCATGTGTAGAATAAATGTATATTTATATATAGAACTGCTAAAGCTACAAAATCAGAGACTCTGTTTAGGGTGGTATTGAAATATACAACTAAGAAGCCCTCATCCTTAAAATGAACTGGTTAATGCACATGGTTTATGACAGCTAAGGATGTTTAAATGTGCTCAATATTTATATAATAATCTGATGATTAAAAATCACAGAAAATGATAATAAAATAAAACATAAGAATAAGTTTAACTGATGAAACTAGTTCCATCTCATTTCAATAAATTGTCTTTTTTTTTCGTATAATACCAAAAACTTAATCTTGACTTCGTCATACGCTAATTTTCTTGGTTTAGGCTTTATGAGTGGTTGGATGTGAAGCATTTTAATGTTCTAACAATAATCAAGCCATTCTTTTAAAAATTAATAACAAGTTGAAAGTGCCACATTATAAATTGACATATGGAAATTATGTTTTATGTAGTAATATCTTGGTTAAATTTAATATTTACATCAATTGTATAGAAGTTTTATATACTGGTATGTATTAAAGAAAAGACAATAATTAAATATTGATTGCAAAAAGATTTTATTTTTTTTATGGGTACATGAAAAGTTAGTAGTGTGTTTTAAAATATTATTAAATTAATTTGTTTTGAAATTTTTAATAATAATTTGAATTAAATTATAGTTTTCATCAATATCATTATTGATATAAATATATATTATAATTTGGATATCATATTTTCAATAGGTTGCTATGATAATTTGATAATTTATTTAATTATTTACGCATGAGAAGGTGAAGTGGAGTGGTCATTGGTCACAAGTTGTGATCACTTAACAGTATCCTTGGGTTTTCTTTGAAAAAGGTTGAGATCTTTCTTTGGAGATGAACTTAGAGTGATAGCAGGGATGTCACTATCTCTTTCTTGATAGGTGAGGTGTGGTAGGTGTTATAACCAATTTGATTCCTCTCGATAGTTTTGATTCCTTGGATTGAGAAGTATGTTTTTGATTGATTGGCATAATTTCCTTATTTAGAGTATTCTTCTTTATGCCCAATTCAATGCTTGATATATTATCAACTGCATGTTTATATTCTTCCATTGTTAGGTCATGTACCACATCATCTCTAACTAGTTGAGACACTAACATCATTGCTTACTAGGATATTATCTATAATTAAGTAATGTGGTGATGTTTCAAAGAGTTTCTTGGTTGGATGAACTCCTAGGAACTATTCATTGAACACTACATCTTGACGCACAATCACTTGCTTTGTAATTTATCTAATTATTTATTTATTTACAACTTCTAATAAGAATGTTTTAATTTTAGCACTTTTGACATCAAAGTCCTTCATCTTTTTGCTAGCTCGTAAGCTTAAGTTCGCCATTTGAAATTCTTATTCTTACTTGTCCACCTCTTTCGACATTTTTCTGCCTATGGCCTAAATACGATGCTACAAATATCATTTTAGGGAACATACTGACAAGAGTCCAAAATGACACTTATTGAGATATTGGGGAAATATTGCAGAATTATCAAAAGGGATAACTTAGAATTTAAGACTTTTGAAAATATCAAACGTATGGACAACTTTTGGAATAATTTATACGATCTTTTCTTCTACGACAATATTATTGCAACATCTATGACAATGAACTCTACCATATGCAATGATGATTATACAAATCACTTTGTGTTACATATTGTCCCCGATATTGTCACTTATAGGGTCATGTAGACGTAGTTTGAAATGAACAACTATAATTGGAGGCTACAGGAGTACAGTATGTAGACGACTTTACTTGGTTGAAAGCATCATATATTAATTGTACCATGAGATGAATATTGATTATGATTATCCTGCCCTTGTTTTGTTGTTGCTTAGTAAAAAAAAAAAAATTGGGCTGCAATGTTCCCCAGATATAGTCCTTTAGTTATAACGGAATTCGTGGTATAAATACCTTGGGAAAATTATAACCTGCCCACTAGAAGGTTGGAAAGAGTTTCAGGAAGGGTTCCTAAGATTATGTATCGTCATTTCTCCTAAGATTATATGACATTATCTTACATACTTTAGTCTATGAGGAACTCGGGTTGAGGATTCAGAAACGTGACTCTATTATTAGTGAATGTGATGGTTATGTATGTTCTCTATTAATATTATGATTACGATATAATTAATGGTTATGTGTACTCTCTATTGATATCATGATGGTGATAGTAGTAAAGGATAGGCATGTTTCTATTGATGTTATAATGATGATAGCTTTGATCTATATGTATGGTTCCATTAAGGTTATGACGATGCTAGCCATGATGGAGGTATCCCCTATGTTAGCTACTTACATTAGTTCTGGTTCATAATGAACAATGATGTGAATGACCAAGTGGTGGTAATAATGCTATTATGACAATGACTAACACTGAGAAACTTGGTTACTGATTTTTATTGAGTATGGCAGGAAACCACCAGAGGCACTCGCACAGGACGAGTTGACGACCCCTGGTTTGATGAAAATTTATATTATTTTATCTTTGAAATTCTAATCGATTTTGAAACCTACTATATATGTTTATCTATATTATGATGATATGTTAATGGTTGCAGGCACAGATTAGTTGCTTGGCCGAATGACTCACATATGGGTGATGGGGTTGTACAAGTGGATGGAACTACATGGGAGGGGTGGGATAGTGTCCCTGATCTCACCCACTAGCACTCCCGCCATGACTTGGGCTGGAAGGGTTGAAACACCTTCGCCTTGAATATCACGATGCCATGAGTGCAGGTCCCCAAGTTGGGTCGCTCATGAGGATTTTACCGGGGGACGCGCATCAAAGCGGATTCCTTGATCCCCGACACCATTAGTCTCACTATAGCAGGCAACATAAGAGATGATAGCGGTCTATGATGTTGCACCTATACTTTCCCCTCGTAGTCACTGAATGCTTGAAGGGCAAGTGGCATGGCACCCTTGGAACTTCAAGGGAATTTCTTGAAGGGCACGACCAACTTGGCACCCTTGGCATCACAAATAAAATGTTAGGCGTGGCACCCTTGGAATTCAAGGGAATTTCTTAAAGGGCACGACCAACTTTTCACCCTTGGCATCACAAATAAATTGTTAAGCGTGGCACCCTTGGAGCTTCAAGGGAAGTTCTTGAAGGGCACGACCCAAACTTGGCACCTTGGAATCATTAAAAATAAATTAACTAATAAATATAATCAAGAAATGAAAACTGGGTAAATTTACATCAAGGGTAAATGATGTTAGAAACTGAGGTAATTAAATCAAGAATAAAACTTGAGTTAAGAGGATCATAGGAAGAAATAAAATATTTTATCTTAAAAACTCTACCCTCCCCATGTTGGAAAATATTAGGTAGATTATGTAGTTTAATTAGGTAGAAGGGGAAATAGGGACATAATTGTAAGGATAAAGATTAATCTTAAACTAATTAAGCCTAATTAAGAGAAGAGGAAGGTGAATTAAAATAAGAATAATAAATTAAATTTAGAGAAATGTAGAGAACCTCCATGTGGCAACAACCAACATAAGAATATCCATCTAAGAGATAACTTGAGTTAAATTAAGGGGGTAGATAGGGGATCAAATCTTGACTCATTAATTGACTTTAGTAATGAACCCAAATTAAGGAATAAAAAGGGGGATAAAGAGGCAACTAGGAGAAGAAATAGGAATCTTGTTGAGGTGAGGAAAATATTAGTTTTAAATTAAAATTTAAGTAAATAATTTTGGGGAGACCCTTGATGAGAGAGTGATACTTGGATGGGTGAATAATCAAGCTATTGAATTATAAAAAAAATAACTAATTATGCATGACATGCCAAGTCTCACCTATGAGGACTCCTATAAAAGAAGGGGCAAGCCATGAGAGAAGGGACTTTTTTGGAACCCTATTGTTGGATGGACGAGATGATGTCAGAGCAGTGATTACGAAGCTATAGTGAGTTTGGTGAGGTAGAGGATTTCAAAGAGGGGACTCTTGAGCCAAGGTGTGCTCTCCTCTACTAGCTAGTGCTTTCCTCAATAGTGAAAATCATTTGTGTAGATGCTTTCCACAAAATCCAGTAAATAAAAGGGGCATTGTAAATAACCAGCAAGAAGCATCTACAATCAATGATATTGCCGACAACATTTCGAGGATTGTTGTAGCAACAGATGGAAGACAAGCAGACTACCAGTCCACAATGGTGGAAGTTTAAGGTAAAATTTCTAAGAAAAATGTTTTTGTGTTAGATCTTGGATCTACTCTAAATTATATTTCCCTACTACAATTGAAAAGCATGAACTTAGAAATGAAAAACAAAGAAAACCTTGGTTAGTACAACTAGCTATGTGAACAAAAATCAAAGTGATATAAATAAGAAAAGGTTGTTTATTAAACTTGAATAGAATGAACACTCAATTAAGTTTGAAAGTTTTACCTTTGGGGTAATATTATGTGTTAACTGGGATGGATTGGTTAAAATCTCATAAAGTAATTTTGAATTGCTTGGAGAAGTCTTTCACCTGTGTTAATGATGATGGTGAGGACTACATAGTTAAAGGAGTGCCAAGAGTTATTTTTGTGAGGAAAATTTCTACATTACAACTGAAGAAATGTGCTCGCAAAGGATGTCAAATGCTTGTTTCCCAGGTTAAGGATTTAGATGAAAGAAAACAAAAACCATCTTTAGAAGACTACCCTATTTTGGAGTAGTATAAAGATGTATTTCTTGAAGAGATACCAAGACTTCTTTCAAGGAGAAATATAGATTTCACTATTGATACCATTCCTGGAGAATTTTTAGTGTCCAAAGCTCCATATAGGATGAGAGTTAATGGAGTTGGAGATTCAATTTCAAAACTTGTTATATAAGAAGTACATAAGACCTAGTGTGTCTCCCTGGGATGCACCAATTTATTTGTGAAGAAGAAAGATGGGACACTTAAACTTTGTATTAACTATAGACAGCGAAAAAAAATGACCATTAAAAACAAATATCCTTTACTCTAAATTGATGACTTGTTTGATCAAGTCAAAGGAGCATCAATCTTTTCAAAATTTGATCTAAGGTATGGATATCATCAAATAAGGATCAAGATTCAAGATATACATAAATGAGCATTCAGAAAAAGATATGGACACTATGAATTTCTAGTGTTTCCATTTGGACTCGTTAATGCACCAACAACTTTCATGTGCTTGATGAATAGTGATTTGAGTCATTTTCTTGACAAATTTGTCATAGTATTCGTAGGTGATATTCTAGTTTAAGTAAATAATAACATGATCGGAACTTGCAGATTTTTCTTCAAACACTTAGAGAGAATGAGTTATACGCTAAGTTTAGAAAATTTTCATTCTACCAAGAACAAATTTAGTATTTGGGACATATAGTGTCTAAGGAAGGGATTGTTGTAGACCGAGAAAAGATTAGAGCTATTATTGAGTGGCCATTACCTAAAGATGTGTTGAGGTTAGTCCATTTATGGGAATAATAGGTTATTACAGAAGATTTATAGATGGTTTCTCTAAATTGGCATATCATATTACTTCTTTACAAAAGTAGTGGATAAAATTTGAATGGAGTTAGAGATAGTTTTGAGAAACTAAAGCAGTTATTAACCATTGACGTCCATCCTAAACTTTAGCTGATACTAATAAATATTTTATTGTATGCACGGATGCTTGTAAAAAAGGATTGGAAGGTGTCTTAATGCAAGAGGGGCATGTAATCATCTATGAGTCGAGGAAATTAAAATATCATGAAAATAACTATGCTACGCATGAATTAGAACTAGAAGCCATCATCCATGCTTTAGAAATTTTGACACATTATTTGATAGGATGGAAATTCCAGCTAAAGACAAGAAATGTTAGCCTCAAGTATATTTTTGACCAAGAAAATCTAAATGTTAGGCAAGCTAGATGGTTGGTTTTCCTTAGTGAGTACGATTTTGAAATCGTACACATTAAAGGCAAAGAAAACAAAATTGTTGATGTTTTAAGCAAAAAATTAAGCCAAAATTGTACCATTTAAGCAACCAGTTGGCCTATAGATTTGATAAAGAAGATAAAAACAGCAACAAAATTTGATGAAGGATACATGCAAATTAAAAGTAAAATGCAGAAAATTGAGTTGTTAGGAGTTCAAAGGACACTGATTTTTCAGTAAATAATCAAGATTTGTTGTTGTTCAAAGGAATAATTTACTTACCCAATTATTCAAAATTGAAAAAAAAAAATTAGATGAATTGCATAAGAAACCGACTATTGGACATCCTGGGTACCAAAGACTAATAATTGTGTTGAGGAAGGATTATTATTGTCCTAACATGAAAATAGAGACAGCATGATATGTGACTAGGTGTTTAGAATGCCAACAAGTGAAGGCTTCTCATCAACACCTAGCAGGATTGTTGCAACCTTTTCCTATTCCAGAATGGAAATGGGAAACCATATCCATGGATTTTATTACTAGACTACCAAGGACTAGGAAACAACATGACTCAATCATGGTAGTGGTAGATAAGCTTAGTAAAGTTGAACACTTTATTCTTATTAAATATACCTTTAAGGCTATTAATATAGCATACATCTTCATGAAATATATATTTAGGTTTCACGGTATGCCCTAAACTATGATTTTAGACCGTGATACCAAATTCACTTCAAAATTTTGGAAGCAATTATTTGAAGAAATGGGGACAAATTTGAACTTTAAACAGTTTATCGCCCTCAAACTAATGTTCAAACGGAAAGAACTAATCAAATCTTAGAATATGTGTTTAGAATGTATAGTATGGACAAACCAACTAAGTGGGAAGATTATCTTCACTTAGTTGATTTTTCTTATAATAATGGGTACCAAACTTCTTTGAAGATGAGTCCCTGTACTATATGGCAGAACATGAAAATTACCTCCAAGTTGGGACCATCTTGAAGATTGGTTAGTATTGGGGCTATATATGTTAAAGGAGATGGAGGAAGTGATTAAACAGGTCAGACAAAATTTAAAATACACACAAGATCAACAAAAAAGTTATGCAGATCTAAAAATGGTTCAGAAGGAATTCAATGTGAGAGATCATGTATAGTTAAAAGTAAAACCAAAGAAAATCACACTTAGACTTGGCAATTTTGCCAAGTTATCAACTAGATACTATGGACCTTTTAAAGTTTTAGCCAGAATTGGACCAGTTTCTTATCAACTCACTCTTCCAGCAAACATAAAAGTTCACAATGTTTTTCATGTATCTTTATTAAATAAATATGTACATGACTCATCTAGTATAATTGATTAGAATGTTGTATAGGTGGAGCCATAGGTAGGATTCCTGGCATAACCACTATGTATTCTAGACCGGAGAGTAGTCATGCTCTGGAATAGAGACATAACTCAACTAAAAATTCAATGGAAACATTTCAATTTGGAAGAGTCAATTTGGGAGTTGGAGGATGTTTTTAAAGAAGAATATTCTTCTTTGTTATAGCAAGCTGGAGTGTATTCCAGAAGACTATGATTATACACTGAGACGGTGTCAAATTCAAGCAGAGGAGGATGTGACATCCCCTCACTTGAGGTTTTTATGTAATTAATTATGTGTGTGTGTGTATGTGTTTTATTTTTTAAAGTTTGAAAGACATGAAGAATTTAATTATCAAGCAAAGGAGGATGTGACATTCCTTGACTTGAGGTTTTTATGTAATTAATTATATGTGTGTGTGTGTGTTTTAAGTTTGAAAGACGTGAAGAATTTAATTATCTATACTTTATTATTGATAATGAATGACTATAAATATGTATTTAATATGTTTATAGTAAATAAAAGAGGTCTAAAAAAATAATGTTGGAGTACACTTCGCTGAAAGAAATATGAGTACAAATTGTTGGCGAATATTAATTACCTAGTAATAAGTCTTAGGCATCTAATCTGGATGATAAGATTTATTATGAATTTATGGAATTGGCCAATTTATTGATTCCCTAAAAGACATGATGTTTTCTTTAGGAGTGGGAAACAAAATCTCAATAATGAGCTAGTAACTAGATGCCATATGTTGGGGAGGTGGAGGTAGTTACCAACTACCAAAATGAGTGGGAGATGGGTAATAGGAAAAAAAGGATAATTTATGTTTTGGTCTTCTTGCTGGAGAGACTCATGTTGTCTTAGAGAGATTGTGAGCGTGGAAAGTGAATAGGGCAAACAGAAGACATTTGCAGACCTATGCTGAGAGGGGTATCTTCATAGAGGAAGTATCAAGGCTGGAAATAGCCAAGTACTCAACTATTAATTTTCCAGACATACATTTAAAGTTGGTAGTTTGAGCTTTTCAACTATGTATTACTTAAAGTTCTGTTAATTTTTTAGTGTTACTTATTTTTTGAACTACGGATATTTAAAAGTATTTACAGTAGTATTCTGTAAATAAATAAATAAATAAATCATTCTTTATCATTCTTTATATTCAAATTATATCTACACAAAATTTGATACATGGAAATAGATATGTAGTCAAGTGTGTGTGTGTATATATATATATATATATATATATATATATATATATGAGTGAATATAAGTACTTCCTCGGAATAAAAAAATTATGCATATATGCATGAATATTGATTTAAGAATTTATACAAAATGGTACACAACTAAGGTAATGCCTATATATATATATGAAAAAGACAGATTAGAGAACAATATTTCTTTAAAAGAGCACCCTAAAGGGTCCTCTCCCTTATGGTCGAGCCTGCTTGCGCATCCTTAACAGTCGAGTACCTAAAGGTCCTCTCCTCTCCCTATGGTTGAGCCCCCTCTCCTCTCCTCTCCCTTATGGTCGAGCACCCTAAAGGGTCCTCTCCTTAACAGTCGAGCCTGCTTACGCATCCTTATCAGTCGAGCCCCCTAAAGGGTTTTAACTCTCACTCATCATATGGGTGAGGGACGGAGTCACTCACTATTCATATGGTGAGGGTCCTCTCCCTCTCCCTTATGGTCGAGTACCTAAAGGTCCTATGGTCGAGCGCCTCCGGTCCTTATTAGTCGAGCGTGCTTACGCACCCTAAAGGGACGGAGTCACTCACTATTCATATGGTGAGGGTCCTCTCCCTCTCCCTTATGGTCGAGTACCTAAAGGTCCTATGGTCGAGCGCCTCCGGTCCTTATTAGTCGAGCGTGCTTACGCATCCTTATGGTCGAGCCCCTGACGGACCTTATGGTCGAGCCTGCTTACGCATCCTCCGCCAAACTAAAATGGCAAGAATGGGAGGGAATCTTGAAAAAACCTCTCCCTTATGGTCGAGCCTGCTTACGCATCCTCCGCCGGAACATAAAGCACCTGGACTTATATATATATATATATATATATATATATATATATATATATATATATATATATACTTGTCCTTTTAACATAATGCAAACAAGATTAAAGAACTGTAGACATTTATCCAAACTGAAAAACATGTCAAACTAATAGATTTTATGAGCATAATTAAAGGAAAGATTCAGTGTTTTATATATATATATATTCTTTTGCAAATTACAAACAGAGTCTGATGAATTAAAATCATTACGTATTTCTTCATAAATTGTATTTGAAAATAAAATTTTGTGAGAGAATGTTGGGATAGGGTCCCTAGGGTTAGTTTTGGGGTTAATTTAACCCAATTTTGTAAAAGTTTTGTAAAAATAATGTAAAGTCTCCGTGATATGTGGATGCGGAGCGCACAGTAGATAGGAGTCAAAAGGGCCTTAGCCCTTGTTTTAGATCGACTTTGGAGACTCGCCCATGAGTCGGGGGCCATGGTATTGTTTTTAAAAATCTATAAATAGTTGAGTCTTAGCGAGTCTTAGAGATAACTTTTGATCGAGAATTGTGTGCATTGAAGAATTTGTTTGTCTTGGGCAACTTCTAACGTAGGAAAGCTCTGCTTCCTGCGCTTAGGTAAAGAAGGGAAGGCTCATGCAGCTGAGTGCGCATGAGGCCTAGGTAGAGTCCGCAGCTGAGTGGCCAGACCCCTTTAGCTGTGTGCACAGGGTAGAAGAGTTTGTAATCGGTGAACTGAAGATCAATAAAGACAGCTTTTTGAAGAACTACTAAGTATTTCCATTGAATCTGTTTATGTTATATTTTTCGATTAATGATATGTTTTGTGAAATGTTGAATGAATAATACACGAATTCACTGAATCTGTCTTAATAATGTATGAAATGAATGGTTATCTGCTTCCACGAAGTTAAAATCTATTTATCTTATGTTTTCTGATGAATTAAGTAGATCTACGTGAACTTCGATCTAGGGTTGTTTGTTGATGTGCGAAAGTAGGTAAATCGATTGTTTAAGGTTCGAAAAGACTCGTCGTGGGCCTTCGCAAAGGTCTAGAAAAAACTTTAACTTAGTTACAGTAAAAATCCCTAGAATTCTATCGATATGTGCGGAAGCAGGTCTAAGGCATTGAAGACATCACACTAGTCTCTGGATGCAGAAACTTGGTTCTTGCATCCCCAAATACTGGTTCCGCTGAGATTGCATCCTACGCTACGCGGGTTGTTGCCGAAAGGGCCAGCAGTGTAGGGTTTTGTTCGTTGGTGCAACTAGCTCTAAACCTGGGTCAGTTCCCCCTAAGCCAAAAAATGGTTCTGTTGTCGGGACTAGGATCTACTTAAGAGATGTGTGATGTCGCAGCATTGGAATCCGACTAAGAAAGAGATTGAAAAGAGGTTAGATCAAAAGATTCAAAAATTTGTAGCGCAAGAAAATAGGAATTTGCGCCTATTGAAGGATGATTGGTTGAATAGGTATCTGTATACAAAGGTACGTGAAATATTCTTTTGCACTTTCCCAATTGAATTATATGAGTGGTTAGCTAAATTGATAGACATTTAAGGAAGGTGGAAACTCAATAGTCCTATAGTGTGGACTCCGGAATTGGTGCGACAGCTAGAGGCATCTGAAAACAAGATCGCGTGGGTTGTAAATCATTGGCTTGATCGAATTCTGGGAGAATTTGTTACTGAATTTGCAATTGATACCTCAGTTAGCTATAGCGAAGCGGAGCGAAGATTCTTCAAGGGACCGCGAGGTAAGTACTTGAGGTCATTGAATACATGGATTAAAATGCTATTATGTGAAAAGCGGGTAATGACATTACCTTAATGTTCGGAGCTACGCGAAGTGGTAGATTCTTTAAAAGTCACAAATCAGGTACAGAGTATAGTCCATTGATTGAACCTCATTCAAGCGACGATGAAGCGGAAACGCTGACTACACCGCGAAGCATTGTTCAATTAATAACTCATGGTATTCTGAAGATATCTCATACATCCACTCCACCTCCACCTCCACCTCTACCACATACACCTTCACCTACACCTCCGCCTCCACCTCCACCCTCATCATGGCAAACCCAATGAATATGTTGATCTTCAAGGGCATAGGAAGTGAATATCCAGAGCAATTCTGGTTTGTTGCGAACGTTGTACGAACAGCGCAACAAATCACTAATAATAATATAAAGAAGGCACAATTGGTTACTGCCCTGCAGGATTACGCGCTAACCTAGTACATTAAGTATTGCGATGATAATCCTCATGCATCATTAGTAGAGACTCAGATAGCTCTAAATAAAGAATTTAGTAAGCCTAAATCAAAGGCGCATTCGATAATCGAATTTAAGGAGATTCGAATGAGAGTCGATGAGACACCTCTGGATTTTGATCAGAAGTTGAAGTGTCATATCAGGCAGGCTAACATGCAAATTTCAAATACACAGCACCGCGACTAGTTTATAGCATCACTCTTGCCACACTTAAGAATACATCTTTCATAGCAGAAGATAGCAACGCAAACAGAAGCCTTAGAGATCGCAATGAAGCTGCACGCATCACCTATTCATGATACAAACTTGGGGGTGCAACAGATCCACTCGCAGTTAGAGAGCCTGCACCTAGAATTACAGAGTCTAAAGAAAGAAAGGGAGACTCAATGAGAAGTGCGCGTAGAGGTTTGGTGCTTGAAGTGCAAAGGCCACGAGCACGATAAAGATCATTGTCCAATCTACGCGAATTATATTACAGGGGGGGGCCAGTCCCCTTAAAACCAGAAGCCCCAGCCGAGCCAAGCACGAGAGTTACGCTATGGTGCATCATTTGTCAAGTCACTGGGAAACATGCGACGGATAACTGCCACTTACTTCAGAAGTTCGTTCAGACACACCAGCAGTTGTTCTGCAATTTATGTATATTTGTGGGCTATGATGAGCACCACTGTCAAAGTTATGAGTTGATGATGGAAAGAACCCTACTTACCATATGCAAGCAGAAACTCGGCCTCCCTATCAAGGCACAGGAGGAGTGTGCGGGGGTTTTCAAGGTCGAGGACGAAGACGAGGGGGAGGACCTGGTAGAGGTCATGGTCAAGTTATCTGCTACAACTGCAAACAGTCGAGGTACTTCGCACAAGATTGCCTGAATCCTACACACCCTTTGTGTCAATACTGTAGACAATTCGACCATGCCATAGAAGAATGTCTAGTGCTAATAGCTAAAATGCAAGAGAAGAAAACGCAGCCTCAGCAGCCTACACAGAATTTACAAATGATGAGGGTTGAGCCCCACGAGGAGGATTAGAGCATTAATATTGTACTAAGAAGTGGTATGATGATTGGTGTAGATAAAGGTAAGCAGCCTGAAGAAGGCAGATGGGTTTGTAAAGATCCTGAGAAAGAAGTCATCTTTTACCTCAATCGCACTAAAGAAACATTTATGGAAGAAAAGAAGAGCTTCGTCAAGGCCTCCACCTCAGGAAGCCAGGACAAGACACCAGAGACCAATGCGACACAAGAGGTTGATCCTTTTGTACTCACTACTTTCTTGGAGACCTGCATGAAGTTACTGCGTGACAGAAAGGTTGTGGAAGGATTGTAGGACTTAATAGACAAGTGCGCCAATAAGGAAAAGACTCCTATGGAGCAGCACACAGTTAGAAAGATTGGTAAGCATAAGGCACGAACAGGACGCGAAATGTGGCTAACAGCGCAGATACGTGATTATGAAATGGACCAGGTAATTTTGGATTTGGGGTTTGATGCGAATGTTTTGTCAAAACAGACATGGGAAAGGATGGGGATACTTGCACTATAATGGTCTCTGATTAAGCTCTGAATGGAAAATCAGCAGAAAATATGTTGGGTTGTGTTATATTCTTTCCACGACTAGCCTACGTAGTTAACCGAGGGGTCAGAGGGGGGGTGGCGCCCCCCTTCATTAAACCGATTGCGCAGCGGGGGGTTTGAGGGGGGCGGGTAACCCCCTCTACGAGGTTCAGGGCAGTGCCCCGGGAATATCTGGGACCCTATATTAGGTTGGGCGGATCTACCTATGGTTTTTTGCATGGTTTTGGATGCGATGGTTTTCAGTCCGTGGTTTTGGATGCGATGGTTTTCGGTCCATGGTTTTGGACGCGATGGTTTTCGGTCCATGGTATTGGATGCTTCGGCATATATAAATATGTATTGTAACATTGAAAGGAATATAATGAAATATCAAGCTGGTAGTCTCGGTTTTGGAATCCAGGGGAAAATCTCTGTGTATATGTGTTATGCTCTCGCATTGTTTATTTTCTATGTTTTAGAATTCGTATGCAGGGAATTTTTGTACGGGTTTAAAACTTACATTTGTATTAGAGTTGTTTTGGCTTCAAGGGGACGCCTGAGAGGTTTCGCTCGAGCCTGTGGTAGATCCTGTTCAATGGGAGATCTGTGGGATCGATTCTGGTGGTGAAAGAAGACAGCGAGCAGTGGAAAGATAGAAATCGAAAAATTTAATGGTCAGATTTTTGAGTTGTGGAAACTCAAGATGGAGGATCTATTGGTGGATAAAGATCAGTGGATCGCGGTAGATCCGGGTACTAAACCAACGGATTGTCCGATGAAGAATGGAAGAAGTTGGATCAGAAGGCAAAGAGCACAATACGATTGTGTGTCTCAGATTCAGTATTGCTAAATGTAATAGGGGAAGCTACGACTAAGGCTTTGTGGGTGGGACAAGTTAGGGACTTTGTATCAATCTAAGTCTTAAACTGTTCCTATGGAAAACACTGTATAACCTGAGGATGAAAGATGGAGACTCAGTGACAGAGCATCTGAACACATTTAATATTGTGGTAAGTCAGTTATTATATGTTGATATTAAAATTTCAGATGAAGATAAGTGCATCAGTTTGTTGTGTTCTCTACCATATTTGTAAGATAGTCTGGTTATTGCAATAGGTAGCAATGCAACTACCTTGCAGTTTGATGAAATAGTCTCATCCTTGCTAACGGGGGAGATGAGATGGAAAAATATGGAGAGCCAAAATGGTGATGCCTTGTCTGTATGAGGACAGTCCCAGAACAGAAACAAAAATAATTCATCAAGTGGGAGATCTAAACCTAGAGGAATATTTAAATCTCCAAGAAAACCTATAAAGGTGGTGTGCTAGAAATGCGGAAAGGAAGGGCACTACAAAAGGGATTGTACATCTAAAGCTCCTGACAAAGGAAAGGGATCTGATGATGCTCCTTCTGCAGAGGTGAAAACCACCTCATATGAAGGTGGGGATGTTTACTTGGCTTCTTCAAGTACACATGTAGATCATGAGGCATGGTTGATTGACTCAGGTGCATCCTTTCACTTCACTCCCCATAGAGAGTGGTTCTGCGAGTATGAGAAACATGATGGCGGTGATTTCTTCTTGGGGGATGACAAGAAGGTTAGAATCGTTGGTTGCAGAAAAGTGAAGTTGAAGTTGCAAGGTGGAAGGGTTAGAACACTTTTGGGTGTTCTGCATTTTCCTGCATTGGCCAGAAATCTGATTTTCGTAAACAAGTTGGATGATGCAGGTGTAAAAACAGCGTTCGAGAAGGATACCTGCAAGATGGTTCAGGGAGCACTGGTATTGATGTGGGGGGTTTGGAGGAACTCTATACAAGCTGCAAGGTAGCACTGTTGTTGACGGGTGCAACAGTGCTTTTGTTCCTGAAAGTGGAGCAAAATATCTAGTGGTTTCTGGAGAGAAGACCATGTTGTGGCATCAAAGGCTTGGACATATTGGAGAGAAGGGCCTTCGAATACTTCATGGTAAAGGTATGGTAGAAGGTATGAGTAATAGCTCTCTAGATTTTGATTTCTGTGAAAATTGTGTATATGGGAAGCAAAATCGGGTGAGTTTCCCCTCTAGTGGTAAGAGGGCGAAACAGATCTTAGAGCTTGTGCACAGTGATGTATTTGGACCTGTGAAGGTTCCATCATTAGGTAAGTCTGTGTACTATGTATCATTTATAAATGACTTCTCAAGGAATACATGGATATATTTCCTTAAGAAGAAATCTGAAGTCTTTGACAGGTTTAAAGAATTTAAGGCTTTGGTGGAAAACCATATAGAGAACAAGATAAAGGTGTTGAGGACAAATAACGGTGAAGAGTTTTGCAGTAAGGAATTTGAAAAATTCTGTAAGAAGTGTGATATAGCAAGGCAGAAGACTACTCCATACACACCTGAGCAAAATGGAGTTACAGAAAGAATGAACAAGACATTGATGGGAAGGGAAAGAAGCATGCTCAGTGGTGTCCGGTTATGACAGGAATTCTGGGCAGAGGCAGTGGAGATAACATGTTACATGGTCAATAGATCACCTTGATCAGCGTTGGAGGATAAGACTCCACAAGAGGTATGGACTGGTAAGAAACTCTCTATTTCACATCTGAGGGTATTTTGATGTGATGCATATGTACATGTTCCAAAGGAGAAAAGAACCAAGTTGGATAGTAAATCTGAAAAGTGCATCTTTATTGGGTATAAGGATGGTTTAAAGGGTTATAATCTTTAGAACCCAGTAATAAGGAAGGTTGTGTACAGCCGAGATGTGGTGTTCAGAGGGGCGAAAGATGTTATTAAACATGAAGTCCAACCAAAGGAATCTAAGAAGATAGAGTTTGAGCTTAAGGAGGAAGAATCAGACTCTACAGCAGAGGAGGAATCAAAAGATGAATAGCCACAAACTCCGAGTGTGAGAAGATCAGTTCGAGAAAGAAGGCAACCAGAAAGGTATAGTCCATCTGCTTTCTGTTAAAATTTTGCTTTATCTATTACTGATGATGATCCCAGAACTGTGAAGGAAGTAGTAGATTCAGAGGATGGAAAACTCTAGAAAGAGGCCATGGTTGATGAAATGGCATCTTTGCACAAAAATGAGGCATGGGATCTGGTGGAGTTGTCGGCTAGAAGGAAACCCATTGGCAGCAAATGGGTGTTCAAGAAGAAGACAAATGCAAAAGGAAAGGTGGAGAAATACAAAGCTCGATTGGTAGCAAAAGGTTATTCCCAGGTGCCAGGAATTGATTTTGGTGATATTTTTTCTCCTGTTGCCAAGGTAGCTTCTATTAGATTACTTTTATATGTTGCTACTCCTTTTGATTTTTAGATAGAACAGATGGATGTGAAGACAAAATTTCTTCACGTGGATCTGGAAGAGGAGATCTACATGAAGCAACCTGAAGGCTTTGCGGTGAAGGGTAAGAAAGAACTGGTATGCAAGTCAAAGAAGTCTATGTATGGGTTAAAATAGTCACCAAGGATGTGGTATCATAAATTTGATACATTTATACGGGGACTTGGCTTCACCAGAAGCAAAGCAGATTACTATGTGTATTTTAAATTAATTGGTGATTGTAGAAATTCTCACTGTAGATCACCTGATAATGCAATATACTAAAGAAAAATACTTGATCTACTTCTACAAACAAACTTGCGGAAGCTTAATTGAATTTGACCAAGATCAAATAGAACACATATAACAGATGAAGAAGAAATCAATCACACATGAACACAGAAGAATACTCTGGGGAAAGCCTCAGCTAAAAACCCCGATCTCTGTATTATCATACAAGTGGAAATATCTCCGGATTACACAAAGCTTTAGCTCACAAGCTATCCAGCTCTCAGTACAATCCCTCAATGCTGCTCATAGACAGAATAGACAACACATATGCCTTCCTTCAGTCCTCCAAGCCTCCTATTTCCTTGCACAGTTTCTCCTGGGTCCTCAAGCTGCCACTTGTGTGTAATTACCTCACACACTGCTCACCAAACTCAGAAATAACTGCACAATCCTCAAGGAAAGAATTCCTTCTGCATGCAAGAGATATCCTCATGGGAATATTCATGCAACTGATAGTACACTGTCCCATCCACTGATCTCAACTGGGTCTCTGTCTGAGCTGACATGCATGAGTTATTTATGAGAGAATATTCAGTTATCTGAAGTACACTAGTTGCATGCATGCATGCATTGACTAACTAAACTCACAATCAGTTCCACAAACTGTTGGAACTAATATAACTAGACTCAACTCAGTTAACTAAGCTAACTAACTACAACTCAAAGTACGACTCATCCTGATCTCCTTAATTAAGGGATAACTTCCTCAATCAAAGGGATAACTGTTGCATGTCTTCACATAGACTTCATGTTTGATTTTCTCTAACTAATTAACTCAAGATGAATTAATTAATTATTTTACAAACAGTTGTTGAGCTCAAATTCGAATTTTAATTCACAATTTTAATTTAAGGACTAATTAAAATTGGAATGTATCCCGAAATGCTATTTTTAGCATTTCTTATTGCTATTTTCAACACTCACTCTCAACAAGAAAGGGATTATCTGTCACCCCGATCCTGTCTCTGTGGAACTCAAATTTGCATTTTGAAAATGCCTTAGTAAAAATATATGCATCCTGCTCCTCAAACGAAACATACTGCAACAACATGATCCTCTTCACCACACAGTCTCGAAGATGATGATGTCAGATATCGATGTGATTGGACCTGTCATGAAATACTGGATTCTCAGAGAGTTTGATACAACTCTGATTATCACAATAGATCATAGTTGGATCCATCCTCTGATGAAGCAATCCAACTTGAAATTTCCGCATCCAAATGGCCTCACATGTTGCCTGACTGGAAGCCATGTATTCAGCCTCTGTTGAGCTAAGTGAAACTGACCTTTGTTTCCTGTTGTACCAAGAAACTGCAGCTAAACCAAGGTTGAAAATTCCTCCTGAAGTGCTCTTCTGATCTGACGGACTCCCTGCCTAATCTGCATCTGTGAAGCCCTGAAGCTTCACTCCCTCTGTCTGTCTGTACCATAATCCATACTGAGATGTGCCTCTGAGGTATCTCAACACATGCTTTGTTGCCTTCCAAAACAACTTGGTAGGTTGAACCATAGCTTGACTCAGCTGGTTCACCGCAAAGCACAAATCTAGTCGTGTGTTCACTAAATACATCAATGAACCCACAAGCTGTTGATACATAGTAGCAGCTACTACCTCACCTGAAGTAGCATCCTCCTTCCTCCAATTACCTGCTAGAGGAGTCTGCATGGGCTTGCACTTCTCCAGGTGTAATTTCCTGAGTATCTCATGGGCATACTTGCCTTGATACACAAACACTTCCCCATCCTTCTGCCACAGTTCCATGCCTAGAAAGTAGTGCATGAGACCCATGTCTTTCATCTCGAACTCTTGCAAGACTTGATCAACTGATCATCACCTATTAATATCAAATCATCAACATAAAGAGCAATGATCAATGGCTTACCTTCCACCATGATGTGGTATAGGTTCGCATCTACTTCACTCTTTGTGAAGCCCAACCCGGTGAAATAGCTATCGATCTTGGTGTACCAAGCACGAGGTGCTTGCTTCAGCCTGTACAAATCTCTCTTGAGTTGGCACACATGCGACTCACGATTGAAGGTCTCAAATCCTTCCAGCTGCTCTATGTACACCTCTTCCTCAATCTTTCCATTGAGGAACGCAGTCTTCACATCCATCTGATGGATCTTCCAACCCATCTGTGTTGATAGTGCCAACATCGATCTGATAGATGAGTACCTTGCTACAAGAGAAAAAGTCTCATCATAGTCGATCCCCTCGACCTGTGAGAAACCATGGGCAACAAACCTTGCCTTATGTTTCTCCACACTACCATCAGTTGTTTGCTTTACCTTGTAAAGCCATCGGGAACTCACCACTGACTTGTTCTCTGGTCTTGGAACAACATCCCAAACATTGTTCCGAACTATGGAGTCATACTTCTCCACCATAGCATCAACCCAAACTGGCTACTGCACTGCTTCCTCGAAGGAAGATGGTTCGATCTCTATACATTCCCCAACAAAGGCCATGTAACCAGTGTACCACTCAGGTGACCTCCTCTATCTGCATTGAGAAGATGGTTGTCCCACATTCTCTCTCACATCCATCAACAATCTGTCAGCTTCCCTTGAGCATTTCCACCCATCTCTGGAAGACTCTGCATGAGTGGATGTCTCCACTCTTGGATCCTCTGCATGCGGCTGCTTCGCATCAGTCTGAGGCTCCTCCTCCTTAGGAACCAAAAGTTCTTCATTTGCATGCAACTTGAGCTCCCTCTTAAGGGAAACTCGCATGGCCTTTTGCTCGTCGAACTTTAGATCTCTGCGTACCACTGTCCTCTGACTGGTAGGTAAGAACACTCGATAGTTGTGGGGTGTATCAGTGTACCCCACAAGTATCCCCAACTCAGTTGTTGGCTCTAGCTTCTTCCGGGCATCTTTGGTCACATGGAAAAATACCGATGAGCCAAAGATCCTAAAGTGACTCACATCTGGTCTCTTCCCAGAGAAAGCCTCCTCTGGTGTCTTCATCCCCAGTATACGATGTGGGCTTCTATTCTACAAGTATACTATTGTATTGCATGCCTCAGCCCACAAATGAAGTGGTAGGCCTTGGTCATGCAGCATCGCCCGAGCTACTCCCACAATCGTTATGTTCTTCCTTTCGGCCACCCCATTCTGCTGTGGGTTATGGGGTGCCATCAAATCCCGTTTAATTCCTTCTGCTACACAGAAATCCTAAACTGTTGAGAGACAAACTCTCCACCATTGTCACTTGCAAGGCCCTTATCTTCTTTCCTAATTCTTTCTCAACCAAGGCTTTGAACTCACAAAACCTTGAGAAGGTTTGATCCTTCTTTTGCATGAAATAGATCCAGCATCTATGAGAAAAATCATCAATGAAAATAACATAGTACCTTTGTTTAGCGGTGGAGGCTATCGATAATGGTCCACACACATCTGTATGAACTCATTCCAAGATTGCTCCAACTCGACTGTCTCGATCCTGAAAGGAAGATTTTGCATACTTACCCAAACTACAACCTTTGCATATATCCACTTGCTCAAGTTTACCCTTGGGAAGTCCGGTAGAAATATGTTGCATGATCTTCAAGGCCCCATGGTGCAAGTGACCCAATCTTTTATGCCATAGCTCGCCAATATCTTGGCTTTGCACCAACTCTGCTTTGGAACTCAATGCAGCATAGTCATCTACCTCTAGCTTGTAGAGATTCTTCACTCAAATCCCAATCCTCTTGGTCTGTCACGTGCTGATGTGGATCAGGAATGCCTTTCCTTTACTGAAGACTACATCATAGCCTTTGTCTTCCAACATTGCGATGGATAGCAGGTTCTTCTTCAGTCCAGGCACATACTTTACATCAGTCAGGGTGAGAGGAGCTCCATGCTCCCTCTAAAACACAACCGTACCTTCACCTGAAACACGGTACTTTCCATCATCACCCATCTCTATGCGCATCTGGAGGTCCTTCTCCTCCAAGGTACTGAATAAACTCTTGTCAACAGTCATGTGGAATGAGGCTCCACTGTCCAAGTACCAAACACAACCCACCATCGATGAAACCATGCATGCAATGAGGGTGAAATCCAATTCAAACTGTGAGGCTAGTGCCTCACCATCTGATCCTTTCGAGGATCCCTTCTTGGATTTCTTCTGTGGACAATTTGTTGCATAATGGCCCACGTCATGACAATTAAAGCATCGCACTTTAGACTTGTCAATCTTCTTCCCACCATGGGAAGAACTTGATTTGGAATGGGAAGCCTTCCCTTTCCCTTTCCTCTCCTTACTCGCTAAGGCTAGATTTTCTTCATCATCATGCTTTGATGAAGAACCATCTCTGGTGCTTCTCCTGATCTCCTCCTGCATCAGATCCAACCACAATCGTTCCCAATCTGGCAATTTCTCTCTTCCATTTACTGAGTCTTGGTAGTTATGCCAGCTCTTAGGAAGACCAAGGAGAGCAATACTCACCATGTCATCATCGACTGATGTGATTCCTACACTTCCAAGCTCATCCCGCAGGTGGTGAGCTTGTTCAGATATGTAGAGATTGTGTCGACCTTTTCACACTTGATTTTCTGAAGCTTGTCTTTCAGCGCCAACTTCCTCTAATCAATGTTGTTCTGATATAGATCCTTCAATGTTTTCCATTTTGAAAATGGTGTCTCCTTCCCATGGAGACTCGAGACAATGTGGTCTCGAACTCCCTCCAAAAGAATCCTCCTCGCTCTAGCCACAAATTTCTTCCATTCTGCCAATTCTTGGGCATTAGTTGCTACTGGCTTGGGAACTTCATGATCAATGAAGTCTTTCAAACCATTGTCCTCTAATACCGCTTCCATGCTATCATTCCAGGCTATATAATTCGAGCTACCATCCAAGGCATACTCGAGTCTCAAACCATGGAATGCCATTGGTGAAATTTGAGATGTGATAAGAATTCGATTTCTATAATCAAGAACTTCAAACTTCGAACTTCTCCCTTCTTTGTATATTGTTCTCCTCTTTGATCACCTTTGCTCTGATACCATGTAGAAATTCTCACTGTAGATCACCTAATAATGAAATATACTAAAGCAAAATACTTGATCTACTTCTACAAACAAACTTGTGGAAGCTTAATCGATTTTGAGCAAGATCAAATAGAACACATATAACAGATGAAGAAGAAATCAATCACACATGAACACAGAAGAATACTTTGGGGAAAGCCTCAGTTAAAAACCTCAATCTTTGTATTATCATACAAGTGGAAATATCTCCGGATTACACAAAGCTTTAGCTCACATGCTATTCAACTCTCAGTACAATCCCTCAATGTTTCTCATAGACAGAATAGACAACACATATGCCTTCCTTCAGTCCTCCAAACCTACTATTTCCTTGTGCAGTTTCTCCTGGGTCCTCAAGCTGCCACCTGTGTGTAATTACCTCACACATTGCTCACCAAACTCAGAAATAACTGCACAATCCTCAAGAAAAGAATTCCTTCTGCATGCAAGAGATATCCTCATGCGAATAATCCTGCAACTGATAGTACACTGTCCCATCCATTGATCTCAACTAGGTCTCTATCTGAACTGACATGCATGAGTTATTTATGAGAGAATATTCAGTTATCTAAAGTACACTAGTTCCATGCATGCATGCATTGACTAACTGAACTCACAATCAGTTCCACAAACTGTTGGAACTAATCTAACTTAACTTAACTCAGTTAACTAAGCTAACTAATTACAACTCAAAGTACAACTCATCCTGATCTCCTTAATTAAGGGATGACTTCCTAAATCAAAGGGATAATTGTTGCATGTCTTCACATATACTTCATGTTTGATTTTCTCTAACTAATTAACTCAAGATGAATTAATTAATTATTTTACAAATAGCTGCCAAGCTCAAATTTCAATTTTAATTCACAATTTTAATTTAGGGACTAATTAAAATTGGAATGTATCCCGAAATGCTATTTATAGCAATGCTATTTTTAGCATTTCTTTTTGTAGAATTTCTTGTTGCTATTTTCAATAGTGATGGCTTTATTTATCTGGTCTTGTATGTGGATGATATGTTGTTGGTTGGAAATGAAAAAGAAATTATCCAGAATTTGAAGACCCAATTGCCCTCCAAATTTGACATGAAAGATCTTGGTGCTGCAAACTATATTTTGGGCATGGAAATTAAAAGAGATCAGGCAAAGAGAAAGCTCTGGTTAATTTATAGGAAGTATGTCGAGACAATATTCCAGAGGTTTAATATGCATGATAGTAAACCGATGAAGGTTCCTATTCCTGTAGGTGTAAAGTTATCTGTCGAATAGTATCCCAAGACACAAGAAGAGGAAGAGGACATGTCCCGTGTTCCATATGCAAGTGTAGTCGGTAGTCTGATGTATGCAATGGTCTGTACTAGACTAGACATTATACATGCAGTGGGAGTATTGAGCAGGTTTATGTCAAAACTAGGGAAGGAACACTGGATAGCAATGAAGCGGGTTTTCAAGTATTTGCGTGGCACTAGTGATTATGGTTTGTGCTACCAAGGAAGACCAGGATTAGATAGAGTGTTGGATATTCGTGGCTTTGTTGATGCAGACTAGGCTGGAGATTTGGATCAGAGAAGATCTACAAGTGGGTATGTGTTTAACCTATTTGGAGGTGCAGTCAGTTGGATGAGTAAGAAACAATCTGTAGTGGCACTATCAACTACAGAGGCAGAATACATGGCAGCGACTCATGCAAGCAAGGAAGCAATTTCGTTGCAGAGATTGTGTACAAGTATGGGGTTAGTACAGGGAGCTATAAGGATAGGCTGTGACAGCCAAAGTGCAATTTTCTTGGCAAAGAACCCTACTTACCATTCAAAGACAAAGCATATCAATGCTTATTATCACTTTGTGAGGGATATGATAGAAAACAAAAAGGTGTTGCTGGTAAAGGTGGACACTTTGAAGAATATTGCAGATGTATTGACAAAATTTGTGAGCTCTGATAAGTTCTCTTGGTGTAGAGAAACAATGGGTGTTGCAGGGTTGGATAAATGACTAAGCTCTCTTGTGGCCCCTTGTGAAAAGAAAACAACAAGTGGGAGAATGTTGTGTTGTGTTATATTATTTGCACGACTAGCCTATGTAGGTAACCGGGGAGTTAGAGAGGGGGTGGAGCCCCCCCTTCGTTGCACTGATTGCACAACGGAAGGTTTGAGGGGGGCAAGTAGCCCCCCTCTACAGGGTCCGAGGCAGCACCCCAGGAAAAAAAATTTGGACCCTATATTAGGTTAGACGGACCTACCTATGGTTTTCACACATGGTTTTGGACGCGATAGTTTTCAGTCCATGGTTTTGGACGCGATGGTTTTTGGTCCATGGTATTGGATGCTTCGGCATGTATAAATATGTATTGTAACATTGAAAGGAATATAATGAAATATCAAGCTGGTAGTCCCAGTTTTGGGATCCAAGGGAAAATCTCTGTGTATATGTGTTTTATGTGTTATGCTCTCACATTCTTTATTTTCTGTGTTTTAGAATTCTTATGTAGGTAATTTATGTATGGAGTTAAAACCTACAAAATCATCCCCATGGGATGATTGTATGGTGTGATGGTCGATATTGAAGTTGCGAGTGCATTAGCGAACTTCGTAGTTATATAAATTTTCGATGATAGTAATCCCTACCCCGCGATGTTGGGAATCGACTGGGTTATTGATATGAATGGGGTCATTAATTTGAAGAAGCAGAAAATGTCGTTTGAAAGGAAGTCGCTAAGGGTTATAGTGCCACTGGATCCTGCGGAAGGGACACGTTATACTGAACCAGTCTGCGCTTATGTGGAAAGTGACGATGAGCTGGATCAAATCTACAAGATAACAGTGCAAGATCACGATTGGATCAATCCAACGGCGGACGGATGGATCGCATGGGATCGAAAGAGTTCCTGCACTTCTGACTCAGATGAGGAATTAGAGCATTAACAAATGTTAAATTTGGACAACTAGGTCCAAACTCCATGTTCTAATGCTCAGATTAAGAGGCTAATATTTTGTTGGATTCCTCTTTCTGAGAGGTGTAAAATCCATATAAAAATAGTCTTAATCCGATGAGCAGAACTTATATTTTGAATTTATTATTCTTAATAAATTATATGTGCAAAGGTCAGCCAGTTTTGTAATGTAGGCTCACATGCCCAACAGATGTGTCACACACCCTCATTGATGGATATATATATACAGGAAAAGTTGGAGAGAATTTGATCACACAAACAACTCACATCTTCCTCTCTCATCCTAAAAAGTACGAGCTACCTGGAGGACGAATTTCAGCCACACGTGGGAAGGACGAAGAGGATTTTTCTGCTGCTAGGGTTTCGCAGAAGTTTGACCAGCGTTGACTTTGGTCAACGCTTGATCCAAACAAGCTGAAAACTTGTGGGAGGTTCGATTTTTGAAGGCCATACTACCTGGCACAAAAATTGAGGTCAAAGGGTTGACCGTTTTGCTGCTGCGTTAACTTTTAGCTTGCTGCCCCTGTGTTGACTTTTCAGGACAGCGTTGACTTTTGTAGAACTGACTTGGGTTGACTCATCTACTGGTTGGAGGGTTGTTGTGACACATGCTGGGCTGGCTGACCAAAGGAGACTTTGCTGGTTGAAGCATCCTGTTGACCGCCGAAACAAACACATACATTTTTCTTGTTTCTGATTTGTCTTCTGTAAGATCTGCTTATATGTTCTATCTGCATTTTGCTTATCTACTTGTATGATTGCTGTGAGAAAAGTGAAATTGCTCTTAGCATAGAACATCTACAAAACTTTACATGGTATCAGAGCTGAGGTGAAGACAAACTCTATCTATAGCAATCATCATCGAAGGAAATGGATTCCTCTAAGCTTGAATTCAGGGAGAATGACAAGCTGACTGGAAGTGATGACTTCCATGCCTGGAAGATGTTATTAGATCTCAAATTAGAAGATCATGATCTCCTAGATCATGTGACAGGGAAGATTCAAGAACCTCCATCAAATGCCTCTGCTGCTGTTAAACACAAGTATAAGAAGGGAGAAATCAGAGCAAAACTGCTGATCAGGGAATCCATAAATAAGAGTCTGGTTGCCTACATATATGAACTAGGCACATCCAAGGAGATGTATGACAAACTGATACTTATGTTCCGAGTAAACAATGTGAACCAAGTGCTATTCCTCAAGAACAAGTTGAAGAATATGAAGAAGGGCCGAGACGAGTCTATTCAAACTTTCTTTATGAAGTTGACCGAAACCAGGAACAATCTGCTAGCTATTGGGGAGACAATAGCTGATCGCGAGATGGTTCTCACCGCACTTGGAGGACTTCCATATGAATGGCAAGTATTCACAACTACCATTCTCAACAATAATACCATCCCTAACTTTGATGAGCTTCTGTCTAGATGTATGCAAGAAGAAACAAGGATGAAGGAATTTGATAATGAAAGAAATGCTGCCTATGTTGCTCATTCCTGAAAGAAGAACTCTGGTGGTTCCAAGCACAAAGGAAGGACTAAGACTCAAAAGAAGAAGGGTAAATGTTTCACCTGCCATAGGACTGGACACTATGCTAGAGAATGCCCCTTCCAGAAGAATTCTCCCGATAGTGACGACAACAACAACAACCGAAGGAATGGGAATCAAAGAAATGACAAATCCAAAGGAAAGAGGAAGGCTCACTTTGAAGGAAACCATCCACCTTCTAAAAGGACCAGAAATACCAGGTATGAGGAGTCTAATGTTGTTGATAAAAGAAATGAGTATATTCTAATATCTGCTCTCTCAGCTGCATCTCCGCCCGACACTATGGATGTCTGGCTAATCGATAGTGGTGCCTCAAGACACATCACCGGATTCAAGGAAGCACTTTCTGACATGGTTGAAAGGGATACTAATCTAGAAATTACCCTTGGGGATAATGCCACTTATCCTGTGAAAGGGACCGGGACTGTGACCCTCCACTTGTCTCAAGGACAAGTCCTCCATCTACAAGATGTACTCTATGTACCCAAATTGAAGAAGAACCTTGTGTCTGTATCTGCCATGGAAGACAAAGGATTCAATGTAACTTTCTCTGATGGAAAGGTACTCATGTGGAAGAAGAGCTTCAAGGAAGCTATCTCAATTGGTTTTAGAGTTGGTACACTCTACCAGGTTGGAGGGAGTCCGTTGGGAGCTATGACTTGTGATACTATCCGTCAAACCGAACTATGGCACCGAAGATTTGGACACCTTCATTACAAGGCTCTTCCCGAAGCAAGGAAGGTGGTGACAGGGATGCCCGATTTTGGAAATAATCATAAAGGTGTATGTAAGGGCTGTGCTGAAGGAAAACATACAAGGGGACCTTTCCCCTCAAGTGTCACAAAGACATCTGAGATATTGCAACTGGTCCATTCTGATCTTTCCGGTATGTTGCCTGTAACATCCCTGGGGGGATGTTCTTACTATATGACATTTACTGATGACTTCTCTCGCAAAACCTGGATATACTTCTTGAAGAAGAAGGATGAGGCTTTCATGTGGTTCCGTACCTTCAAAGCCTTGGTGGAAAATATGACCGGAAAGAAGATCAAGATTTTGAGGACTGACAATGGCACTGAATATGAGTCAAATGAGTTCAAAGACTTTTGCAGAGAAGCTGGCATTAAGAGGGAGACTACCACTGCATATACTCCTGAACAGAATGGTGTTGCTGAACGCAAGAATAGGACTATTGTGGAAGCTGCCCGTGCCATGCTATGTGACCAGGGTCTTCCAAAGTTTCTGTGGGGAGAAGCTGCAAATACTGCTGTGTACATTCAAAACCGATGCCCTCATTCCGCTTTGGACTCCAAAACTCCCGAAGAGGTTTTCTCTGGTAAGAAACCTGATGTCTCACATTTTAGAATTTTTGGATGTCCTGTCTATTTTCATGTGCCGAAAGAAAAGAGAAGTAAGATGGACGCTACTGGGAAGAAAGGAATGTTTGTGGGCTACAGTGAGACTTCTAAGGCATATAGAGTCTATGTACCTGGTCAAAGGGAAGTAGAGATAAGCCATGATGTCACTTTTGACGAAGATGCTTCCCTGAAGAAAGTAGTAGATCTTCCTAGATCTGAAGAAAACCATGAAGAAAGACCTGGAAATCTGGAAGAACCCCAGGATGAGACTATGCCTGATGTTGAAGAGCCAATGGACCCTATTGATCCTTCCCCTTCTCTAGGAAAGAGGCCATCATGGCTCAGGGACACCCTCGAAGATGCTGAGGGTCATGCTGCCCCAAGGGGAACATTCCGAGAAAGCAAGAAGCCGTGTAGATACCAAGGGTATCTAGCTGCCATGAGTACTATTATACAATCTGAACCTGGATCTTTTGAAGAAGCCATCAAGCATCAAGTCTGGAAGGATGCTATGCATGAAGAATATGAGGCTATTATGAAGAATGATGTCTGGGATGTGGTCCCGAGACCGAAGGACAAATCTGTTGTCACCGCTAAATGGCTCTACAAGATTAAACATGGATCTGATGGGAGTGCTGAAAAGTTTAAGGCAAGATTTGTTGCCCGTGGCTTCTCTCAAAAGGAAGGAATTGACTATGACGATATATTTGCACCTGTGGCTCGATATACCACCATTCGATCCATCATAGCCCTTGCTGCTACGCAAGGATGGAGTCTTCATCAGATGGATGTCAAGACTGCTTTTCTGCATGGTGCAATAAAGGAAGAGGTGTATATAGAACAACCTCTGGGATTTGAAGTTCAAGATCGAGACACTTATGTCTGCAGGTTGAAGAAAGCCCTCTATGGGTTAAAGCAAGCACCCAGAGCTTGGTATGAGAGGATGGATAGTTACTTGATGAAGTTGGGCTTCACTCGAAGCAATGCTGATCCAAACCTTTACTTTAAGGTTGAAGAAGGAAAGCCTCTCATTCTAGTGTTGTATGTGGACGACCTCTTCCTGACAGGTGATGACCCTCTCATTCATCAATGTAAGAGGGAGCTTGCTGCTGAGTTCGAGATGAAAGACCTAGGACTGATGCACTATTTCCTAGGCCTGGAGGTCTGGCAGAGACCTGGAGAGATTTTCCTTTCTCAAGGAAAGTATATTGTGAAGCTTCTGGAAAGATTTGGGATGGTGGACTGTAAGTCCGTGTCGACACCAATGGAACTCAACTTTAAGAAGTTGAGTGGCAGCGCTGCAGGGCCTATCTTGGCCAATCCTACTGAGTATCGTCAACTCATAGGAGCTTTGATGTTCTTAGTGAACACCCGTCTGGACATATGTTTTGCAGTGAATACTTTGAGTCAACAGATGGTTGAGCCTCATCATTTTCACTGGGTTGGTGCCAAGAATCTTTTGAGATATCTTCGGGGCACGATAAACCATGGGCTGAGATACACTGCCGGGAGTGTGATACTCTGGGGATATACTGATGCCGATTGGGCTGGCAGTGTGATGGATCGTAAGAGCACATCTGGATGCTGTTTCAATCTTGGTTCTACTTCGATCTCATGGATGAGCAGGAAGCAGAAGTCGGTGGCTTTGAGCACCGCGGAGGCCGAATACATTGCTGCTAGTATGGCCTGTTGTGAAGCAGTTTGGTTGAGGAAGCTCTTTAGTGAGCTGTTCCAAAATGTGCTAAATACCACTGTAATACTCTGTGATAATCAGAGTGGGATTCATATGACTGAGAATCCTGTGTTCCACGACCGATACAAGCATATTGATATCAGGTACCACTTTATCCGGGATATGGTACAGCGAGGCGCCGTAAGGCTCGATCATATAGGAACTGATGAGCAGGTCGCAGAAATTCTCACTAAGCCCCTGGGGAAGGTCAAGTTCCTAACCTTCCGTGAGAGTCTTGGTGTCGTGGAAAGACCCTATGATGTGGGTCCTGTTGGACAATGAGCTCTGGGAGCTCTGGGGGGCTTTGGGGATAGCTTCTCGGAGCTATAAGCACTCATAATGCTTCTGCCCCACCCTTGTGATTATTGAGCTGGTTCGCCACTCATTTAATCTGTGCCCCGTATGCATCCTACCCATTGAGTTCAGGGCTCATGGGAAGTACCTCTCATTTGGCCAATGAGGTGTGGAAAAGCTAGAGACTATTAGCAAAGACTGATGGACGCATCAGAGATTGCCGTACTCTCTATCTAGGATGGCATGGTCCAACCACTTGATCTGGGATCAAGATTTGTGAGGTCTGGGACCTCTGGACTGATTATGTCAGTCAGGGAATGATGTCTTTGTGACTGACCCACTTCTGTTCTGAAATAAAGAAGCCAGCAAAGCAAGTTTCGGCGGGATGACTCACGATGTTAATTGCACTAATAGATGGAGTTCTCCCTAGTTGAGAGGGAGTGTTAAATTTGGACAACTAGGTCCAAACTCCATGTTCTAATGCTCAGATTAAGAGGCTAATATTTTTGTTGGATTCCTCTTTCTGAGAGGTGTAAAATCCATATAAAAATAGTCTTAATCCGATGAGCAGAACTTATATTTTGAATTTATTATTCTTAATAAATTATATGTGCAAAGGTCAGCCAGTTTTGTAATGTAGGCTCACATGCCCAACAGATGTGTCACACACCCTCATTGATGGATATATATATACAGGAAAAGTTGGAGAGAATTTGATCACACAAACAACTCACATCTTCCTCTCTCATCCTAAAAAGTACGAGCTACCTGGAGGACGAATTTCAGCCACACGTGGGAAGGACGAAGAGGATTTTTCTGCTGCTAGGGTTTCGCAGAAGTTTGACCAGCGTTGACTTTGGTCAACGCTTGATCCAAACAAGCTGAAAACTTGTGGGAGGTTCGATTTTTGAAGGCCATACTACCTGGCACAAAAATCGAGGTCAAAGGGTTGACCGTTTTGCTGCTGCGTTAACTTTTAGCTTGCTGCCCCTGCGTTGACTTTTCAGGACAGCGTTGACTTTTGTAGAACTGACTTGGGTTGACTCATCTACTGGTTGGAGGGTTGTTGTGACACATGCTGGGCTAGCTGACCAAAGGAGACTTTGCTGGTTGAAGCATCCTGTTGACCGCCGAAACAAACACATACATTTTTCTTGTTTCTGATTTGTCTTCTGTAAGATCTGCTTATATGTTCTATCTGCATTTTGCTTATCTACTTGTATGATTGCTGTGAGAAAAGTGAAATTGCTCTTAGCATAGAACATCTACAAAACTTTACAACAAAACTGCTTACATGAAGTGTCTATATTACAGTGCAATATGATGACGAAGTCACTACGCTGCGTTTCGTCGGAGGTAAGAAAGATACCTTATTATGATGGTTTGACTGACGTAGATATGTTTTTAGATGAATTTGAGTGTGAAATCCCTGAAGTCCACCATTTTCAAGCATTGGAGTCAGCACTGTGCGCTACGCCTGCACGATGGTGGGGACACATAAAGAAAGCTTTGTTGGATGGAGGGATTACAAGCAAATGATGAAGTTACACTTTGGGCATGCTAATACTAGAATGACTGAAGAGTATAGTTGTTATGTAAAAAATTAGTTAGTCTTTAATTTTAGATTTATTATTTAATTTTAGGATTAATTAAACGAAAGGGCACGATCATAAGATCATGCCATTTCCCCAAAGGGTACCCGTGGTAGTATTTAAGCCAGGAAACCGCATTGTAAATGGCATCATCTGTCAATTCATTTATTAATAAAATATTTCTATATATATTTATGTTTACCAAGAATATTTTATGCTCCATTGGTATCAGAGCGGTCGAATCCTCTAGCCTGTGCTGGTTCATGCATCCATCCACTGCTGTCACTGTACGTATCACTATTCTGTCCGCTGCCATATTCACTGCCGACACCCTGTCTACGCACGTCCCGCCTGAACTGCTCTCACTGTGCGTATTTCACCTTGAGTGACACGCTGAAACATCAACAGAACCAGGGAAGTGACACGCTGAATCAACAAGACGCCTGCGTCATTTTTTCCTGGGTTCCATTGCGTGGACTCTGCTGATACGATGAACCTACGCTGAAATTCTCGGCTCCCTTGCGCTGGGTTCTGCGGTTCCATTACGCTACGGATACGCTGAACTGTCAATTTTCTTCTCCCTGTGGTGATAACGCTGAAGGGGACAGCGATAATAACGCGAGCAAAAAAAAAAAGGGTTTGAAGAGTCAAATGGTTGATATTTACATAGGGACGTGGCTGTCTATTTGATCATTACAATAATTATCGAGTAATACGGACTGTCCATAAAATACAAATATATAAATATATATATAATATATATAATGTGACATGTATATATATATATATATATATATATATATATATATATAGATATATATATATATATATAGTTATAGTTATAGTTATATTATATATAATACATATAATTTAATTAATTAAATTTATTTAATTACCAAAAAAAAAAATTAAGTTGGCAGATAAATACACGCCTCCACAAACTCGTTCAATGTCGACAATGACAATGGCGGATTTCCAAAAAAAATTGTTAGACTCGGAGCATAAGATAAATAACAACCACGATGAGGTCAGTAAAAGATTAAATGAATTCCAGATCAAGCTTGGGGAGCAAGCTAACGAAATCAAAAATCTTCACAATACTACAAATCGAATAGAAATAAAGATGGAAAATTACCATGTCCAAACAGAAGCAGAAATCAAAGAGGTCTTAACAATGCTGAAAATTCTGTGTAAAAGGTCGAATTGTACACCCGAACAACTACTAAAAGAAGGTGAAGAGAATCAAGAACACATCTCTTCTAATTCAACAAAGTCAACAGACTCTCATGAAAAAGTTGAATCCCCAAAAAAATCAGTGACACCTCACCAAGAAACAAGTAACACAACCTTTACAAACAAGCAACTCTGGGATAACTTTACCAATCAACACCCTTTTTTCGCTCAACCATTAGCAACATACCAGCGAAGGGCAAAAGTCGAGATGCCTAAATTCGATGGAAACGAAAAAAACAATGTTGCATGGATAAATAAAGCAGAAGAATACTTTGAGATATATGACATCAATGACGATGACGAAAAGCTCAGGCATGCATCCATGAAAATGGAAGGAGAAGCATATAACTGGTATATGTGGTGGAAAAAAACAACACACGTCATTAGCTGGAGAAAATTTAAAGATGCCTTCTTTAAAAGATTCCAAGGTGTAAAAGAAGAAGAGTTCTTTTCAAAACTCATCAAGTTACGACAAAAAGGAAGTGTGGACGAATACACTCAAGAATGGGAGACCTTAGTAACAAGAGTACCTAGGTTATCAAAATCTCGTCTGATTCAATCATACGTCTCAGGACTCAAAACCCATTTACAAGCAGAACTTGAGATGCATGACATTACATCTATAGAAGTAGCAAGACGAAAAGCAAAAACAGCCGAAAAGAAATCCGAACCAATATTTTGGTCAAAAGCAAAAAAAACATATGCAAGACGATGGATACCCCAGTATGTGAACTCAAATAATACAAGATATGTTCCACCACATCGTCGTGAAGATGAAAAATCTAATGTGGAAATGCAAAGGATAAAAGAGGGTAAATGTAAACGCTGTGATGAGAAGTGGGACCCCAAACATAGATGTGCTAAAGGAAAAGAACTAAAGAACTTATATAATTGTGAAGCAACCAATGATTCAAACAGTGAAGGTTCTGACATATAAGAAATAGAAGATGCCCCAGAATTCTCACCTGAATTAGATAACGGGAGTATTCCACAAGTATCATTATCAGCCATGACAGGTATATCACAACCTCAGACCTTAAAGTTAAAAGGACACATAAAGAAGAACAACGTAGTGGTTCTCATCGACTCTGGAAGCACACACAATTTTTTAGATGCAACCATGGCAAAGAGACTCAATATCTTTTCATTTCCCTTGCCAAACATGAAAGTGATGGTAGCTAACGGTAAGAACATTGAAAAGGTGGGGAAATGCCTTAAGGTCAATTTACAGATTCAAGACTTTAATCTAGAGTCTCCGTTCTTCATAGTACCGTTAGGAGGAGTAGATGTAGTCTTAGGTAGCCAATGGCTACACACTTTAGGTACTTATGCAGCCAACCATCAAGTACAATTTATAAAATTCAAATGGGGAGATCATAAGTACAAGCTGCACGGATTCGAAGCGCCAGAAAATCAAGTTGTATCATCATCTCAGATGATGAAGTTAAGTCGAAAAGGGGCACCTGCTTATGTAGTACGATGTCACCAATTAGAAATGTTATCTGCAAATATGACTAGAGAAGAGTTACCAGAGATACAAGATCTGATTCGGAAGCATGAAAAAGTATTTCAAGACCTACCTATGAAGATGCCGCCTAATAGGGAAATTAAGCATAGAATAGAAGTCAAGGCAGGGTCAGACCCCGTCAACATCAAGCCATACCGATATACACATCTCCAAAAAACGGAAATTGAGAGATTAATCCAAGACCTTTTAAAGTGTGTGACTTTGATCATCTTGGAATATCTGGTCAAGTGGAAGAACTTACCCGAAGAAAATGCTTCTTTGGAGAATGAAGCATTTTGTCAACAACATCCGTCGTTACATATGCTTTGAGGACAAAGCATTCTTTCGAGAGGAAGGCAATGTTATGTAAAAAATTAGTTAGTCTTTAATTTTAGATTTATTATTTAATTTTAGGATTAATTAGACAAAAGGGCACAATCATAATATCATGCCCTTTCCCCAAAGGGTGCCCGTGGCAGTATTTAAACCAGGAAACCCCATTGTAAACGGCATCATCTGTCAATTCATTTATTAATAAAATATTTCTATATATATTTTTGTTTATCAAGAAGATTTTATGCTCCAATAGTGGGAAGGATGATCCACGTGATCACCTGGCAAAATGGACTAAGGCATGGGGGATGGAACCGTAGCTAGAATGGGTACATATATTTTGTCATACCTTGGATACAATCCCCATGAACTGGTATCTCGAAACAGAGCTCTACCACGGCACTGCGGAATGGGATATATTGAAGGAAGGTTTCTTATTGACTTTCAGCTTCGAGGATGGCTTTGAGAGTATTGATGAAGTGCTGCAAGAAATAAAAGCAGCTATATTCAGGACACTGAAGGAACCGATAGAATGGACCCAGCCAGATTGGAGTATGCAGCTGCACCATGCACTCGAATGTTATAATGTGACTGTTGAAGAAGAAGATGACCCACAGAATATTACCATCCCAGAGACTGAAGGTCAGCGCAACGTCGAAGGACCGAAGGTAGTGAACCCAGATATATCAGAGCCTCTGAAAACTCGACAAGTAAACATTGGGTCTGAAGAAGAACCCAAGTTCACGAAGATAGGCGATTATTGGGATAAAGATATGGTTGATAAAGTAGTTGAGCTACTGCACGAGTACCAAGACTTATTTCCCACAAAGTTTTCAGATTTGAAAGGAATTGTCGGAGATTTAGGCGTTATGAAGATTACATTGAAACCAGATGCGAAGCCTATTAAGTAGTGACCTTATCGATTGAATCCAAAGTATAAGGAAAAGGTGTGCCTCGAACTAGATAAGATGTTGGAAGCAGGCATTATTGAGCCTGTAGAAGAATCTGATTGGGTAAGCCCAATGGTAGTCCAGGAGAAGAAACAGAAGGGAGAAATCCGCATATGCGTAGATCTGTGGAAGTTGAATGATGCCTGTGTGCATGACCCATTTCCAACACCATTTACTGATGAAGTATTAGAGAATGTTGGCAGCCAGGAAGCATATTCATTCACTGATGGATTTTCGGGTTATCATCAAATAAAGATCGTGTCGGAGGATCGAAGAAAAACAACCTTCGCGACAGAGTGGGGTTGCTTTCAGTACATTGTTATGCCTTTTGGATTAAAAAATGCACCTGCAATATTTTCTCGCGTAGTCATAGCAACATTCAAAGAATTCATTCATAAGTTTCTAGAAGTATACTTCGATGACTGGACTGTGTTTGGCTTGGTAAAACACCATGTAGCAAGTCTGTGCCTTATGTTGGATACATGTCGAAGATTTCAGATCGCGTTGAACTTGAAAAAGTGTATATTCTATGTGCCTTTTGGGATTTTTCTCAGCCATGTTGTCTGTAAGCAGGGGTTGATGGTGGACCCTACAAAGATCATCGTCATTGTAAATTTGGAACCCCCTAGGAACGTGAAACAACTGCGCGCGATGTTGGGACACACTGGCTACTATAGGAATTTTATCGAGGCGTATGCCCACATAACTGCGCGGACGGAGAATTTGTTAAAAAATGATGCGATGTTTTGCTGAGATGAAAACTGTCAACGTAGCTTGGATGTCTTGAAGGAGAAGATGGTGACGACACCTATTTTGGTGTTTCCCGACTGGAAAAAGGAGTTTCATGTGCATGTTGATGCCTCCTGTATTGCGCTAGGAGAAATTTTAACACAAGCAGGAGAGGGTGAGATTGATCACCCTATAGCTTTCGCAAGCAGAAATATTTCCAAACCAGAGTGGAATTACTCCACTACAGAGCATGAAGGGTTGGCGATGCTCTACGCACTGCAGAAATTCAGGCATTATTTGTTAGGCAAACACTTTAAGATGTACACAGATCACTCCGCGCTAAAGTACCTAGTCAACAAGCCTATGTTGGGGGGGAAGATCTACCGATGGTTGCTCTTATTCCAGGAGTATGACTTCGAGGTGATTGTGAAGCCTGGAAGGTTGAATGTGGGTCCAGATCATCTATCAAGGATTGAAACAGGTGAAGAACCCAGTAGCTTGGAGGAAGGACTGCCAGACGTGCAACTCTTTGCAGTGCACATCGCGGACGATCATTTTGCTGACATTATTCAGTTTTTGATGACGGGAACTACTCTGAAAGGATATTCCACTCAACAAAAGAAGGAGCTAGTAGTCCGCGCAACAGATTTTTTGGTAATTACGGGTCATTTATATAAGATGGGGATGGATGAGGTATTGTGAAGGTATGTTCTAGAGTTTGAACGCGTTATTATCTTTGTTGGAGAGGTAAATCCCCTCTGCGGACAGAGGCGATCCCACTAGCCCAAAATGGGTCTAGCAACAATCAATTCACGCTACCATGCAAGTTCCTAGTTGCAAACTGAAAGTGGATTATGAGAACCAACCTGGAGTCCAACGCTAATGTCGTAGAAGAGTTGATACTCCCGTTCCCTTGCTTCGGCAGGTCACGATCCTCACGATCTCCGCGAATGGATACCTGCACATGCAAAGAACGAAGCGAATACAAGCATAAAATCCACTAAAATACAACTATATATCAGTCAGAAAGGAAATAGATCAAACATTATCATAATGAACAGTAAGATCGGAACCATAATGATAGTCGTTTATTAATGAATAATCAACAGAGAAAGATACAACCAAGGTTCTGACGTTGAACCTCTCCTCTGGCTGGGCGAGCAGCTATGTATGTCTTGCAATAGACCTTCTCTCTCTCAGACTTCCGGCAGCATAACCTCCCTATGCTTCAAGACTCTTACTATCACTCAAGACAAGCGTTATCACAACTAGCATTACTCAAAAACTAGCTTGTCAAATGAATGAGGACAGACTTTTATAGATGGAGAAGGGGAAGAAGATACAATGCATCAGGTGTTGGGTCCCTATAATACTAGTGATTACCCCATTACTATTGTAGTTATACCCCCTATTTATATTGTTGTGCCCCTATTACCCCCATATTGTTATTTATGTGCCCCATAGAATCCCTCTATTGTTATTTTTGTGGCTTTATATTATTATTGTTAGGTCGGCTGGATTATATTGTGACTCCTTAGACTCCTATATATAGAAAGGAGGTTTTGTCATTTGTATCATCCAAGAATTGTTCATTTATGTAATGTAAAGGAGGTTGCCCCCTCGAAGAGGCTGAATTCTAAGGCGTTGATCTCTCTTTTCTATCTTTTCTTGAGCTGGTTTCATAACATTTGGTATCAGAGCTTTGGATTCTAGGGTTTCGCTGCTCCAAATAGGTCATCGTGGAATTTTCGCTATAACTTTTTTTCTGTGACGTTTCAGAAGTCAAAAAAAAAACCCATTTGAGAAGAATTGGCGCTGAACTTTGGGTCCGAATTTCAGAGCTTTTTGCATGATATTTTTGGAGATATGATCTGAGGAATTTGGCCTTTTTGCAGACTCCTGAATTACATTCAAAACAGGTGACCTGGGGAAAATCGTCATAACTCTCTCTCTGAGGATCGGATTGAAATTTCGTAAAAAGGTACAGAAAGAGGACGGACTGTAGTTTCTTGTGGGTAAGTTTCAGATTCAAAGGTTGAAACAGTGACTCGTGGCACGTCGTACAAGTTCGCTCTACTGAACCAGTCTAAAAACAAGTCACTGTGGGAGATTTCACATAACTCTTCCTTGGAGAATCCAATTTGGCTCAGACTTGTGGCATTGGAAAGAGGACGCAGAAGGCTACTACAGATAGCAATTTCAGAACTGGATGATCCGAAATTACAGAGATACATCAGATTCAATATCAGGCTTCTATAAAGTGAAAAAAGGTGTGTAGTTTTTTTTTAAATTTTTGTGTAAGCTTGGTTTAACGGAATTCAAAGGGCATAGTAAAGAATTATTATCGGTAACTGATGCCCCGAGGAAAGAAAATGCAAACACCTAGTAAGGAACCTGAAAGCTCTAGCATGACTCATGAAGAAGAGGAAGAAATGCTACATGATATATCAAAATTACAAGAACAAGTGCAACAAATGTCACGCTCACAAAAGCTAACAGAAGCTAAGATAAGTGGCGTGGAATCTAAGATAAATGGCGTGGAATCTAAGGTAAATGGCGTGGAATCTAAGATAAAGGGCATGGAAGCTAAGATGGAAGCTAAGATGGATGGCATGGACGCTAAAATTGATGGCATGGATGATAAGATGGATGAATTGAAAAAGTTGCTACAAGAAAGGGTCACTAATGGTGAAAAGGTAGTAAAGGAAACTCATGATGAGAACAAAAGAAATGTTAATCATGATTCCATAGACTCTAATGTTGGATCGAAGACTCACCATGTTCCAAAAATCGATATGAGGAAGTTTGATGGCAAGGATCCCGCCACATGGATATTACAGATGGAGCAATTCTTCGATCTCAATAATGTGCAAAACACACAAAAGGTACGTATGGCAACTTTATATTTGGAACCAAATCAGTTTGTATGGTATCAATGGCTTTGTTCTCGTAAACAATTTATCACTTGGGCAATTTTTACGGAAGAATTGATAGCACATTATGAGGATACAAAAAGCAACACTTTTTTTAGCCAATTGATAAGTCTCAAACAAAAGGGTTCAATAATGGAGCACATTGAGGAGTTCCAAAAATTGAACATAAGGGTAAAAGATATTCCAGAGGAGCATAGGATTGATGTGTTCATAGGGTCTTTAAAGGATAATATCCAACATGATGTGCGCCTTTGGGAACCTGATTCATTAGAGAAGGCATTCAGGTTAGCAAGAAAAATGGAAAGCAAAATTATGGCAACTAGGAAGCAAAATTCCACAACCTACAAGGTTGACACCACAACAATTGGAAGAAAAAAGAGCAAAAGGGCTTTGTTACAATTGTGATAGCAAATACACAAAAGGTCATAAGTGTGCTGAGAAGAAATTATTCTACATAGATTGTGAAGAGGAAGAAGAAAAGGAGCAAGAAAGGTCAAAAGAAGAGGATATATTCCAGGAACAAAGCCTAGATGAAGAACAAATAAATCCGACCATATCTTGTAATGCATTGGCAGGAATTACCACTCCTCAAACCATCAAGATAGAAGGACAAATCAAGAAGAAAAAGGTAATAGTGTTGATTGATTCAGGAAGCACCCACAATTTTATTCATTGTAGGGTAGCAAAAGAATTGAATTGCTTCCTATATCCAGCACCAGAGTGTCAAGTGATGATTGCAAATGGAGGAACAATAAATTGTTCTGGAAAGTGCCATAATATCAAGCTATCCATGGGAGAATATGTATTGACTAGCCCAATGCTTTCCATTCCAATGGGAGGTGCTGATGTTGTACTAGGAGTCCAATGGCTACAATCCTTGGGTACAATAGCTTTTAATTTTCAAGAACTTTTCATGAAATTTTCTGTGGAAGGAAAGGAAGTTGAATTAAGGGGTATTGCAGGGAAACCAGGAAAGATAATCAGCTCTAATGGCATGACAAAGCTTCTAAAAAAGGAGCAAAGAGGTGTAATTGCACAATTATGTTCGCTAGATGTTTCCACATTGGAATCATCTATTTCTCCAGATCTCCAAAAAGTCCTGGACAATCATTCCAAGGTATTTGAGACTCCCAAAGGTCTCCCACCTATGCGTGATCATGATCATGCTATTCATCTGATTCCAGGAAGTGTTCCTCCAAACATCAGGCCGTACAGATATCCATATGTCCAAAAAAGTGAAATTGAACGTATGGTTGCAGAAATGCTAGAGGCTGGTATAATTCAACCGAGTCAAAGTTCTTTCTCAGCTCCAGTAGTATTGGTGCACAAGAAGGATGGATCATGGCGCATGTGTCCAGATTATAGGGAGCTCAACAAGCTCACTATTAAAGATAAGTTCCCCATTCCTGTTATTGATGAATTACTGGATGAATTGCATGGATCAATTTACTTCACCAAGTTGGATCTTCGTTCAGGATATCATCAAATCAGAATGAAGATTGAAGACATTCCGAAAACAGCATTTAGAACTCATGAGGGTCATTATGAATTTTTGGTCATGCCTTTTGGCCTTACCAATGCACCTTCAACATTTCAAGGTTTGATGAATTCAATTTTCAAACCATTCCTTAGAAAATTTGTGTTAGTATTTTTTGATGATATACTAATCTACAGCAAGTCTTGGAAGGATCATGTTGAACATGTTGACAGGGTGCTACAACTATTGGAGGAGAAACAATTATATGCAAAAAGATCCAAATGTTTCTTTGGAGTCCAGGAGGTGGAATATTTGGGTCATATTGTATCTCATGAAGGAGTTAAGGTAGACCCTAGCAAAATTAAAGCCATTAAGGAATGGAAAATCCCCACATCCATAAAGCATCTGCGAGGATTTCTTGGGTTGACAGGGTATTATCGCAAGTTTGTTAAGAATTATGGGAGAATAGCAGCACCTCTAACAACATTATTGAAGAAAGATTCATTTTCATGGACTTCGGAAGCAACAAAGGCCTTTGAACATCTTAAAGAGGCAATGTGCCAAGCACCGGTCTTAGCTACACCGGACTTCACAAAAACCTTTATTGTGGAATGTGATGCTTCAGGAAATGGAATTGGTGCTGTTCTAATGCAAGATGAAAGACCCATTGCTTTTGAAAGTCGTCCAATCAAGGGAAAGTTTTTAAGCAAAGCTATTTATGAGAAGGAAATGTTGGCAATACTCCATGCACTTAAGAAATGGCGACCCTACCTAATGGGAAGACACTTCAAGGTAAAAACGGATCATGATAGCCTTAAATACTTTTTAGAATAGCAACAAAAGTGGGTCACAAAGATGTTGGGTTATGACTTTGAAATCATCTACAAAAAAGGGAAGCAAAATGTGGTGGCAGATGCACTCTCAAGAAAGGATGAGGATGTGGAAGCATTGTTGTGTGCCATTTCTATTATCCAACCAGATTGGATAAACGAAGCAAGGGAGGAATGGAAGAATGACGAAGAAGTGTGGGCACTTATTCGAAAGCTACAACAAGATTCCAGTACTTCTGATACATTTAGCTGGAAAAATGATTCGTTATGGTACAAAGATCGCTTATACCTCTGTAAGAATTCCCAGCTAAAACAAAAGATTCTTATGGAATTGCACACTTCTCCCTTAGGAGGGCACTCAGGATTTTTAAAAACTTACCACAGGGTTAAGAAGGAATTTTTTTGGGATGGCCTTAAATCAGATATTCAAAAGTTTGTGGCGGAATGTTTGGTTTGCCAGCAAAATAAAGTTGAAACAATTAAGACACCAGGTCTATTACAACCTTTATCCATTCCAAGCCAACGTTGGGAGGAGGTTTCAATGGATTTTATCACAGGTTTACCCAAGTCTGAGGGAAAGAGTGTCATCATGGTGGTAGTTGACAGACTTACCAAGTATGCACACTTTTGTGCATTATCACATCCATTTAAAGCCAGTACAGTTTCTACTGCATTTATGGAAACAGTTCAAAAGCTACATGGAAACCCAAAGATTATTGTAAGTGACAGAGATCCCATTTTCACTGGAAATTTTTGGACAGAATTATTTTCTTGTCTTGGTACTCAGTTAGCTCATAGCTCATCTTATCATCCTCAATCTGATGGGCAAACTGAGATAGTAAACAAATGTTTGGAAGGATATCTTCGTTGCTTTGTATCTGATAAACAGACACAATGGGTCAAATGGTTGCCTCTGGCTGAATGGTGGTATAACACTTCCTTCCATACAGCAACAAAAATGACCCCATTTATGGCACTTTATGGGTATCAACCACCATCCATCACATCATATTTAAGAGAAAATTCTAAGGTTCAGGCAGTGGAACATCACATCGAACATCAACAACAAGTCCTCCAACTCTTAAAGGATAACCTCGTGTTGGCACAAAATAGAATGAAACAACAGGCAGATCAACATCGCAGTGAAAGAAGTTTTGATGTAGGTGATTGGGTATTCCTACGGCTACAACCATATAAGCAAATGTCCCTAAAGCAAGCTAAGAAGGATAATAAATTATCACCAAAGTATTATGGTCCGTACAAGGTGTTGGAAAAGATTGGTACTATGGCATACAAATTGGAGCTTCCTGCAGCTTCTCGATTGCACCCAGTTTTCCATGTTTCATGTTTAAAGAAGGTTATAGGTGACAAGCTCCCAATTCAAACAATATTGCCAGAACTTGACGAGGAAGGAAAAATTATATTGGAACCGGAAGCAATCACAGAAACAAGAACTCGACAGCTACGAAATCGATCAATTTCAGAGTATCTTATCAAGTGGAAGAACTTATCCGCTGAAGATTCCACATGGGAGGATGAGAATTTTATGCAGAAGTATCCAGAACTGCTCAAGCGTTGAGGACAACACTTTTTTGAAGGAGAGGGGCATGTTGGGTCCCTATAATACTAGTGATTACCCCATTACTATTGTAGTTATACCCCCTATTTATATTGTTGTGCCCCTATTACCCCCATATTGTTATTTCTGTGCCCCATAGAATCCCTCTATTGTTATTTTTGTGGCTTTATATTATTATTGTTAGGTCGGCTGGATTATATTGTGACTCCTTAGACTCCTATATATAGAAAGGAGGTTTTGTCATTTGTATCATCCAAGAATTGTTCATTTATGTAATGTAAAGGAGGTTGCCCCCTCGAAGAGGCTGAATTCTAAGGCGTTGATCTCTCTTTTCTATCTTTTCTTGAGCTGGTTTCATAACATCAAGACACCCATTATGGATTGGCATTATCTCCAAAAAGCCGTTATGGATAGATGTCAAGGATAGATGATGACTCTCGGCATCTAGAAGATGAGCTTTATCCTCAAAAGACTTCATGACTTGAAGGGAAAAAACATCTAGGCGCGCGTTTGTCAAAAATCTTTACCAAACTTGGTCGGCGCGGGTGTTGTTCTAAGACAGAGCGCCAATGGTCGCACCCTCTTTTGAGGATCTCATTGATTGGCGCGGGTAGTACATTTTGGACCCGCGCTAATGGAGAAAGGGCACTTTTAAGGGATATTTTGCAGGAGGTGTCTTCAGGGAACATGAAGTACATACTTAGGGGAACATAATGCAAGTGTTTTTAGGTTATGTCACTGCTCACAGGTCCCGGAATGAGTCCTCCAAAGTACGGAAACAGGGGTAATAGGGACGGTGACCAATGGTGACAAATTACTGTGTAACAGATGCCCCCTAAAGCATGAGGCCCGAGAGAGAGAGAGGGGTGAAATGCTTTACAAGAACACATGTAGCTGCCGCCGAGAATCTGCATTGAGAGATACAACTGATAGCTCAAGTACATGAAATATGTGGTATGGTCGCAGCCATCCATAAGAGAGTACATAATAATCTAGATCCATAGTATGGACGCAGCCATCTGGTTAGGATCAATGAATCGACTCAGGTATGGTCGCAGCCATCCAGTGAATGAGTCATGTACCAAGAATCACGCCTGGATTACAACAGACAAAATCCAGGGTCTTGCGCTCCATCTCGACCCGAACAAAAAGTACAAGTTCAAGCATGCGAATATATGAGCTGAAGTCGAACATGCATGAACATCGTCTGATTACCAGTCAATATTGAAAACTGTTAACAGACGCGAGAGGTACCACCAATAATGACAATGGCCCTCAAGGTACTACAGGTACAATCTACGGCGTGCGAATTAGTGATCTGACGTCGAACACCCGTAGAATCATTTGATCGGAGGCCAATGATGAAAACCTCACATCGAACACGAAGAACCTGCCATTGAGGCATGCAGGCTCCAAGGCACCGGAAGGGAGTCTCTAGATCAGCTTCCTGGATAATGAGCTGAAGTCGACAGGAAGTGACCTTGATCGAAGGTGGGCCATAATGTTTCCCACATCATCGACACGAGACAGAGAGATAATGTTGTGAATCAAGATTATGTGAGCTATCAGAGGGAGGTTGTTTCTTTGCAGAGGTCAACTTCTCTTGAACATATCAGCGGCACGACAGTGGAATTGGCAGTATTTGACATCAATGGATCAGAGGTCATGGTGATGAGGCAATGAGCAGATGAGAGGTCAAACAGGATTACCCAAATCCACGGAGGCAAGTGAAAAATGAGATGAGATATCCCCACCCAGACACGAAAGCAGACAAGTGCCATGTTCAAGAGCGACATACTGCCGACACGACAATAATTATGGTTCCTTTTTTCCCCCGCCATTTCTGGCGAGTACCCCAATTATTTTTAACAAGCTTGATGGGGATAACATATGCTTGTGGTGCGTCATTTCGACAAAATCCGATGTCATCAGGTTTTAACGAGTCTGACAAAGGAAGAACTCGGCGTCTTTTCATGTTTAGAGAGTTTGAAAAGACAGCAGAAAAGGAAACTCCAGGGGTGTCCTTTTTCGTAAAGTTGTGTCTCGCGAGCCCGAAAAAGTATAAAACAATGCTCGAAAGAACCGCCCGACCATTACGATCGAGGAGTACTTTTCATAAATAGTGATTTCGACCTGAAAAAGTAAAAAAGCGATCAAAACCACGTCGTTTCGTAACCATTAACGAGTTTGAAACGACAAAAACCCGGTAATCTTTTTATGTTTTAACGGTCAACAAAAAGAACTTAAAACGACCGCCCCTTATTAACGTTTAACGAGTCAAGAGGAGTAACTCGACAATCTTTTCGTCTTTAAACGGTCAGAAAAGAGCTGAAAGCGGACCTTAAAGTAACCTTTTCACATGTTTTACCGAGCTTGAAAAAGTAGAAAAAGGAGCTCGTTTCGTCGCTTGAGTTGCACCAACCCCTGTCATCACACCAAAAATAGCGTAAAACCCATTTCGACATAAATATATTCCAAAAATACCCAAAAAATATTATTTTTAATGTATTTTTAGGTCAAAAAATGCTATAAATAGTGAAATGGTAAAAAACAAATTTACTTTTTACTTTTCACCTTGTGAGTTTACCATTGGAGGGTTTTGGGTGCAAACTTCAACTGCTGATCATGATCAATCCAGGAGAGCAATCGAGCCGCCGTCTGAAGCAGGTAAGAGGCCTTGTCCTTAGCTTCATTTTCATTCCATTTTTTTAGTTTTTCATCCACAGATGGATCCCCTGCAAGAGGATTTGCAAAAATTAGGGTTGCGCCATTGGCGCGGGTTTCCCGCTCGGGATCGCGCCAATGGGATTATTTACCCAAAGGGGGCGCGACCTTGGCGCGACTGTTTTGAAAACAGTCGCGCCAACCGCGCGACCTAATTTTCCCATGAATTTAACCGTTGATTTTGCAAATTTCTTTTAATTTTGGTTTCACCAGTGATCTAATGATGAAATTTTCGACTTTATGGTTGCAGGGATTCGTCAGAATGGCTGTAGAATGGAGATAAAGAGAGCATGATGCTATAGATGCAATGGCATTAGAGGATGAAGCCTGTATGGATGCTTTGAGAGACTGTGGCTTAAAGAAATTTTTCCTCACCTCCTATTTGCGTGCACAACCGGAGCTACTATGATTCATCGTGGATGCTTGGGACACGGAGGATCAGGTATTCCGCCTGAAAGATCAGACACTGGAGCTGGATGTTTCCGATGTCTACTTTATCACTGGATTATCGCGGAGAGGTGCACAACCCATTTTGACTGGAAGTAGGCCTTCCGAGGAAAAGATGGGGGAGGTGATGGAACGGGTTTGTCCTGGGGCACAGTTTGGATCAAACAGTGCCAAGGTAGATATTATCACAGTCCCAGACCTAGTGCTACGAGTGATATTGTTCACTATCACACGGACGGCTGGGGTACAGGCGCCCCACAAGGCCAGCAAGAATCATTTACTGCTGGCAACCGAGTGTCTCCACCCTACGCTGTTTGATTGGGCCACGGCAGTGACGACAAACATCAAGAGGCAGCTTACGAAGTGTAAGCGTGATGGCAACAAACAGTTCGGGTATGGATCCATCGTGGTATCCTTCTTCCTGGAGCGACTGCCGATATTCCGGATTCAGGGAGGTATAGTGGCAGATCCAGTGCCACGGGAGCCGAGGTTGACTCGATGGGCAGCACTCATGCCCAGAGGAGGAGGGGGCCAGCAGATGGCCTGGAGGCCCGAGTTCTTCATATGGCTCCGTCACCAGATGATCGTTATAGAGGACTGGCCCTATGCGGGCACTGATTTTACTGGAGACCCAGATCTCCCATTGCCTGCGGGAGAAGACTGGGATGAGGAGCTTGGTAAGAACTCTTTGTGTTTTTGATGTTTTTTATGTATTTAAGTTTTTTTTTTTTTTTTGTAATACATGTCTGTCTCTGACAACAGCTATATATATGTATGCAGATGTTGGTGCAGAGCGACCAGCTGATCTGTCTCACATAGCACGGAGGGCACAACCTGCAGCCGACCCTCAGGTAGAGGGTGGTGCGGGTGATGAGCTAGTACAGAACCTTGAGGCACTCACTCGAGGGATTCCAGACTATGCCAGATTGGCAAATGTGCCCTTCGCGTACCAGAGGCACACAGTGGGAGTACCTACTCGCGTCCATCGTCTGTTGAGACGTTTGGTGCGAGCGGTGACATGCTATCATGAGCATCACCGTGATTAGACGCCTACGTTTCATTTTTGCATATTTTTGAGAGACACGTTGTCTGTGGCCATATGAGATTCGGACATGTATTATTTTTTGGATTATGTAATGCGCGTGGCGCAAACATTATGATACACACGTATATATATACATATGCCTATGGTTTATTATTGTGTTTCCATGTGCTTGCTTGTATAATATTTTGGTTACAAATTACGCAAATGTCTATCTAATACACGATTAGCCAATGCATGAGATAATGTGTTTAATTGTCGTGGAATATGCTGATATGTGATAAAATCAAAGTTCCTTTCTAACAATCTCACACGTAAATACAACCTTAGAATGCGATGGTCTCTGACGAAATATTGCCCGTTGAGCTGGTGGACGACAAGTTGAGAGTCCAGGTTCACTACTAATGCACGAATGCCGAGATTAATTGCTTCAGCAAGTAGCTCGATTACAGCACAATATTCGGCGACATTGTTAGTGGTACGACCCAAACACACACCTTGAAAATCTATCGGCTCGCCATGAGGATCATAGATCACCCATGCCGCAGAGGACAAGTTGCGAGTACTGCGGCAGGCACCATCAGCGAAACCAACATAAGGTGCATCAGACATCTGCACAAGAAGCGAAAAACACAATAAGTGGCAGTTACGCCTTTAAAACTGACACACATACACACAACACACTTGCTAGAGTACATGTATGTACAAAATAAAAGGTACCAGCATCACGCATAGTACTTTTTTAAATACAGCCCGTTTCGGGGCTTCCCAAGAGGGTTCCCTTCATAATCAATTAGCTCGTAGGCCCCTTTCTGCAAAACTTTCTTGACAATGTAAGGGCCTAGCCACATAGACTCGAGCTTTCCTGCTCCTAGCTTATCTTTTGCCTGATCGTAGAGCAGGACTAAATCTCCCTCAACAAAAGAATGTGGACGTACGGTCTGATCGAAGTGAGTCTTGACTCGCTTCTTTTGTGTTTCGATGGCCAAAGAGGCCAGGCGACGAGTCTCATCTAGTTGTTCCAAGTAAAGAAGGCGCTTTTCTAACGGAGTGGTGTTGGGAAGTAGCTCGACAGCCAATTTTAATGAAGGGATTTCACATTCGATTGGAAGGGTAGCCTCTAGTCCATAAACTAGTTGAAATGGAGTGAAACCCGTGGCATCCTTCACAGAGGTTCGGTAGGCCCAAAAGGCAGGGAACAACATCAAATGCCAGTTAGACTTATGCATGCCAACGGTACGTTGAAGCATTGTAACCAAAATCTTATTGATAGCTTCAACTTGACCATTGGACTGAGGGTAGTATGGAGTTGAACTATCGTGCTGCAAGCCTAGCTGGGTTGTTAATTCTGACATCATATGATTACGGAAATGCTTCCCGTGATCAGTGACGATGGCTTGAGGGACGGCGAACCGCGAGTTAACATGGTTGAATAAAAATTGCGCCGCTGTGTGACCGTCTTCAGTTAATGTAGGCATCGCCTCAGCCCATTTAGTAAAGTAATCGATGCCAACGATAATAAACCCATGCCCCCTGGCCGAGCGAGGGTTACAGGTCATATAATCAATGCCCCATTTTGCAAAAGGGTCGACGGTGACAACAGGGTGCAATGGAGCAGGGGGCGCTCACATCTTCCGCTGGTATATCTGGCACTCATGACAAGAGCGGACGGAAAGAATGCAATCCTTGAAGATAGAGGGCCAAAAGTAGCCAGCGCGGAGGATTTTTTGGGCAGTAGCATATCCGGACATGTGACCACCACAGGCACCTGAGTGGCAGTCATTCAAGACATGCTCAGCTTCCTCGAGAGTTAAACATCGGCGGAGAACAGAGTCGGCGCCGAGGCGATATAGTGTATCCCCAATGATACGGTATGGTTGAGACTGATGACGAATCCTTCGCCGAGCGTCTTTGGACATGCCAGGGCGAAAGGAGGATGTTTGCAGATATATAATGATATCGCCGTACCAGGGATCGAGGGTGCTAATGAGAAATAAAGTCTCATCCGGAATTTGATCCTCTACGTGAGAGGTCGGGGAAGAAGATGGCAAAGAGAAAATTAACTCAGCAAATACAAGGGATTTCTTGGATTTGGTAGTGGTAAATTCCAAGTCAAACTCTTGGAGGATAACAATCCACTTTGAGTACTTTCCCCCCAACAACTGGCGTGACAAAATATACGTCATGGGGTTGCAATCAGAAATCACGGTAGTAGTACGCAGCAGAATGTAATGACGGAAACGTTGGATAGCACAAACGACGGCCAAAGCCAACTTCTCGACATAAACATATTGAGTTTCATTTACCTCTCCAACAATTTACGCTACCATGCAAGTTCCTAGTTGCAAACTGAAAGTGGATTACGAGAACCAACCTGGAGTCCAACGCTAATTTCGTAGAAGAGTTGATACTCCCGTTCCCTTGCTTCGGCAGGTCACGATCCCCACGATCTCCGCGAATGGATACCTGCACATGCAAAGAACGAAGCGAATACAAGCATAAAATCCACTAAAATACAATTACATATCAGTCAGAAAGGAAATAGATCAAACATTATCATAATGAACAGTAAGATCGGAACCATAATGATAGTCGTTTATTAATGAATAATCAACAGAGAAAGATACAACCAAGGTTCTGACGTTGAACCTCTCCTCTGGCTGGGCGAGCAGCTATGTATGTCTTGCAATAGACCTTCTCTCTCTCAGACTTCCGGCAGCATAACCTCCCTATGCTTCAAGACTCTTACTATCACTCAAGACAAGCGTTATCACAACTAGCATTACTCAAAAACTAGCTTGTCAAATGCATGAGGACATACTTTTATAGATGGAGAAGGGGAAGAAGATACAATGCATCAGGACACCCATTATGGATTGGCATTATCTCCAAAAAGCCGCTATGGATAGATGTCAAGGATAGATGATGACTCTCGACATCTAGAAGATGAGCTTTATCCTCAAAAGACTTCATGACTTGAAGGGAAAAAACATCTAGGCGCGCGTTTGTCAAAAATCTTTACCAAACTTGGTTGGCGCGGGTGTTGTTCTAAGACAGAGCGCCAATGGTCGCACCCTCTTTTGAGGATCTCATTGATTGGCGCGGGTAGTACATTGTGGACCTGCGCTAATGGAGAAAGGGCACTTTTAAGGGATATTTTGCAGGAGGTGTCTTCAGGGAACATGAAGTACATACTTAGGGGAACATAATGCAAGTGTTTTTAGGTTATGTCACTACTCACAGGTCCCGGAATGAGTCCTCCAAAGTACGGAAACAGGGGTAATAGGGACGGTGACCAATGGTGACAAATTACTGTGTAACAATCTTAGCTGAAGCTCATGGAGGAGTGGCAGGAGGCCATTATGTAGGGAAAGCGACCGCGCAAAAGATTTTGCGTGTTGGGTTATGGTGGCTGATGTTACACAAGGATTCTAAGGCATATTGTAAGGTGTGTGATGCTTGCCAAAGGACGGGGCAGCCTTCACGAAGGGATGAACTGCCTTTAAATCCCCAAGTCTTGCTATAGGTATTTGAGAAATGGACCATTGACTTTATAGACCCGATACAACCACCAGGAAAGAAGACGGGCATGCGGTACATTATTACTGCAATAGAATACTTAACCAGATGGATAGAAGCACAACCAGCAAAGGATTGTACCACTACAACAAATGCGAAGTTTATTTTTTAGTATGTATTAACAAGGTTTGGATGTCTGAAAGTTTTGATGAGTGACATGGGTACGCATTTTTTGAATGAAACAATCAGCGCGATGTTGGAAGAGTTTCAGGTATATCATCAGAAGAGCACGCCCTATCACCCACAAGCGAATGGAATGGTGGAAGCTTTTAATAAGATCTTGGAGCATGCGTTGACAAAGGTATGCAACATGCAGAGGAATGATTGGGACATGCACGTACCTACTATGTTATGGGCCTATAGGACGACCTACAAGAAATTGACAGGACAAACACCATTCAGGTTGGTCTATGGGATTGAAGTAGTCATGTTGATAGAGTAGATTGTACCCAGCTTAAGAATTGCAGCCTTCACTAAGATGGTGGACCGTGAGACCTCGAAGGAACGGCTCACGCAGATCACGGAGTTAGAGGAAGAATGTTTCCTAGCAGGATTTCACCAACAAGTGCAAAAGGAATGAGAAAAAGCATGGCATGATAGGCACATTAAGCTACACATGTTCAAGGTAAATGATTTGGTGTTTTTATATGATAGCAAGTTCACGAAATTTCCAGGAAAGTTTCAAATGCACTGGTTGGGGCCATATGTTATCAAGGAGATTACAGATGGTGGCGTAGTTCAGCTCGCGAAGCTGAATGGGGAACCTTTCCTTGGAAAAGTGAATGGAAGTAAGTTTAAGTTATATACAGGGGATCCTACCACTGCGCGATGATTATATGGTAGAAGGACAGTCTCAGTAATATAGGCAGCTACAAGGGATTGCTAGACTATACACTACGCTGCCCAACTAGGAGAAAAGCTTTGGAGGTTGCACGTTGGATGACAGGAGTGCAACAAATGAAATTGCACTGCATGAGTTGTGTCGTGGAGGATAGTATCGCGCAAGTGGGTCCAAAGGTAACCATTGAGGTTACTATTCATGATTTGATGGCCAAGCGATGGTGAAGAGGAGCGGGTAGGCGTTATTTATGGCGAAAATATTTGAAGATCTGTCGTCAAACTAGCATTTATTATCAATATTGGGGGGAACAGTCATATTTGAATTCAAATCCCCCTATAAATTATGCATGCTAGTCCAACAGAGAACACTTTGCATTCTAAGAGTTTCTTGTGCATTTTGTTGTCTGATGCGTATGAATCGGGCATTCTGGGAAGAATTTGTGACGCGCCCCATGTTTGCGAACTATGTTATAGCAGCCCGAGAGTGATTCATTGAGAAGATGACTGCTTCCAACCCTCCCGAAGCCATCAGTTCCGAAGCAGCTGTGTATGACGCACTAGGCCTTGAAGTGACTAGTATGGAAGCTACATTTGATGTGCCCATGGCACCGAGGTCGCCTAGGCTGAAACAAACTGTCACAAAAGCAAAGTAGCTTGCTAGGAAAGAAAAGCACTCAATCGCAAAGGAAAAATAGAAGAAGTCAGTGCCGGTGTGAATTTCACCAAGGAAGAATCTAGAGGCACGGTTGAAGGAGAAAAAGGACAAACAATCGAAAAAAAGTGGTGAATTTAAAAGAAGAGTAGTACCAAGGTGAAGAATTTGATGCTGAGAGAATCGAGCCTATCTCTAGGCTTCCTGAGTACATCCATCTGCGAAAGGGAAAAACGAATGTGACCCAAGATCCCAATTTTGGCAAATTTGGGGTATCCACTCCCCTACAGCCTAAGCAGGTCACATTTGAAGGACCTAGGCTCACGTGCATCCCGGTATTGAAAATGGAGGACTGGGACCTCGCAGACCATGAAAAAATTTTGCATCTGGCAACTCATAAGTACATGACGAAGATATATTATGATGAGATAGGGGTTACACAGTTAGAACCCTAAACTGGGTCTGCGGCATTGAGCAGTCAGGGCTACTGAACATGCTGTCAATACCGCACTATCATCGCTCCCATATAAATATGGTTTGTGTGCGCCAGCTCCTCGCGTTGGTGCATGATGGGATCCTGAGGCTTGGGCAGCCCATTCCAATAACCGACATGTTGATCCACATGATAACAAAGTTGCCTCACAAAGGAGCAGACCCTACCAAGGAGTTTGCAGGGAAAATCGGGGAAAAGGAACTAGCTGATAAGATGAAGAAAGAATATGGTCTTGTGAAAAAATTGCGCGGCTACTCAATCCTGTCTATTCAAGACCAGGCAGTCCAATTCGCTGCCCAAATCCTCGCAGGAAATATCATGAGGAAGTGTCGCGCGGACGAAGTTCCAGCATCGGTAGTGTCACTTGCTACACAGTGCGTGAAGGGTGTGCAGTATAATTGGTCCAAGTATCTCTGCCAGGAGTTCCTCGCGAACTACCAAGAAGCCCAAGATGAAAGCAAGCCTTTTCATTATGCTTGGCTTCTATTGTCTATTGTATTAGTTGCGTGGAGGTTTCCAGAGGACAGCCAATTTCCTCCGCACAAGGAAGATTTGCCCAAGGTAGCGAGGTTCGCCTCGCTCTGGTCTACAAAGGATGCAGCACGAATCAAGGAAACAAAGATTTTTTGGGTCTTGATGGAGATGGACCTTCATATGGTGGTTAATCAGAGGCCAAGGTTGTCCCCAACCTTGTTCGAACAATTGACAGCCTACGCGGAGTTCAAGGATGACTTTCACAACATATCAATCCACGCACGAAAGGACTCAGAGGAAACTTGGCATCTATTGCCTTATTTAGTGACCGAGACGGATGTGTAGGAAGTTATCGGGTATTGGCCACCAAAGTGGCGTGAACCTACAACATTGGATGTGGGAACCAACAAAGGCGCAGAGAGCTCTATTGCGTAGAAGTAGAAGGAAGCCGCTCAAAAAGTTGCGCGTACATTAACCAAACAAAATAAGAAGGAGGTTTCTAAGGCAGCTGCAGAGAAGGCCCGTATGGAGAAAGAGCGTGTTGCTAAAGAGAAGGCAGAGAAAGAATGGCAGGATGCAGAGGAGAGTGGGAAGCCTGCTTCGCATTATACTGACGAGCAAGAGCTGTCAGAACAAGGAGGAGGCGGTGGTGAGGAGTAGTGCACTCCTTTCATCCTAAAGAGGTGTGGGCAAGAATAGACAGGTGGACAATGAAAGAAGCATAAGTCTGATAAGAAGACACATATTGATCCCATGGTACTGACAGAAGCTGATCTCGATGAGATCGGGGACAAGATATGGGACACAACAATGGAGATACTGCAACAATTTGAGCAGAAATACATGGAGACGTTGGGGAGCATCCAGAAGGATCTGCGCAAGCTGTAGATCCAGGCCAACGGGATTCAGGTGGGTGTTGGGTAGGCGAATGGCGCGCAAGCGAGCCTGACATAGGGGGTAGCACAGTCACATAGATTGAACGAACTCTAGATCTCAGAGTCATTCCTTTTGTAGAGGGGTCAATCTGTGTTCAATCGGAAAAGTATTGCGATGTGCTCAACACAGTGAAGGATATAGGACTGAACCTTGCTGCGTGTTCAAGACCCTTCATGTGCTGCATCAGGGAGTCTCAAACGAGTTGAAGATCAGAGAACAGCACACACTCACAGTCGTCAGTGAGTTTAAAGTCAACAACGAGCAGCTTTTCGCAAAAAAGACTCAGGCGCTCAAGGAAAAGGAGGAATTACAGACACAACGCCAGAACCTGGTAACGACAATTGAGTAGGCCTGCAAGTCAGTGCCTAAGTTGAATATACCAGAGGATGCAGAGGCCTCAACCAAAAGTGAGGAAATTGGTTGTTGCAGTACGTGCTTCAAAGGAGGAAGTCGATAGGGTGACTTTCAATTTTCGAATGCAAATAGCAGAGCTGCAGTTAAAGTTGCAGCCGACGACTCCACCAGAGGTCCGAGAGCAATGCGAAACAATAATAAAGGAGGGCATGACTATGCTAGACACCGCAGTTAATGACTGCTCTTCGATGTTTGATGCAGTGATGGAGTTATGGAAAAATTTGCAGGAGGACCCGACCCTGCAACAACTAAACACAAATGTTCGAGAAACGCAATGACAATATGATGAGGTCCGAGCGACTGCACGCACTTTGGCGCCAACGCAATGCCTCGCCAAGCTACAAGAGGGCAAGCAACTGCTTACACAGGTGGAGGACTTGCAGAGGAAGGAGGCCTTGCTGAAGGCCAGATTGCAGCTGTGGCTAGAGGAAGCATGTCAGCTTACTCTGTCACTCCAGGAGAAGCTCAAAGGATTGTAACAGACGTAGCAGACCATGTGCCTCACAGTGGAGGGGCCAACAACTGAAAAATTGGTCGAAGAAGTATAGCAGGCAGTGACGCAGAGCACTGCAGAAGTTGCAGTAATACAGGTTGAGCTGGGAGATCTTCGCAGCAAGATCGCAGCACCAGCTGAGTGACTCGAGGACGAGTCACAATCTTTGTGTTAGGGGCATGTTGGGATAGGATCCCTACGGTTAGTTTTGGGATTAATTTTACCCAACTTTGTAACTTTTTTGTAAAAAGAATGTAAAGTCTCCACGATATGTGGATGTGGAGCGCGTAGATAGATAGGAGTCAAAAGGGCCTTAGCCCTTGTTTTTGGTCGGTTTTGGAGACTCACCCATGAGTCGAGGGCCAGGTATTGCATTAGAAAAGTTATAAATAGTTGAGTATTAGCGAGTCTTAGAGATAAATTTTGATCGAGAATTAGGTACATTGAAGAGTTTGGTTGTCTTGGGAAAGTGCTAAGGCAGGAAGGCTCTACTTCCTGCGTTTAGGTAAAGAAGGGAAGGCTCATGCAGCTGAGTGTGCAGGAAACCTGGGTAGAGTCCGCAGTTAAGTGTGCAAACCCCTGTAGCTGTGTGCGCAAGGTAGAAGAGTCTGTAATCGGTGAACTGAAGATCAATAAAGACAGCTTTTTGAAGAATTACTGAGTATTTCCATTGAATCTGTTTATGTTATATGTTTTCAATTAATGATATGTTTTGTGAAATGTTGAATGAATAATACGCGAATTCACTGAATTTGTCTTAATAATGTATGAAATGAATAGTTATCCGCTTCCGCAAAGTTAAAATTTATTTCTCTTATGTTTTCTGACGAATTAAGTAGATCTACACAAACTCTGATCTAGGGTTGCTTGTTGATGCACAAAAGTAGGTAAATCGACTGTTTAAGGTCCGAAAAAACTGATTGTAGGCCTTCGCAAAGGTCTGGAGAGAAATTTAACCTAGTTACAGTAAAAAGCCCTAGAAGTCTATCGATTTGCGCGGAAGAAGATCTAAGGCGTTGAAGACATCACACTAGTCTTTGGATGCAGAAACTTGGTTCTTGAATCCCCCAATACTGCTTTGGGTGAGACTGCATCCTGTGCTACGTGGGTTGTTGCCAAAAGGACCAATAGTGTAGGGTTTTATTGGTTGGCGCAACTAACTCTGAACCTAGGTCATGACCCCCTAAGCCAACAGAGACACATACGACCTTAAATAAATTTTACAATGAACAGAAAATATATAGAACCTAAATGTTCTATACAGGAAGGAAGAAAATTTATGGTTACAAGAGAGGCTTATAGCCTTTGATAAATTACTTTCGTTCGAGGAAAAATACATATCACAAAAGTTTTAAAGAAAACTAATTAATAAACATTTCATGATTAAAAAATTTGGAGGTTCGTCTTCGAACACGGCAATCACACCTAAGTAGAATGAGAGACCAAGGGTTTGAAATGTCTGACCTGGGAAATTGTATCCAAATTTTCATTGAACTGAAGAAGTAACCCAAAAACTTAGAAACATCGAAGGAAAAAAGAGAACACTTCTTGGTGTGTAGAATGGTTACCTATAGAAATAGTAAAGTAAAATTAATATATAATATACAAACGGATATAAATATATAAAGGAAAAGAATGGGGAAGGGTTTTCTCATAATTACCTTTGAAGAGATTCAGACTCTATAAATTCTCCAAACCAACTACAAAATAATAAGCAAATTTCTAGGAAGGAAAATTCCTAGTTTTAACAAAGGATGTGAACATATACATATACCTACATATGAAGGTCAAAGCGTACAAGAAACTCTATATACAACACAGCCACAAAGCCGTTATAACAGAAAGGGGAACAATAATAGTATACATAGAGAGAGTTTGAACTTTGTATACAATGAAGAAAAAATTGAAAACACACACATATATATACCCTACACAGAAACGAGATAGAACAAGAGTGTTTCTAATACATAACTGGATATGCAAAAATTATGGCCGAGAAGAATAAACCCTGGAAATTAACACCCAAGTAGAATTGTATACTATAAACTTGAACTCAATATATAAATATATCAACAAAGTCACACCCAGTTTCAAAGAACAGGGTCAAGTCTTGTAGGTGATTGTAACACGGTCAAGGTTAAGGAAAAACCCTAAATCTCAATAAATCTTAACATAATAACAGAGTGGAAAGGAAATCCCTATTATTATTATGCTTACTCTATATATTAGAGCGATATTTTCTAACCTGAATATTAAGTGTATTAAAAAATGAAATGGATATAAATCCTAACAAGAAATTACAGAGAAAATGACCATTAACAGAGGAAAAACTGCAACATAGAATTTGAACATCATGACAAATAAATTCATAAGGGGATTTCACATATTTTACTTGGAAATCTAAGAAGTCGTTAAACTAGAGCTTAGAAGAAAAAAACCCTGGAAATTTGGTGCTCTCTCCAATGAAAATACATCTCAGATAGAGAGACTGTAAATATATTCAACCCACCAGATATTAAAACCCTAAATTTTATACTTGAATAACCATGAAAGAAAAAAAAAATTGCTAAGATTTTGTCTCATAAATTAACTTGAAGTTATTGTCAGTCGAAGGCAAAGAGAAAATGGTTAATGTTGTGAATATGAACTCTATATAACTTTTATGGCCTGCGACCAAAGTTCTGAAACACAATAGAGAAACACCGTAAGTAAAGTAGTATGAACCTATCATGGACAATAACAATATGATTATTTCACAAAGAGATTAAACCCTAACGATTTTAATAATATAATAGTTTGAGCATAAAAGAAATGACACAACAGTAAGGAAACTATCTCTGAGGCAACCTGGTGAATAAATCAATGTATAACTATTTGTTCTAAATACTTAAAAACATAGTGAATGGCAGAAACGAAAACCTATTGTCTTCCATGTCAAAAGCCTCTTGAAAAATTTAGTTGTAGAGCGGTAAGTTAGAAAGCGCAGAGAGAAAATGAATGAATAGACAAGAATTGTTGGGGTAGTCATTATATCGCAAGAAAACCATAAAAACCATGAACACCATCGATTTGATTGATCATCTCACCACAGTGATTTCGTAGGTCAAAAGGAAAATTCATGGAGGTTCAACAGAATGGCATGTATATTCATGGAAGGATCTAAAGATAATTCCATATACAACTTTAGAAACTATATCAAACCCATTGCATAGAACCATGGAACAAAATACCACTTTGAAACGGCGATTTTGAAGTGTAGTATTGATATAGGTAAATGCAAAGGGTTACAAACCAAAACATAAGTATATATGGCATGTTCAATTTAACTGACCTATGTGATACGCTCATGCAAGATTAGGACATAAGGTTCTAGCCAAAGTTTAAATGATGTCAATAGTTACTTTATTATAATCTTGGTTAAAGTAAGAGAGAACAGTATTGAATATCATCCAAGTATGTTAGTGAACAAAGAAAAAGTACTTTTAATTAATAGACCCAATTACTTATAAAATACCATGTTGAGAAATGTTTTGAGTCTTCATAATTATTGTACTCATTTCAATATGTATCATATGTCAAAAAAAAATATATATATTATTATTAAAGCATGCGTTTCATGATCAGTATTGATGGTCCTTTAGGTAAAAGCATGTCCTTCAAGCTTCTAGGGTTTGTTAGGTCTTAGGATTTATTGTCATGAGTCAAAGGAGTCAAAATCGTGTTTATAAGACCATTCCGGGCAATTTGTAATTGTAAAAAGAATTATTTTTGACCCTATAAAGTCATGGAATCTCCAAGAGTACAAGTCAGCCCTAGGATCCTCAAGTCGGCCTAAAGAAGGGAATTTGACCCCTTGAGAAGGCTATATAAAGAGCAGTTTGACTTCATTTGGAGACACTCACTCACAAGTTAGATCTACAAGAAATAGTTCTGCCTATAGTCAAGTAGCTGCAAGAAGGAGAGCAAAGGTCAAGAAGAAGGAAGAAGGATGAAATTTCTTGGTTTTTGGGCTTTATCTCTCTCACACATGTGAAATACTAGGGTTTATAGGTTGCGGGAAGGGATCGAAGTTGCAGTAGGGCGAAGTGGAGAAACTAGTAGCCAGAAGGAAGGAAAATATATCTAGAGTTCACTGACCTTAGGAAGATGTGTCTTAGAAGGAGGCCAAATTGGGGTTTCTTCAAGAGCTACAGGGACGAAGTTGCAGGTCGAAGTTGGAAGTCGAGTAGCAGTGTTGTAGCTGGCAGGTCGAAATTGCAGTGTATAACAGTTTGGTGAAGATTCAAGAAGGACTTGAGGAAGGGCTAACTTGGTATTGGGAGAAGGACTTGCTCTAGGGATTGGGTCTTTGTATGTCATTTGAAGCAGGTTCCAAGAACAGAAGAGTTTATGGGTTTTCCCTTTGGAAGAGTTTTTCCCTAGCTGAGAGCCCACATTTATGTCTTCTTTTGTTGTTATTGCTTCTTAATATTGTTTGATGAAAAGAAGATAACTAAGATTCACAAGAAAGTATCAAGGTAAAAGAAACTAAGTTTAATTAGTTTCCACTATTGATTTTTAACATGGTATCACAGCTAAGGCACGAGTAAGGAAGGCAGCCAGAAGGACACTATAAAGAATTGTTGATCAAGGGGTAGGAAGCTCTCAAGGCCTAAAAAGAAGAAGATTGTCTCTTGAAGGATATGGTTAAAGACCTATTAATCTAGGGTTTATACATTGAAGAAGATCTACACTACATCAATCTTGCAAGGAGGGTGTTGATCTAGCAAAAGAGAAGTCTACTCGGAAGGCATCAAAATTTGGAGGTTGTTCTAGGAAACAACCCATTAGAGGATTTTAGCCTAAAAGTGACCTCCTAAGGAAAAATCAAGAAATTAATAAAGAATGTCATATAGACAATTTTCTAATATTACTTTACTTTTATCTATGTTCCACAATATTTATTAGCATGAAATTTAATAAAAAAAAATAATATACTATTTCTAAATTTTTACTTTATCGAAATCCATCAATATATGGCATTTTTATTAAAATAATTATCTATATATATTTTATAATTAAATTTAACTATATATATTTATATTTTATATTTAACTCTATATATATATATTTTATATTTAACAAAAAAAATTGTGCTTTTTTAATGGTCTTGTCTACTAAAGCCACAATTTCACCCGAAATATATTTTTTCGCCAGAATTTGGTAATTTGTCCTTTCTGGAATATATTTTTTAACTATTTTACTATTTTTCAAATATATATATATATATATATATATATATATATATATATATATATATATATATATATATATATATATATATTTGGGGTTTTATTGGGGCATGGTTATTAATGTCAAATTGGCCTGCATTTTTAACTTGTATTTTTTTACTAATATCAAGATTTCAATATTTGCATTGCATTAATAACTTTTTCGATATTCTAATCATATGGGTAAGGTAGGTAAATAATATTAATTAAATATTTCACAAATACCCAAATTAAACAATTTAAAATTATTTAAGACATGTACCTCTTTTTAAATTTAAATGATTCTGATTGGTTTGCATATTATGACCTGGAAATTACATGAAAAGTTCATGGGCACTTTTACATTGAAATTTCCTCTAGTGTTTAAGGAAATATCCTCAAGGTCTTGAAGACATCAAGAAGTTTGGAGATATTATTCAAGTAAGTGTCGCAATATCTCATAATGGTTAAATCTTCAAGTCATGTCAGTTATTTCTGCAAGGAGAGCGATAAATTCATTGGGGCTTCAAACTATCCAGCATGGAGGAAAATGGTTGACTTGATACTCAAAGAGCAAGATGTAATGGGATATGTTACTAGAGAAGTTACTGAACCTGAGAAAGATAAGACACAATAACTAGCAAGGTAAAAGAAAGGGGAAGTAAGAGCTCAAAGGATCATAGTTGAATCAATCAAGGATTCTCTTGTTCCATTTGTTGCAAATCTGAAGACTTCCAAGGCCATGTACAACAAGCTAGTGAATTTGTACTTTCTAAGTACAACATGTCAAAAGATGTCATTATGGAACAAGCTATATATAATAAATAAATCAAAGGATGAGGATATGGCATCCTTCCTCATGAGAGTCTCTCAGCTAAGAGACCATTTGCAAGGACTTAGGGAACCAATCACTGATTCTGAGGTGACCATATGTGTTCTAAATGCATTGCCACCAGAATGGAGCAAATTTGCAACAAGTGTCTACTCCAAGAAGGATTCAACTCCCTTTGATGAGTTGTGGGCACAATTCATACTGGAAGAATCAAGGATCAAGGTGAAGGATGACATTGGACCAGATAAGCAGTATCAAGCCTTTCTAGTCTGAGTCAAGAAGATGAAGAAAGGAAAGTTTGGCAAGTCCAAGAAGAAAGATATGTCCAAGGTGCAATGCTTCAAGTGCAATGAGTTTGGACACTACAAGAGGGACTGTCCAAATCAACAGAACAATAAGAGAAAGGATAGAAGTGAAGCTCATGTAGCTGAAGTAGTGGGAGAACCTAAGAAGAAGGCAAAGAAGGAAGAAGTGAAGGATATTTACTACTAAATAAGGTTCACTATCTTCTAGGTTCCTTATGAATATGCTCTTTTAAATTATATGTTTTGCATAAGCATTATAGGATAGAAGCATATGATAGTAGCATGTATGGATTTTTATTATGTTGCTTAGTAAAGATCATGTAAAGATCATCTAGGACATAATGTTAGACCATTTTGCATATTTTTCATCCAAGATATTATCTAACATTATGTTAGAGGTTGTCATTTTGCTAAAATGGATCATCATGATCTAGAAAGGACCAACACTTTGGGAAGTCCTTGGAAAGAGGATCATGACAAGAATAGTATGTATTCTATGTAATGTGGAAACATGCTGGTAAATAGGGATGAAATATTGCAATGGGTCAGGATACAAACTTTTTGTGAAATATATGGATACCTAGATGATTGGATGAAAGCATAGGAATGTATGTTGAAAAGTAAACGTTAGATAAGATTCACATGTGCAAGAATATTATGAAATGAAGTACTAGGACATAATGTTAGACCATTTTGCATATTTTTCATCCAAGATATTATCTAACATTATGTTAGAGGTTGTCATTTTGCTAAAATGGATCATCGTGATCTGGGAAGGACCAACACTTTAGGAAGTCCTTGGAAAGAGCATCATGACAGGAATAGTATGTATTCTATGTAATGTGGAAACATGCTGGTAAAAAGGGATGAAATATTGCAATGGGTCAGGATACATTCTTCTTGTGAGATATATGGATACCTAGATGATTGGATGAAAGCATAGGAATGTATGTTGAAAAGTAAACTTTAGATAAGATTCACATGTGCAAGAATATTATGAAATGAAGTTGGTTATAAAGATATGCTTAAGTACTAATGATGCTGGAAAAGAATAGAATGTGACTTACTTAAGAATGTATAGAAGATTAGGACTTTCTTTAGAATTAAACATCCAAGTATAATCTCTGGAAGAAAAATTGTAACTTGGTAATCAAGTTCGATCCTTGGGCACTCTGATGCATGAAGGAAATATCAAGTGGAGATGGTCAATGAGGATGTTGATGGTACGAGAAGGTCACCATGGTAAGGTAAGTTTATTTCATTTATGGTTTGGCTATCTAGATAACATATTATTTTTGGCTACCTAGAAAATAATTTTGCAGGAATACATGATGACAGTTGGGGCAAGTTCATCTGTATGGATGAAGAATGTTGAGAGCTAAGTGTCTGGTACCTGGAAATTGTAAAGTCAATACGAAGTTCATATTGGGATTGAAAGGGTAGTTGTACGAGAAGATAACCTGAAGGTCAAGGAAGATCCCTTTCATGATCATATTGAAGATCAACAAGGCCCAATACAAAACATTCGTGATTGAAGAAGAAAGTGATGAGCAAGAGAGATGACCTAGATCCTATAACATGAATGAAGAAAGGAGATGGTTCCTTGATACCTCAGATAGAAGCAGGCTCTATGCAAGAGATGAGAAGAAAAGAGGGAGCCATGTAGCTATGAAGATCAAGTAGTTGATACTCTCATGAAGACAAGAAATGAGGCTTGTGATGTTGGCTTCCATTATTGGAAGGAAGGGATCTTCTCTGGCTTGAGAGGGAGTACTAGGAGTCTCTATGAATAAGGAGCAAGATTCTCTTCTCAAGATTAAAGGAGAATAGGGATGACCTATCTAGTTGAGAGGGAGTGATTTTCGACATCACATGTGCATTCTCGTCTTCATTTGTCATTCTGACGAGGACTAACAGTCGTAAGTCTAAGTGAAGGTCATGAAGAAAGAATGACAAAAGATTGGATAAGCATCTATGGTTTCCTTTAGGATATAACATCCAATAAAGGAAAGGTATCAACACTCTTTGAGGATGGGACATGAATCCAAGAGAAGAGTAGTCGAAGAGGACCAATACCTTTGAGGACTCGGGTATGGAGATCCAAGATAAGAATAGTCCTAAAAGGACATATCTTGTAGACATCTAGATGGGGTACGTACCTTAGAGAGGTAGTGTGGTATCACACATAAAGCCTCCCAACATAATGCTCTTTATAAAAATAGAGTTTGTCTAGTTAGACATCAGTGACAGTGTTGATCATAATGATGATGCTTACAGTATGGCTTATCAATACAACCCTTCTTGAGAACTCTTCAGTTTGAGATATGATGTTGTACTAGTTGTACAATTATGAATACCTCTTTAGTTAAGAGCAAGTGTTGAAAAATGTAACTAGTTTCGATCTTCATAATTGTTGTACTCATTTCAATATGTATCCTATGTAACAAACAAGAAAAAGAAAGGAAAAATTATTATTATTAAAGGATGAGTTTCATGCTCATTATTGATGGTATTTTAGTTAAAAGCATGGTATTCATGTTTCTAGGGTTTGATAGGTCTTAGGATTTATTGTCATGAGTCAAAGGAGTCAACGTCATGTTTATAAGACCCTTTCAGGTAATTTGTAATTGTAAAAAGAATCATTTTTAATCTAGAAAGTCTTGGAACCTTTAAGGGTATAAGCTAGCCCTAGGATCCTCAAGCCGGCCTAAAGGAGAGAATTTGACCCCTTGAGAAGGTTATATAAAGAGCAGTCCAACTTCATTTGGAGACACACTCACTCACAAGTTCGATCTACAAGAAAGAGTTTGATATATAGTTGAGTAGTTGCAAGAAGGATTAGAGCGAAGGTCAATAAGAAGGTAGAAGGATGAAATTTCTTCATTTTTGGGCTCTATCTCTCTCTCACACCTGCGAAATACTAGGGTTTATGGGTTACAGGAAGAGGCCGAAGTGTAGAAACTAGTACCTGGAAGGAAGGAAACATTCTCTAGACCTTGCTGACCTTAGGAAGAGTTGTCTTAGAAGGAGATTGAATTAGGGTTTCTTCAGGAGTTGCAGGTTGAGTAGCAGTGTTGTAGTTGGCAGGTCAAAGTTACAATGTATAGAAGTTTGGTGTAGATTCAAGAAGGACTTCAAGAAGGGATGACTAGGTCCTAGGAGAAGGACTTGGTATAGGGATTGGGTCTTTATATCTCATTTGAAGCAGATTCTAAGAAGAGGAGTTTCTAGGTTTCCCCTTGGAGGGGTTTTGTCCTAGTTGAGAGCCTACATCTGTGTCGTCTTTTGTTGTTATTGTTTCTTGATATTGTTTGATGAAAAGATCTAACTAAAAGAAAATAAAGAAGATAACTAAGATTCACAAGCAAGTATCAAGGTCAAAGAAAATATGTTTAATTAGTTGTTGCTATTGATTTTCTAACATACCATACATTATTAAAAGGTTTAATAGGTAGGTGATAAATGGGTCTAAAGTCAGTAGACCAGATTCAATGAGAATACTAAAATAAGTATATTAGTAAGAAGGAATTTAATATACAAATTTCTAAAAGGCAAAGATCACATATATAATTCCTAAAAGAAGGAAAATGTCTTGGTATAGAATATCAATACCTTAAAATGAGATTCTTGACAAAAAAGAGTCTATGGATTTCAAATAAGATGAAAATACGGGAATCGCAGAGAAAAGATATTGTGTAGGTAATAATTAAATATCACAAAGATTTCTATTACTTATTTTGGATATATATATTCTTGACGGTGTTGTACCCGCCAACATGTCAAGGGGATCGCCCCTGTAAGAAGTCCCAATTAGACCTCAAACCGTTTGGTGTAGGAGTCCCAGAAATGGGTCCTAAGGTAATGCCTTGACCGCGATGTCACACAGAGGAAAGTAAGATAACTTTGTTAGTAGAAAGGGTGTCACTGATGCAGAGAGTCAAGGAATGTGTACGAGAGGTTCCAACAATTCGAAGGGAGAGGAAGGTGAAGGTGAGTTCCAGATTGAAAGGGATCAGTCGCAACTTTGTTAGGAACACACTACACAAAGGACATGCATAGCTTTTGGCGAAGCAATCCACTCAAATGCGGCAGTCACAACATACAAGGTAAGATAACACGAACAGCACTCACGGATCAGTCCGAGACGACTGTGACGATCGATATAGCAAGGTTCATGAGAAAGGTTTGTCTGATGTCCAGGAGAGCAGTCGACACAAACGGTGACATCGTTAACAACATATGCAACACATTAACAAAAAGATTCATATAATTGCATACAAATCAGTTCATATACAAGTACGTAAGTTAAACAACATATATCATTAAGGCAACCAGAATAGTCCAACTATAATAACAACATATGCATGAAAATGTGTTGGCTCTTATTATTAAAGAAGTGTATGTCACAATCATACAATACACCATGTAAACCTACTAGCCCCAACAGTGGAACGTTACAGCCACATCCGCCTGCTCCTCCAAAGAGATGTACTAGCTTCGTGCAGTGGAGAATCCAAGGTGTGTTACAAAACTGTCCAAGCCTTCTTCAAGATAGTCTTAGAAGAAGCTTGGCTGACCAAAAGCCTATACAATGAGTTATGAAGGACTATTTATAGCAAAGGGTGGGGTGACCCTTGATATTCCCCTTTGTGATAGTTCAACTACCCTCATGACTCTTCACCTACTCTATGACTATTACATCCAACCATTGACACTTGACTTACACTTGACATGACTCAACATTACAATGCACATGTACTCATGTGAGACAACATGGCTTGAGCAAGCCTTGCAAGACATCACTGACACTCGATCCGTTGTGATGAGACCAACTCTTTGACATGCTTGTGATGGTGAAGGTGGTGAGTTGATGCCAAGCTTGGTCATCCGTGATGGTGTGCATGCACCTCATGGTGACATCTTGCTAAAGCAAACTCTTGCCTCCGTTGCAATCGGTGCATTGGTTCGGCCCCTTCATCCAACTCGTCTGCTAACATGTGCATGGTCTTCTTGGGTATGGTTGAACCGGAAACACATTGATGCATAGTGTCTGTGTTGATCTTCAAGTGTGTGTTGGTGGTCATGCACATCAACTTGCCAAAGTACATGTTCAGCCCCAGTTGGACTTGCTTCTTGTCTTTGCCTTGGTGAGTGTGCTGAAAGGGTTGGGTTGCATGCATGCAGACAATGACATGCATCTTGTTGAATCCCTTGCATGCGATCAACAACACTGCTTATCATGTCTGCTCCATGTTAGCTGCTGGCATGGATCCTTAACTTGTACTGGCGCAGTTTCATCTGTGAGTGCATGTTGTGCCCACTGTTATTCATGTTCCTGCTACAACTCATTGGACTGTCTGTGCAGCTTCATGTTCTTCCTGAGTTGTTGCTTCAACACATGCAACTCCTTTGTTCCATCTTCTGCCTTCACGCGATCTTTATGTCGTGTCGTCATTTCATATCCTGAGTCTCCAAAGTTTCTTTCATTATCTGTGGATCTGTTTGATCTTGCAACTTTGCTCCACCTCTATGTTGTCAACAACCTTCCTCTTTCATTCATTGTGTTCACTTCATTTGATGCGTTCGCTGCATTCGATATGTTGCCTCCAACTGTTGTTCATGATGTTGCTCGATGTGTTGTTGCCGCTTGATATCCTTGTCCACGAACAACTTGATGTCTTCGTGAGTAGGCAAGATCATAGACACTTGATCGACTACATCGCCAAGCGTGCTTTGAATGGTGTCTTCATCTCTGCTTTCCTGGAAGCCATTGTACCTGTACTGCTGAGAGGCAGATGAACACTTGTGATACCTGGAGACATGACAACACTCATAGCAAGCAAATTGTCAGTCGAAAACCGGAATGAACATGAGAACTGACTTGCAACATACCTGGGTGAATGATCATGAAGGTTGCGCAATTTCAGCCAGGAGGTCACGAGATCGACTGCCAAGACTGCACAAGGCACAGTCCGGGCTGCTGAGAGACTGACTGCCTGCTGGAACTGCATAATGCACAGTCCAGTCTGGCTGTTGAATGCTGGGATTGCGCATTGTGCAATTCCAGCTGGGAAGGACTGCTGGCCTAGGGACAGATTTGCGCAATTTTTTGGGCCAAGCAGCCACTGACCTCCAGAAATGCGCAATTCAATCCAAGAGGCCATTGTTGGGAAAGAATGCGGAAATCTGGAGAGGAAGGTGAGCCTTCCTTCCCCAAATTACGCAATGCAATCTTGGTGGGGGCAGAGCCTGGGCCAAGGTTGGCCTGACTCGCTGACGGGAAACTGAAAGAAAGTCGATGAAATGCATGGCAACACTAAGTGATAGCAGAAGTGATAAACATTGCATGCAAAACATGAATGGAAGATTCGGCAAACATATCAACATGCAATTGTTCGTCGGTTGGGCAAACTTCCGTGCAAAACAATTTCATCCATGCGACAACAGTGAGATAGCAATGAAAATTGAAACAAAGCTAGGACAAGCTATAATACATGTAAATGATAGCAGGCGTTCAAGCAAACAGCACTCACACAAGAGAATACACAAAAAGCGACAGAAATGCAACACAAGGCATGGGAAGCGATCTTACCCCAAAACAGCTGAGCTAAATGTGTCGACTTCTCCTAGATGTGATGTGGGATGTCAAAGCTACAAGGTTGATGTGAGGAATGAGCTCTACAGCGTCCGGTTGATGAGTTTTGATAACATCGAGGTTGTGATGCGCATGCCACAAATCTAGGGGAAGCAACACTTGGAGGGAGGTTTCTGAATTGTTCCTTGCATGTAACCTCCAACTGCTAAACATAGATCCCTGAAACAAGGGATGCCTTTGCATGCTGCCTTGGGAGAAACAGCCCATGCATGCAAGTCTGTTTTGCTCAGTCCCGAAGGGAACCAGTCAACTTAGCTACACATGCAAGAGACTGCTTGACTGTTGGAGAAAAATGCGCATTTCTGGCTAGAAGCTGGGTTGGCTGCCCAGGAAATTTGCACAATTTCTGGGCTGAGCAGCTGACTACTGCCCAGATTTGTGCAAATCCTGGGTTGAACAACCTATTGATAGGAAAATTTGCGCAAATCCTACTGGGAGGGTTGGCTGGCAGGATTGCGCAATCCTGGAGCCCAGCAGGCTGTCAGATAGGATTACACAATTTCTGGAGGGAAGGTTGGTTGCCCTCTAGAAATGCGTAGTTTTCAAGGGGAAGTTTCTCAACCTACAGCTAGACCAAGTCCGAGTGAGCAACCTATGAAGGTAAAGTATCAAACTATGATCGACACGTTGCCTTTGAGTAAGAAAGACATTGAAGCCTGAGGACTTGACGAAGCAAGGCAAGTTTTTGTGAAGGTTGGTAGGGAGGCCCCAAAACAGGCTAAGGCAAAATTTTGGAGGGTGGTTATAGTCGCTACAACACTTGGCGACACACTAGTAGAACTCCAGCTCTCTAAATGGACCCTGTTCGTGAAAAGCAAGTCTAACACCTCCGAAAGTAGTGTTCATCTCTCGGCTCGTCTTGGCTTCACACAAGCTTGATTGTAAGATGTAGCATCTTCCAGACTCTTGGTCGATTGACACACATTCCAAGCCAAGGCAACATAGTTGTTTCAATTGGGGTTGAGGGGTATATAAGTGCACAAGCAGTATAGTCATCAGAGTCTAAGTTTCATCTCTGGTGTTGCTCCACTGCCAGCAAGCCTGGACAGTACCTCGGTGGAGTCACATAGGAACACAAGCATGGCTCCGCTGCCAGCGAGCCTAGTCAGTACCCCGACAGAGTTACTTGCATCACCTCCCTACACAGGAAGCCTTTCTCTTCTTTCGCCTTATTCATTTTTCATTTCAATTTTTTGACTTTTCATTTTTTCATTTTTCACTGTGCATAGCACTTATTCATTTCAGAGGCAGAAGAGGGATCCTGACTTATTGAGAGCAGAAGAGGTTGTTTTAGTAGAGAAGTATTTTATTGTATCTCTGATGTGCCTATTAAGGTTTTTCCCCCTCACCTTACTCTACTTGACTAAGCTGACAAGGGTTAACCTAAAAACAACTGACTAGAGAAGGTGACACTAGTTAGCGCGTAAGCGTTGTGTTTTCACCAAGTTTCACTTCGAACAGTATGTATTTTCCTTCGACGTATCATGGACTAAAAGTAACAAGCTCATCATATAGAGGCAAGATGACAGATAACCAAGTAGTGATAGTTGTACAAGCCCTCTTGTACTTCACCCATCTCGTTTCAAGAGTCATACATGGTTTCATTCCAACTAACCTACAAACAAAATGAGCAAACGAACTAATCAATAACAAAGCAAAGCAAGAGCAGAAGCAAAAACGAAAGATAAGAAAGAAAACAAACAAACAAGCAAACAAAGCATGTAAGAAAACAAGCATGCAAGCAAACAAATGAAAGCAAACACTACTCCTACTCCTACACTAATGATGCATGGCCCTAATCACGTGAAGTGATACTTCCAATGCAGCCACCGGTGCATTGGGAGACCCATGTTGGTGAAGGCTTGGTCCGTGAGCAATCCAGTTGTCCGGACCAGCAACCAAGAAAGATATAACAATGAAGACAGCCACACTTCGTGTTTCAAAGTGCCCACAGGAAATAAATGAGTGCACGTGCATGACGGGCAATCTGTGGACTTATCATGGTGTTGTGTGACACTACGTGCAACTTTGAAGCAAAATCACACGCTTGACTGGGACAAGCAAGAAAACGAAAGAAACAATGATAACTTGTGTCGCGAACAAGTGCTTGCAATGTCAGGCTCCTCCAATGCATGAGCAACGAGATCGTGCAGTTTGAGTGGAGGAAGTGTGATCTATGAGTGAGATAGATCTTCAATGCATACAGACGAGTGATGAGGAGCCTTGGGTGATTGAACAATTTCATGATCGGAAGTGAGACTAACCCCAAGAGAGCGAGGGCCTGACACAACCATCAAATCGAGCTAAAGTGCCTCGACATTCTTGGGTGTCTCAACTTCATCATCAGGGATATCGTTATAAACTGGTGGCTTCAAAATATCAACTGCGATAGATTCATGATCGTGATCAAAAATGGAAGCAAATGGATCATGACTGCCACGATCAGAAAAATCAATGAATTCTTTGGCATCCTCATGATCATATGAATCAAATAGAGCGGTAGATGAAAATCGAACGAACTCATCCTCTGTATTTCTGGAAAAGACAGATGAAGGATCAAGTGGATTTTCAATGAGTAACTTATCCTCTTCGTTGTCGAATGATGGACTAACATCCGTTGAGTCCTGCGAGTGATCAACAATGGGTGCATTCATGGATGAAGACACACATGTGAAATCATGGATGGCAAGTTCACCAAAGAGGTTAGGAAAGAATGGAGGAGGCTCGGACAGAAGGGAGTCATCCTTCGCCGAGTGTTGATGTTCAAGCTCCCACTCATACTCTTCATGAATGACAACACATGTTGGTTGTGCAACACCAACTCCGTCAGTGGGTTGTTCCTCATTCACAACAAGTGAAGAGTCTAGAATGGATGAACACGAGATAGCATCATCCAGAGGAACACCTAAGTACGAAGACGGAGGTCGAAGAAAAGAATGCATATGAGAAATCAAAGGACTCACAACCAACTCTACGCGAAAATTGAGTGGAGTAATGTTGGGAGGGTGTGAAGGATGAACAAATGTGCGAACATGATCCCCAACATCATTGGGCAATGGTGGAACTGTTGAATGAGAGGGAGGCAGATAGTCCGTTGAGACAATGCCTGTGCCCACATGGGATTGTGCAATTCCATCAACGAAGAAGGTTGAGCGAGGCTTGACATCAAGCCTTCCCTTGGGACAGGTAGATTTCTTAAGACAATACTCGAACCGGTCCCAAAGATAAGCGAACTTCATCTGGCTCCTCGGAGCTTGAAACTGAAAGTCACAGAAGCACTGCCAAAAATCAATAATGGATTCATGCGGATCCCTCCGTTGCCGTAACAGTTTCCGGTCAATATGGTCTGGATCAAAGTGATAGAACGTGTCTTCAATAAGATCACAGAAGTGCTTACGTGAGTGCACAGTGTCAGCCGGTAGGATGAGCACCCAACGAAATGGAGATTCGCGAAGTGTGTATGCGAGCAGCAACCCGGCCTGTTCGTCAGTAAACTCATCTTCCTCATAAATCATGGAAAGAAAGTTATGTAAGTGCTCAGGCCAAGCCACTTCACCTTCACCATCATACGTGTGAGTGGACAAGAGATTGAAAAGCTTCCCCGAGATGGAGACATCTTCACGATTCGAAAAACACCTCGAGGGAAGAAGAATGCAAGACTCCATGGAAGATATGCAAAGGTTCAAAACTGGATGAGAGGACACTACTTGTCATCAGGCCCTCCTTCTAGCACCATAAATGTTGACATTGCTGGACCCGCCAACATGTCAAGGGGATCTCCCCATCAAAAGTCTCAATTAGACCTCAGACCATTTGGTGTAGGAGTCCCAGCAGTGGGTCGTAAGGTAATGCCTTGACCGCGATGTCGCACAGAGGCAAGTAAGATAACTCTGTCAGTAGCAAGGGTGTGACTAATGCAAAGAGTCAAGGAATGTGTACGAGAGGTTCCAACACTTCGAAGGAAGAGGAAAGTGAAGGTGAGTTCTAGGTTGAAAGGGATCAGTGCCAACTTGGCTAGGAACACACCACACAAAGGACATGCACAGCTTCCAGTGGAGCAGTCCACTCGGATGCAGCAGTCACAACATACAAGGTAAGATAACACGAACAACACTCACGGATTAGTTTGAGACGAGTGTGACGATTGATATAGCAAGGTTCATGAGAAAAGTTTGTCTGATGTCAAGCCGAGTAGTCGACACGAACGGTGACAACATTAACAACATATGCAACACATAAACAACAAGATTCATATAATTGTATACAAATCAGCTCATATGAAAGTACGTAAGTTAAACAACATATATCATTAAGGCAATCGGAACAGTCCAACTACAACAACAACATATGCATGAAAATGTGTTGGCTCTTATTATTAAAGAAGTGTAAGTCACAATCATACAATACACCATGTAAACCTGCTAGCCCCAACAGTGGAACGTTACAGCCACATCTACCTGCTCCTCCAAAGAGATGTATTAGCTTTGTGCAGTGGAGAAGCCAAGGCGTGTTACAAAACTGTCCAAACCTTCTTCAAGATAGTCTTAGTAGAAGCTTGGATTACCAAAATTCTATACAATGAGTTATGAGGGACTATTTATAGCAAAGGGTGGGGTGACCCTTGACATTCCCCTTTGTGACAGTTCAACTACCCTCATGACTCTTCACCTACTCTATGACTGTTAAATCCAACCATTGACACTTGACTTACACTTGACATGACTCAACATTACAATACACATGTACTCATGTGAGACAACATGGCTTGAGCAAGCCTTGTAAGACATCACTAACACTTGGTCCATTGTGATGAGACCAACTCTTTGACATGCTTGTGATGGTGAAGGTGGTGAGTAGATGCCAATCTTGGTCGTCCGTGATGGTGTGCATGCACCTCATGGTGACATCTTGTTGAAGCGAACTTGCCTCCGTTGCAACCGGTGCATTGGTTCGACCCCTTCATCCAACTCGTCTGCTAACATACGCATGGTCTTCTTGGGTACAGTTGAACCGGAAACACACCGATGCATAGTGTCTGTGCTGATCTTCAAGTGTGTGTTGGTGGTCATGCGCATCAACTTGTCAAAATACATGTTCAACCCCAATTGGACTTGCTTCTTGTCTTCGCCTTAGTGAGTGTGCTGAAAGGGTTGGGTTGCATGTGTATGCACAATGACATGCATGTTGTTGAATCCCTTGCATGCGATCAACAACACTACTCATCATGTCTGCTCCGTGTTAGCTGTTGGGATGGATCCTTAACTCGTGCTGGCGCAGTTTCATCCGTGAGTGCATGTTGCGCCCACTATTGTTCATGTTCCTACAGCAATTCACTGGATTGTCTGTGCAGCTTCATGTTCTTCTTGAGTTGCTGCTTCAGCGCATGCAACTCCTTTGTTCCATCTTCTGCCTTCGCGCGATCTTCATGTCGCGTCGTCACTTCATAGCCTGAGTCTCCAAAGTTCCTTTCATTATCAGTGGATCTGTTTGATATTGCAACTTTGCTCCGCCTGTATGTTGTCAACAACCTTCCTCTTGCATTCATTGCGTTCGCTGCAATCGGTATGTGTTGGACTTCATTTTTTTCTCTACTCAGACACCTTTCATACTACTTTTGCCCTATTTTAACCTACAGTTGAACTCTTTTCATGTCATTTTGACCTCCTTCTGCCTGGACTATACCAAATTCCCATCCAAGCAAAAAGCATTACAAATGGTGTTGTTTTAGCTATTTTGATGATCAATATTAGGTAGTTGAATGTGTGCTTGTTTGTTTACTAATCATTATGGGTGATAGATGTGAAGATTTCTCTCACAAGGACCCAAGACTTCTGCATCAAAAGAGAATTTTGCACTCAAAGAAGGAACTGTACTTAAGGCAGCAATCCAGAATTGCACTCTAGGAAATTACACTTGAAGATTTTCACTTAAGGATGAGCAAGATGGTCAACGTGACCTCATCGAATTAAACGAGGAAGATCGATGCTTCTTATGCATAGCTAGCTTTCAGCTTCCAAAACAGAATTTTGTCTTATCATTTAGATCTTGTATAGAAAATTGTTGGTTGCTAAGCCTTGATTAGAATGGAAATCAGATTGGCATCTCCATGATTTGATTTTTACTAATTGTAATATGTAAACTGGATTATAAATCTTGTAGAAAACAATGTGGGAGGATATATACATGCATACATACTCAGGAATCTAAACTCTTTTGTTTTACTATTGTTCTATTGAGATTTATCAATGGAAATGATCTTTTCCTTAGTTTTGCGTTGAAGAAGAAGTTGTGATTGCAAGAGCTTGTAAATGGTTGATATAGTTATCTGATCCTCTTCATCTTACTATAAGTTTCATACCCAGTAGTGGCAAGGGCCCACCACCACTGGGAAATTTAATCTTGTAGCTAGTAGTTGATTTGTTGCTTTAAGTTTTAATTCATTTCTATGAATTGTTTTAAAAAGAACTTAAATCTAGTTTCTAGCATTTCACTGATTGTGTTAATTTGTTTCCAGGGCATCTGAATCCATTTTGTTCATATAACAGCGTTCTGGCAATTTGGCATACCTTGCTTTGGTCTCTGAATGAGCTAGTTTTCATAAGGTTGGATTTGGTTACATGGCGAATGGGTAGATTACTTAGAATTTACAATTGATTGGATTAAGTAGTCACTACAGGTTGATCTCAGGAAAAACGTATTCCTTGGATTTCCCTTTTCACTTACCAAGAAATAGGCACTTGTTGTTTTCCAAACGAATTAATGGTGAATGTAATGACCTTTGTTCACTTTGTCTTCAATCTAGTATGTTGATAGCCTTGGTTCTCTGCTTCTGATCTAAAACGCATTTCATAACCTCTGCGTGATTGTTCCATCCCTTGTTTTATTACCCTGACGCAACTCTGTAGACATAATCCACCGTTGTAAGTGGGCCAAGTCCGTGAGTGGTTGACATCTCCACGAAAGTTCTGTGACACAATAGCGTTGCGCAATCGTGGGCATAACCCAAATCACAAGCCTGTACGCATGCCTTTCTGAGTGAATTACACAACGATCATATAAATTCTTCCATAAAATCCCGATTACAAATACTTATTTGAGCTTGAAGAACATTGAATGAATGTTGTGTGTAAGGTTTATGCAGCAAGAGAATTAGAATTCACAGTGTGGAGTATCGACTGATCGATCTCATAAGATCATTGAAACTTAACATAAAAATCCCATAACTGTCAATTGAACTTGGTTTTATAATGATAATCTAATAATCCTTGGGATAATTGAGTTGTTGAGATAGTTAATTCCACTCTCTATTTTCCATTCATAACTTGCAAACAAGCAGAGCATGTGTTAAGCATTAAAAATTGATTTCCAGAACAGAGTTGAAGAATAGTTAGTTACTGGAGGATTGTTTTTTATTGATTAGATCAAGCAAAAGATTACTCTTAGCTCAAATTTCTATTGTTTTGAAACAGAGTAAAGGTTTGGAGTGACATAGGTTCACCAGATTTCATTGGTTTGATAACAAGAGTTGGCATCTCATTTAGTTAGGTTTTCCTTTCATGATGGTTGAATGCAAGTTTATAGGTTGTATTTTGTTAAGCTAGAGCTTGATAGCAGATTGAAGTTATTGTATCATTTTAATTTCAGGCATAGGATTTAGATTTGTATGGTACTTAGTCAAACAAGCAAGATGATTTAAATAGTTTTTTCTTCTGAGTTGCGCCCAAGAGTGAAGCTTATCATAGAGTCCTAAAGATTTAAAGTTATCTTTGAAAAGTTTAGTTTCAAGTCTACTTGCCTTTCGAACATGCTTGAAGTAAATTAGAATTTGAAACCTTTCATTCAAAAGTAGCATAGGTAACAGAATTAGGGTTTCTTAGGGTTTTTATGGGATTTAAGTTATTTGATAAAGTGTTTTAATGAGAAGGTTTCTTGCTTAGCATACATCTCGTGATTCAGATTGGGATTTCATTTAAGTATAATAGTTTTAAAGTACAAATTCATTAAGAGTTTCAAAGTTAAAATTTGATTATTGATTCTGCTGGCTAGAATTTGATGAATTGTGTGCTAGATTCAGCTAAATCATTTTATAAGGGAAACCATTAGAACTCTGACCAAGAACTGAATTTAGAAAGCGTGGTACAACTCGTGTTTACAAGCCCGAATTGACATATACCTGCAGGAGAATTAATACACCCATTAAATATCCCAACATTTTTGGTGTTGTTGCCAAGGAAGTTGTAATTTCTTATTCATGTAACTATTATTATCAGGGTTTCAGGATCTTGCAGGACTGTCAGAGGGCGGAGAGTGTACGGTAAAACGTGAGTGAAGAGCCACGCATCCACTTTGGTGGGGTTGCTCCAAAGTCTAAGCAATCACTGCTTGTTCTTGAGTTTCTATTTCCTTTATCTTTATGCGTAGGAGTACAGGTAGACCTAGAGATAGTAAGGGTAGATTTATTTCTAGTTCTAAATTTCCTGCAACCTTTGGATCAGTTAATATCTCTCTTATTAATGCTGCTAATTGATATGCAGGGCTGATACAAGAAGGAGAAAGTGTTGATACCAACTTGGTTTCGGATTGAGAATTCTTAGATCAAGGAGAAAAGACCATTCAACAGGTTGTCTTTGACAACACTGAAGGGATCGAGGTAGAAGAACCAGTAGAGTTGCAAGATAATGTGGACATGCAATCAACCAACATCAACTATGTTCCAGTACCTCCTTTTCACACTATAATCAACAAAACCTTTTCGGGTGCCCGTCACAGATATGGACCACCAAGAAAGGGAGAACAGAAACAACGAAGAACACCATGGAGAGGGAGAAGGCCCTCGACGCAATGTTAACTTCTTTGGAGGAAACAACCCAGAAGGACCAAGGGGAGGACCAGAGGAAGACGACGAGGAAACTACCTTCGGATTCCCTATTCTAGATGTGACTCGCAACATCAACATGAAAAACATCCCAATGGCATCTCTTCCTCTATTCTACGGTAAATCATCTGAAGATCCCGATGCATTTGTTTTTGAATTCGATATTTTATGTCGTAGTTATAATTACTATGAGGATGCACATAAACTTAAATTGTTTCCCGCCACTTTGAAAGATGCAGCCCTTAGATGGTTCATGAGTCTAGGGGAACACACTATATACTCTTGGGATGACATGAAATCAGTCTTCCTTAAAAAGTATCAAGATTTTTGTAAGAGTAGGGACATCAATGATATCCTTAGGATGCAACAAACAGAAGACGAAAACCTAGAGGAGTATCTTGAATGATTCCTATATAATTTTCACAAATCTCGTGGGTCAAACTTAGACGAAAAGACTATCAAAACTGTGTTCCTAAAAGGGCTGAGGGATGATTGCATTGAAACATTAAACCTTCTTAGCAATGGGGACATCTATAAGAATCCATTTGTTGAAGTAGTCGAGCTTTGTCGTACTTATTCTAGGAGCCAAGCTAAAGTAGGCAAAAAGCTTCACGAACTTAAAGATAATTCCAAAGACTATGTGCTAAAGAAAACTGTGGCTAATGTTGTTACGAGAGTCGAACTGGGAAACTTATTAGAAAACTTTAAAATTGATATACTCAACACAATCAGTGACCAGCTAGACACTATGAAAATCAAACAAAAACAAGAGGCCAAAAAAGCAGCCATGGCAGTCTTTTGTCCTAAGTGTAGGCGCAAACATCCAGACAGGGAATGTCCTTTAAATGCCATTGATATTTGTGGAATCTTCACTCTAGAACACCCAACCGAGAAGTTCCCATCACTTCCCGGCTTACAGGCTATCTACAAAGGGAACGCTGAAACCATTGACCAATCTCAAGCCACCAAAAGACCCATCTGGAGAGGCCAGAGTCAGAATGTGTTTCCAGATCCAAATTCCCAAGGTTATGGTCAGACTCAACCTTGGACCTTCCAAACATATTACCCTCCTTGGGTTACTCTGCAACCACAAAACACTCCCTCGAACCAGAATTGGAGGGAAAACCCCTATACCAATGCCTATCAACCCCAAACCCAATTCTATGTGCCTTACCCAAACATGCCAAGTACCTCATATAATCTGACCATGCAACCTTATCAGCAAGGGCATAACCCTAACATGTATCAACAACCCATGCTGCCACCACCTCCTTTGCATCAGTTGTTACCTGCACCTTCTAACCCATCATCCTCGCAGGCACCTGCTACCTTGAACCCACCCTGACCTACATTGTTGCCTACGCAACCCATACCTAACCCAAGTCATAATAGGCCACCTCAACCTATACAAAACATTGATATCTAGCCTTTTCCTACATATATGATCACCGCCATTCCTATGAATGAAATCCAATTACGATCAGGAAAGACAGTTAACAAAGGAAAATCAATTGTTGTTATCCAAGAAGAGGTGCCCTCTACATCATCCGAAAACCATTTGCAAAACGAAAAACAACAACAACCATAGAAAGAAGAATCAAATGAACCACCATACCCGGAAACACTGATTGTAAAGAAAGAAGAGACCCCGCTTGAATATGATTTGGAAAACAAACTAAGGAATGTTTGCATTAAAATTCCACTTTTACAAGCAATTAGAGACATTCCTATCTACACCAAAATTGTCAAAGATCTCTGCATTAAGAAACCAGGGAGAAAGGGGCATAAGAACTAGAACATCAAAATCATAAGCCAAATGTCCACTATGATTTCTAACTTGCCTGCGAAGTACAATGACCCTGGGAATCCCATTGTCACCATTGAGATAAACAGAGTACTTCTGCCAAATACCCTCGTGGATTTAGGAGCAGCAATAAATGCAATGACCTATGAAACAATGACATCTTTACAGCTACCTAGACTTAAACCCACCCCTATCATTCTAGAAATGGCAGACAAATCTGTCGTCAAACCAATGGGAACCCTAGAAATGGCAATCAAATGGCAGTCAAATCCCTATGGTTCTGGGATGACCGTGGTTGGCAACCGCTGATGCCGTCATAGGATGTAGAAACGGAGAAATGATTATTTCTAATGGGCCCTGTTAGCCTTGCTGGCAAAAGGCCCAAAAATGGATCCATTAATGCTCTTGAAATCTTCAATTTTTGCTCAAAGATCATCCAATGATCAAAATCAAATTAAAGGAGAGCCCTTGGAAGGGCGGAAATACACTATCGGGAGGCAAAAATGCTTGAAAACCATGAAAAAACCACAACCGCAGACTTAAACAGAGGAATGAATAGCCGCCGTTAGATCTGGCCGATCAACGGCCCAAATCTAGACAGCTAATCGCAATCGGCCGAGCATGAGGGATAGTTTAGAATTTGGCACATGACAACGCCGATCAGTGATCGCCGATGATCGGATCAGTGGGTTGCATCGGCAGAGAGCATATGTTATGTTATATAAAGGCTCGGGAAGCGAGCAACGCGCGATTGCGATTTATCGCATCGCTGATATCGCATCGGTAATATACCACGGGCGGGGCCTATGCACATACATATGGGCGACCTGACGAGCCGGACCCGATGGCATTATAGTTGGGAATTCATAAATTTTGAGATCCGCGCCCAAGCAATTTTCAACTTTTTTTGTGTATTTTCGTTGTTTCAATGAAATACAAAGGGAAACAGGGGCAGTGCAATAGTGATGGAACCCAGACCCGATGGGTTTCCTGAATAAAAATATATAATCTTTGAAGTCTGCGAAAGGCCCATTTTCAATGTTTTTTCGCAGTTTTGTGTGTTTTCGTTGTTTAAACGAAATACGAAGGGACCTTTGGCCAGTGCCAATTGCGATGAAGCCCGGACCCGAAAGGGTCCGAGAAGTGGAATATATGATATTTGAAGTCCGCCAAAGCCATTTTTTCATGCATTTTTCAATATTTTCACATATTTCATTATATAAGGAAATACACAAGCCGGGCCAAATGCGACTTGCAATGGCAACGAGGGCGGACCTGATGGATAATTAAACCATATTTTAGGACTTTTAAAGTCCAAAATACACAGAGAGGGCGGGATTTTTATAGTAGTGTTGTGTTTTCTGTTCATAACATAACGCAGTCACTATCCGCATTTTAAAGGGATTTCATAGGCCCAGAGAGCCATTCCACTATATAACAGAGCCCGAAAAGGGAAAGAGAAGGGCCACAGCACACTGCAGCGCGAAACAGAAAGATCAGGGAGCATAGACAGTGCAACAGCCATCATGGAGCATCTATGGCACAAGAGAACGCCCAAACGATGCAACAAGCTACCAAAAAGATTTGAAAACAGTTACTCTGCTGTCAGAAGTAGAAAACTCCGATCCCATGCTTGCCTAAAGGGCATCAAATCAGTTAACAATGCAGATCAGAGAGATTAGGATTCTGATCCTTAGAGCTCATGAGAATTGTAAACAGCCTATAAATAGCTGAGAGCAAGATGTAATAGAGGTTCAACTTCTGGAGATTGTTCCTTCTCTATTCCTTCAAACTTCTCATCTTCATTCTAGCAATATAAGCTTATTTTGCTATTATATGTTCAATGTCCATTCTCTTTGTTGTTCTATGCTTGCACTTGAACAATTTGTTCATGTTTTCTTTTGTGTCTAAGGCCAGATAACTGTCATCTTATCTCTGCTTTGATAAATTAGATTTGCAAGCTTCTTTTATTGCCTGTAGCTGGTCATTCATATGTGTTTATGTATGCAATCTGCTGGTACAGTCAGTGTTCTCCATCTATCTATTGAATCTATAAATTATTGAGCATTAGTGGTCTAAAGCCTTGTATTGGTGAGAGTGTTCATGCATGTCTTGAGTGAGAATAGAGTTGAAATGGTTTTCTAACTTGATTCAAACCCTCATTTATTCCAGTAGTTCAAAGAACAATATTGAAGATTATATGTTACCAGGCATCTCCGATCTGCAACCTAGGAGAGTTTCTTGGAGTGATAACATAATTGGCACTGTTGCCGAGGAGAGGAAACTGAAGCTCAGCTTCCTTGGGAAACGACATAGATCCAGCTTTGATGATAGACAAAGTCTGGGCACTTTTTGGTTGTAATCATCTATCTGGCGACTCTACCGGAGGTCGAACCTCTTGGCGACTCCACTTCATAGTTTTGGCTCAGTTTGTGAGGCATACTCGGAGGAATCCTCAAAAGCTACAAGCTGACCCAATACCTGACCCTGAAAAAATCATCAAAAGGAGAAGGGTATTGCAGAAAGGAGCATCAGGATCAGGTAAACCTAAACAATCTTCTATATCTCTTTAAGAAAGGCTTGTAATAGAACAAATACTTGTAGAGAGTATAGCTTCTAATACCAGCAGCGAAGAAAAACTCTTAGAGATTCATAAAGCTCCTTATTCTTTAGGTTTTCCTTTTGTTGTGTGCCCAAAGGAAACCTCACCTACTATCCATCATACTCCTTTAGTCTTATCAATCACTCCTCAGCCCTCTATCATTCACACTGCCAATACTCTTTTAGCCACCACAGCTATGGCAGGTCCACAAGCACCTACCAAAATGAAAGAATCATAGCTGTTAGGTATGAACCTCTAATACTGCCCACTCCTTTGAATGCTATGCCTACTGGAGAATATCATAAATATAGGCCTAAGTTCACTGGGACTGAAGGCGTTATTGCTAAATAACATCTTGAGTCATTCTATAGCTATGCTGATAATCTGGACATTAGTGAAAATGATGTGTGGATGAGAGTCTTTGTCTAAAGCCTAGATGGAGAGGCTAGAAAATGGTTCAGAGAACTAACCCCAAGATCTATAGCAGATATTGAAGCTCTAGATGATGCATTCCTAAAGCATTGGGGGGATAAGAAGGATCTCCTCTACTACCACACTGAGTTTGGTAACTTAAAGAGGGAAAATGGTGAGTTGTTGTCTGATTTTAATAAGAGGTTTAACCGTATGTACAGCAAGATACCAGCTGAAGTAAAACCCACTACTACCTCTGCTAAACTCACCTATGCCAGTGCTTTTGATTCTGACTTCTGCCTACTGTTGAGGGAGAGGTGATGTGCTACTTTGGCTGACATGCAGGATGCAACCTTGGAAGTGGAATCAAACATCATGGCTGCAGAGAAGCTCAAGGGAAATTTTGATAGAAGAAGAGAGAGGGGTGAGTCTGCATCATCCTCTGATCCTAAGATAGATAAAATGACCAAAATGATCAAGTCATTAGCCTCTAAAATCTCCCGATTGAAGGTTGAGCAGCACTCGGGGAAAGGAAGAGTGCCTAATACCTTTGCTCCTAGAAATCCAAATCCAAATCCATATAGAAGAACAAATGAGCAGTTGCAGATTTTGCAAAGAAACAAAGATGCTAATGAAGACCAAAGGGTGAAGGCTCCTTTTCAAAATGCAGTCATGGAAGAAGAGCAATTTGAAGAAGATGATGAGATCCATTGTCTGGAAGACAAAGGCAATGCTTCCTTTTTTACCTCAGCTGCCTATGAAAAGTCATTATGCAATGACCAGATTAGCCAAGAATGGGATGGTAAAGCTATTCTACAAACTATAGATCAGCAAAGATATAATTTGAGGTCAAAGATAAATAATGCCAAGGAAACTCTTGTTCAAAGAGTTGTTGTCCCTACAGTACAGCAAGCTAATAAGCAAAAACAACCGGCAGTTGATCCGATCGTCCTCAAAGCTCCAGCTCATGAGGTAAGAGGCCTTGACAAGTCTCCTTCTCCTTTCAGTTTTCAATCAGAAATTCAGAAGCTAAGAATACCTATGCCTCTTATTGAACTAGTGAAGAATGAGTCCTTCAAAAGATCCGTCCTCGAGGCCCTTGAGCCTAAAGCCATCCAAGCCTCTACAGATCATGTAAATCTGCAAGATGACAAGCAAGTTGTTATTCTCAGCGCAATGGTTGAAAACTGTGAAGACAGCTCCCCATCATTCTATGTCTCTCTGACTATAATTCATGAAAAAATCCTTCACAACTGCCTTTTGGACACTGGAGCCAGCCATAATATAATGCCCAAATTTGTCATGGATGAGTTGGGTCTGGACATCACCAAGCCTTATCATGACTTGTTCTCTTTTGACTCTAGAAAAGTGAAGTGTCTAGGATTAATCAAGGACCTAGCCATCACTTTGTCTCAGCTACCTATGAAAAGCATGATGATGGATATTGTGGTAGCAGATGTACCTCCCAAGTTTGGCATGTTACTTTCTAGAGATTGGATCAAGAGATTAGGTGGATCATTACAAAATGATCTGTCCTATGCTACTGTCCCAGTTTTCGAAGGTGAGAGCAAGAGATTATACAGAGAAGCTCAGCTGGCTTATATAATCAGCAATGAAAAGAATCCCACCAATCATCCCATATATGTTGTTGACACTGATTTTGGAGCTTGTATTCTTCATATTGAAGAATCCCAATTGGCCTCCACGCAGCTCAAGAAACTAGTTTGCCAGATCGCAGAGGAAGAAAACCCACAGATTTGGGATATGTTTTTTGATGGGGCTTGCTCTAAAGAAGTTGCAGGGGCAGGTGTAGTCCTTGTGTCCCCCACACAGGAATACATTCATTTATCTTTCAAATTAACCTTTCAGGTCACAAACAACATAGCAGAGTATGAAGCTTTGATTCTAGGCTTAAGCACTACTAAAGAAATGGGCATCAAAGGCCTGAAAGTGTTTGGAGATGCAGACCTCATTATTCAACAGGTAAATAAAACTTTCCAAGCAAAGCATCCAAGGCTGAAAGCATACAGGGATGAGGTATGGAGGCTCAAGGATTCTTTTAATGATTTCAGCATTTCTTATATTCCAAGAATGAAGAACCAGCTTGTCGACTCCCTTGCTATGTATGCTAGCACGTTTATTCCTCCTTTGCCTCCTAAATTGACATATGAAGTTCAGGTAAAATATAGACCATCTCTACCAGACAATGTCAAATATTGGAGAGTTTTTGAAGACGATGAGGAAATTAACAGGTTTTTACAAGTCGTTGGGGAATTTGTTGAAACGCACATCAACCAAGAAAATGAAACCATGGAAGAATGCGGCCAGTCCAAGCTAAAAAGTGAGATCGGCTGAGGAAGCATCGTCTAGCTGCCTAGTAATCACATACCAAAAGGATTGGTGCCTCTAGAGAAGCTTTTCGATCATAACGACGTGCCCTATAAGCCAGCCAAAACAGAGAATGAGTTTGTTGTCTGTAAACATAATATAGGGAGCCCAGCCCATCTGAAATTCATCAATCTGTCCACTCATTTGTCTTCTGCCCAGAATTCTGAGTATTGCACCCTCATGAAGCAATTCGCTGATATTTTTGCCTGGGAATACAGTGATCTTAAAACCTATGATACAAACATCATTCAGCACAAGATCCCACTGGGAAATAACATTACCCCTTTTAAGCAGAATTAAGACCTATCAGCCCTCTCTTGTTGCCTTTGATTAAGAAAGAGGTCAAGAAGCTGTTGGATGCCAAAATTATAGTTCCCCTAAAGTATTCAAAATGGATAGCTAACCTTGTGGTAGTGAGAAAGAAAAATGGAGAAATCTGGTTTTGTGTTGACTTCAGAAATCTGAACAAGTGCTCTAAAAAAGATAACTATCCCCTGCCTAAGATGGAACACTTGATGCAAGAGTTTCAGGGGCTAAAGTCATGTATTTCTTAGATGGATTTTCATGTTACAATCAAATTGTTGTACATCCTAAAGATCAGGAAAAGACCGCCTTCACTACTCCGTGGAGCACTTTCATGTACTCCAAGATGCCTTTCGGACTAATGAATGTTGGGGCTACTTTTCAGAGGGCCATGGACATATCTTTTGTGGAAAGAAGGACAAGTTTGTCCTTATTTATCTTGATGACATAACAGTCTTCTCCAGTAGCTACAAAGACCATTTACAGCATTTGAAGAAGGTCTTCCTAAAGTGCAGACAGTTTGGAATCTCAGTGAACCCAAAGAAGTCACAGTTTGCTCTAGAAGAAGGCAAACTTCTGGGACATATTGTTTCTGCTGAAGGTGTGAAGATTGATCCAGTAAGGGTTCAAGCCATTCAGACATTGTTTATCCCAAGATCAAAAAGGGACATTCAATCGTTCTTGGGTAAGATTAACTTTGTAAAGAGGTTCATTCCAAACTTTGCAGAGCTTGTAAAACACGTCACTTCCATGCTGAAGAAAGGATCAAAAATAAAATGGACAGATGCTTCAAGAAGCTCTTTTGAAGCCATCAAGCAAGCCATCATGGAAGCTCCCACTCTAATCAGCCCAGATTGCACTAAGGAGTTTTCTATCTTCTCTTTTGCCTCTTATGATACACTTGCAGCAATTCTGTTGCAGAAAAATGATGAAGGCATAGAGCACCCCGTGGCCTTTTTCATGGCCTTTTTCAGTAAGACTCTAAGGGATGCTGAACTAAGGTATGACCTTATTGAAAAACAAGCTTATGCTCTCATGAAATCTTTAAAAACATTCAGAATTTATATTCTGCATTCCAAAGTGGTTGCATATGTACCTTCAGCCTCAGTAAAAGATGTCTTAACTCAACCAGATATTGATGGGAAGAGAGCTAAATGGATTGCAAAATTCAGAGTTTAACATAGAGGTGAAGCCCACTAATCTTGTCAAAGGCTAGGGCTTGGCTAAACTTATGGCTGAAGAAAATCGTAGCTTGTTAGACATAAACTGCATGGGTCTAAATTCAGATGATGAGCAGGGAGAGGGAGCAGCAGAAGAGCAAAAGCAGAATCAGTCTTTGGCTGAAAATCTAGCCACATGTGAATGGTATTATAGCATAGTTCATTTTTTGCAAAAGCTAGAAGTCCCTCCGAGGCTTAGCTCAAGTCAAGCTCGTGCCATTAAACTCAAATCAGCCAAATTCTGCATAAATAAAAATCTGTTGTATTGGAAAGACCCATCAGGAATCCTCTTGAGATGTCTAGATAAAGAACAATCTGTGGAAGTCATACACCAGTTCCATTCTAGCATCTGTGGAGGGCATCATTATTGGAAAACCGCAACTCACAAAATCTTGAGGGCTAGATATTATTGGCCTACTCTGTTCTCTAATGTCTTTTCTTTTGTGAAAGCTTATGACAAGTGTCAGAGGTTTGCAGGAAGACAGCAGCTAAAGTCTCTGCCCTTGAGACTAGTACATGTCGATGGTCCCTTCCAGCAGTGGAGCTTGGACTTTATAGGTGAGATCAACCCATATTCCAGTGGCCAACACAAATGGATCTTAGTAGCCACTGATTATTTCACCAAGTGGATTGAGGCTATACCCCACTAAGAATGCCAATCATCAAGTTGTCATAAAGTTCTTGAATGAGAATGTTTTCACTAGATTTGGTTGCCCAACCAAACTAGTCACTGATAATGCAGCAGCATTCAAAGAAAAAGAATTGGAGGACATGACTAAATCCATGGGCATTCAAGTGGTGAATTCTACCTCATATTATCCTCAAGGCAATGGCTTGGCAGAATCATCTAACAAGAGTCTGGTAAGGGTAATCAAAAGACTGTTAAAAAAAACAAAAACCACTGGGATTCCAAGTTGAAGTTTGTACTATCGCTGACAGAGTTACCATCAAAAAGTCCATAGGGAATTCTCCATTCAAACTGGTTTATGGCGCTAATGATGTTTTCCCCATCCAGTTGATTCTCCCTGTGGCTAAGTTCATGCAAGAAGAACAAGGTGAAGAGAATGACACGGTAAGAAGAATGAATAACCTGGTTGAACTACAGTAGATCAGAGATCTGTTGGTTGAGAAGTCAAGAGCTCATTAGAAGAAAATCAAAACGACCTTTGACAGGAAGGCAAAAGTGGACAATTTCCAAGTTGGTGATTGGGTGCTTAAATGGGATGCATTTAAGGAAAAGAGTGGTAATCATGGCAAGTTTGACTCCTTATGGACAGGTCCTTTTTTCATCACTCAAGTTCAGTAGAACAATACATTCATTTTGCACAGTCTGGAAGGAGGAGATACTTTTGGTAGCCCAATAAATGGGTGGTTCTTGAAACTTTATTTCGTTTAAGGCTTTAAAGCTTTGTCATTGTAAATATGTTTTTCCAATTTTTATTTTCATTACAAAATAGACTCCATGCCCAATGGAACACTAGAAGGAAGATTTGACTTTGTTTTTCCAGGAAAGGCATTGATCTGTGATCCTTGAAACCTCACAGGGAGGATTTCATCCCCAGAAGGAGCCAGTATTAGCCTTGCTAGCAAAAGGCCCAAAAATGGATCCATTAATGCTCTTGAAATCTTCAATTTTTTCTCAAAGATCGTCCAATGATCAAAATCAAATTAAAGGAGAGCCCTTGGAAGGGCGGAAATACACTATCGGTAGGCAAAAATGCTTGAAAACCATGAAAAAACCACAACCGCAGTTTTAAACAGAGGAATGAACAGTCGTCGTTAGATCTAGCTGATCATCGGCCCAGATCTAGGCAACTAATCGCAATTGGCCGAGCAGAAGGGAGAGTTTAAAATTGGGTGCATGACACCACCGATCAGCGATTGCCGATGATCGAACTAGCGGGTCACATCGGTAGGGAGCATATGTTATGTTATATAAAGGCCCGAGAAGCGAGCGACGCACGATTGCAATTTATCGCATCGCAGATATCGCATTGGCAATATACCACGGGCGGGGCCTATGAACATACATATGGGCGACCCGACGAGCCAAACCCGACGGCATTATAGTTGGGAATTCATAAATTTTAACATCCACGCCCAAGAAATTTTCAACATTTTTTGTGTATTTTTGTTGTTTCAACAAAATACAAAGGGAAACAGGGGCAGTGTGATAGCGATGGAACCCAAACCCGATGGGTTTCTTGAATAAAAATATATAATCTTTGAAGTCCGCGAAAGGCCCATTTTCAATGTTTTTTCACAGTTTTGTGTGTTTTCATTGTTTAAACGAAATACGAAGGGACCTTTGGCTAGTGCCGATTGCGATGAATATATGATATCTGAAGTCCGCCAAAGCCATTTTTTCATGCATTTTTCAGTTTTTTCGCATATTTCATTATATAAGGGAAATACACAAGCCCGACCAAACGCGACTTGCGATGGCGATGAGGGCGGACATGATGGATAATTAAACCATATTTTAGGACTTTTGAAGTCCAAAATACACAGAGAGGGAGTGATTTTTACAGTAGTGTTGTGTTTTTTATTCATAACAGAACACAGTCACTATCCGCGTTTTAAAGGGATTTCATAGGCCCAGAGAGCCATTCCACTATATAAGGGAAAGAGAAAGAGAAAGAGAAGGGCCACAGCGCACTGCAGCCCGAAATAGAAAGATCAGGGAGCACAGACAGCGCAACAGCCATCATGGAGCATCTCTAGCACAGGAGAATGCCCAAAGGACGCAACATGCTACCAAAAATATCTGAAAACGGTTACTCTACTGTCATAAGCAGAAAACTCCAATCCCATGCTTGCCTAGATGATCCAAAATGGATACTGAAACTCTCTAAGTCTTCACGAACTCTCTACAATTTATGCCAAAGATTAAAAATCTTGTGAAGATCAAGCTTATCAAAGGAATCCTCATGACAGTTGCTAACTGCGATTAGCGCGAATCAACGAGGGTCGTCGATCAAGCACGCAGAGCGGCGGACCATGGTAATGCGCGTTGTCACGAATTAGCAAAGTCAGTGATGGTTTGAGTCAACGGGGGAGGAATCTGATATATCGCATATCGCAGGGCAAACCCCTCGAAGAAGGAGAGCCACATGCGCCCGGACCCGAAAAATCATGAAATGCAACAGAAAGTGTTTCGGTTCCGTCCGAGGCGGGATTCCACATAAACCAGCAGGATATCGGAAGGGCTTCAATCAGTAAGCGGTTTAGACCGAGTCCCGCCCAATGCCACACAGTGAGTGACACGCGTTCGGCAGAAGAGAGAGAAAACCACTCACATCGGATGGGTAAACATCAAGCAAGTTATCCGCCCGATATGTGCGATGACCATAGGATCTGGAGGATCCAGATAAACGGCGAAGAGGCGACCCGATGGATGACCAGATCTGACGAAGTTATAAAGCAGATTGTGAAGGATTCTGAAGTCTGACATGGACGATGAGTTGGCAAAGATTCGTGTTTTGCAGGGATTCTTGGAATAAACAGAAATAACGGTCGTTTCAAACGATCGAGTGTTTCCGATGAACCTGACACGCTCATCTGTTAAAGGAATAGGTGGCCACCTCCCTATAAGGTGTTATGCAGTTATTGTAACCGCCGAAAAAATGGATTCGAACAAACAGAGGCAAGGAACCAGAAAGCCAAGAAGCGAAAACGAACAGTCAGGAAGCAGATTGGCTTTAAAACCACAGACTGGCAAAGAGTAGAGGAGAGCAGCCCAGGAAGCAGTAAGCAAACCTAGAAGCAAAGAAACCAGAGCCGAGCTGACCTGAAGAAGCAAAGGCAACAAGTGAGCCAGGGTTAAGACAAAGACAGAGAGAGTACTCCAGAGAGTCTGTGTACTCCAGAGAGACTTGGGGGATCCAAGTACAGTCCTATTGATTGTATCTGTTGTGTGAGACTCAAATTGAGCTCATTGTAATAGGCAGAGCCACCAGAGGTTGGAGGCAGAGTCGCAGAGCCAGAGAGCTCTAATAGACTTCTAAAGAGCCACGAGGCTGCAGTGAAGTTGCAGCACAGCAGGAGATCGAATGATCGAGCTATGGCTGGTTTTCTGAGCTGTGTCAAAGACAAGAGCAGGAGTTCCAGAGACAAATGCAGAATTCTGAGGGAGTTAGAGAAGCCAGAGGTTCAAGAAGCTCAAAGCACTAACTGAAGGAGTCAAGTCCAGAGAAGCCTATACCTGCCTGCAGAACAAGGACAGCCAAGGGTAAGATAGCATTCTAAGCCCATTGGTTCAGCTGTAAACCAATGGAGTTAATTGTAGCACTTTTAAAAGAATTGAAGCCATAATCCCAGAGAGCCTAATCGAGTTGATTAGAGCTCAAGGAGACGTAGCCCAAGATATCAAGGTGAACTCCATACTATTTTGTTGTCTTATGGGTTTGTTGAATCGCTATTTTATTTACTGTTATTTGTGTTTCACATTAGTGTAAGCAAATGAACATAAGCAATCAACAGTCAAAACAAATACAAGCATACACCTATATTTTCAAGCATTTCTTAATTCTGCATTGGTTAATCATTAAGACTTGGGAAAATTTAAAGCTTTGGAAGTGGGAGAGGGTCTTGTAATTTAGACAAGAAGCCTAACAGCCCCATTTTCAAATCACTAGAGGACATCAAATTAGTTAACAATGCAGATCAGAGAGATTAGGACTCCGAGTCTCTTAGAGCTCAGGAGCATTGTAAACAAACTATAAATAGCTAAAAGTAAGATGTAATAGAGGTTCAACTTCTGGAGATTGTTCCTTCTTTATTCCTTCAAACTTCTCATATTCATTCTAGCAACATAAGCTTCTTTTGCTATTATATGTTTAATGTCCATTCTCTTTGTTGTTCTATGCTTGCACTTGAACAATTTGTTCATGTTTTCATTTGTTTCTAAGGCCAGATAACTGTCATCTTATCTCTTCTTTGATAAATTAGATTTGCAAGCTTCTTTTACTGTCTGTAGCTAGTCATTCATATGTGTTTATGTATGCAATCTGCTGGTACAATCAGTGTTCTCCATCTATCTACTGAATCTATAAATTATTGAGCATTAGTGGTCTAAAGCCTTGTATTGGTGAGAGTGTTCATGCATGTCTTGAGTGAGAATAGAGTTGAAATGGTTATCTAACTCGATCCAAACCCTCATTTATTCCAATAATACAAAGAACAATATTGAAGATTATATGTTACCAGGCATCTCCACTCTGCAACCTAGGAGAGTTTCTTAGAGTGATAACTGGCCCCACAAGCAAACTCTGTCTATTTTTCCCCCTACTCAGATATTTGTTGAAGTACCACTATGGCTCGAGAACCCATATGGAGACAAAGATTGTATGTTTCCTTTGTTGTCATTAGATCAATCTAGAGGTCTCCAGGAGCATTCTGATGAACATGTTTTGCAGCAGTTTTTATCTAATAGTTCTTATATCGATTATCCTATTTCTTTTAATGGTTATCAGCGTGTGTTTAGTGATGAGTTTCAGGAAACTTGCCATCCAGTTGTCTTCCCCTATTTTGCAACAATGGAGGAAAGACATGAACCCACCACAGAACCTGTAGAAATTTTGAAGGAAAGATCCTACATATCGGTATGGGATTGACTGCAGAACAAAGACAACAGTTGATGAGTATGATTCGCAAACAATCTGGAGCTTTTGCTTGGGATTACTTAGACATGAGGGGCATACATCCAGACACTTGCATCCACCATATCTATACAAATGAAGAAATGAAACCTCTTCGACAAACACAAAGGCGTATGAACCCAGCATTAAAAGACATTGTCAAATATGAGCTTCGGAAACTTTTGGCTGCAGATTTCATTTACCCCATTTCTAGCAGTAGGTGGGTGTCACCTCTGGTAGTGGTTTTGAAGAAGAATGGAAAATGGCGTATCTACGTTGACTACAGAGAATTAAACAAGGCCACATTGTGTGACTATTTTCCACTACCCTTCATTGATCAAGTCCTCGACACGCTTTCAGGTAAGAAGTATTTTTCTTTTCTAGATGGGTACAACGTTATAATCAAATACAAATAGTTGAAGAAGACCAAGAGAAGACTACTTTTACATGCCCTTGGGGTACTTATGCATATAGAGTCCTCCCCTTTGGTCTTTGTAATGCCCCCGCCACTTTTCAGAGAGTTGTACTTGCCATTTTCTCTTATTTGATCCATGACTGTGTGGAGGTCTATATGGACGACTTCACAGTTTATGGAGATGACTTTTCACAGGCTTTGGCAAATCTAGAAAAAGTATTGATTCGTTGTCAAGAAGCTAATCTAGCCCTTAGTAGTGATAAATGTAAGATGATGCAAACTAAGGGGATTGTTCTAGGCCATCATGTGTCACTAGAAGGAATTCAAGTTGATCCAGCAAAGATCGAGGTAATCTCGCGTATCCCTATTCCTAGTTCGCAAAAAGAGGTAAGAAGTTTTTTAGGGCACACAGGTTATTATCGACGATTTATTGAGAATTTCACTAGAATTGCAGCACCATTATTTAAATTGTTAACTAAAGATGTTGACTTTGTATGGAATGTTGACTGTCAACAGGCTTTTCAGGTACTAAAGGAAAAGTTGTCCACTACTCTGGTATTGAGAGGGCCAAATTGGTCCTTACCTTTTCATATTTGTACAGATGCTTCAGATACTGCACTGGGAGCGGTCTTGGGACAAAGGGAGGATAACTTTCCCTATGCTATTTATTTTGTTAGCAAAAATCTTTCTCCTGCTAAATTAAATTATACGGTTACTGAAAAAGAGTTGTTAGCAGTTGTGCATGCTATAGGAAAGTTTAGGCATTATATTACCGGTTATGAGACATTTTTCCATACCGATCATTCTGATGTTAGATTTTTAATGAATAAACCTATTACTAATGGTAGGATAACAAGATGGTTGTTGCTTTTACAAGAATTCAATATAACTGTAATTGATAGGCCTGGAAGGGATAACTTGGCAACTGACTTCTTATCTCGTTTGAACATTGTGCAAGGAAGTATGCCAACACCAGTCCCTGATGAATTTCGAAATGAAGCATTATTTTCCATTTCTACTATTACTCCTTGGTTCACTAATGTTGCCAATTATCTAGTATCGGGGAAATTACCTCAAAACATGTCAGCGCGAGAAAAACATAATATAGTGTAGCATAGTGCTAATTTCTCTTGGATCGAAGGGGATCTATTTTATACCGGGCCAGACTTGATTATGAGGCAGTGTGTGCGGGAAGATGAAAAGACTGATGTGCTGAGAGCCTGTCACAACGAGCCTTGTGGTGGCCATTTTGCTGATAAAAGGACTGCATACAAAGTTCTCCGTACTGGATACTATTGGCCTACACTTTTTAAAGACACCAAGAAGTTTGTTTTGAGTTGTGACACTTGCCAATGGATGGGGAGACCAGTTGCCTCTGATGAAATGCCTCTTCAACCACAAATCGCCATTGAACCTTTTGAGAAGTGGGCATTGGACTTCGTAGGGCCCATCTCCCCAATGTCAAAAAAGAAAAAGTACATCTTGGTATGCACTGACTACGTCACCAAGTGGATGGAGGCTAAAGCATTGTATGTTGCCACTAAAAAGGCAATAGTAGAGTTTTTGTTCGAGGACATCTTTACGAGATTCAGTGTGCCTCGTGAAATCGTCACTGACTAGGGTACACAATTTACATCAAAGTTGGTCAAGGCACTCACGGAGCAGTATCAAATTAAGCATCACAAATCAACTCCTTACCACCCCCAAGCTAACGGGAAAGTGGAGTCCATGAACAAAGTTTTGGAATCCATCCTCACAAAAACTATTCAACTGCATCATATGGATTGGGCGGATAAGTTACTGGAGGCACTATGGGCTTACCGGATCACTTGGAGAAATGTGACAAGACACACACCTTATGAGTTAGTCTATGGTAAACAAGTGCTCTTGCCCATTGAGTTCCAAGTAAAAACATTCAGGACTGCCACCCAGTTGGGCATGAATCTAAATGAAGCTCAAGAGCAGAGGTTGATGCAATTGAATGAACTTGACGAAATCCGACAAGATGCCTACCATAGAATCGCGTTGGTGCAGAGCCAAAGAGCTCGATGGCACAAAAAATTTATCAAGAAGAAAGTCTTTCATCCAGGTGACTGGGCCTTGTTATATGATAGTAAGTTTAAGCATTTTAAAGGTAAATTTTCTACCAGATGGTTAGGACCGTATGAAGTAAATGAAGTTTTTGATAACGGTTCAGTTCGTATTTGTACTATTGATGATGATAAGACTTCTTTTGTAGTAAATGGTCATCGGCTTAAAGTTTATCACAAACCACTTTCACGTGATCAGTTTTTGCAGGAAGTACGAAAGGATCTAGGGTTGGAGCTGATTCATGCAAATGACCAGCCCCTTGCTGGTTCAGTTGATTAATTTCTTTATATATATATATGTGTGTGTGTGTGTGTGTGTGTGTGTGTATACATACATACATATATATATATATATATATATATATATATATATATATATATAAACTAGTGGGTTGTTATTTTTCATATTTACAGGTGGTTCTCCCCACAGCCCATGTAGAATAAAGGAGGAATTCACCAGGAGCAAGTTTATTCCTTTATCCAGGCCTGGTGGATTACTTATGGAAAAGGAACCTGTGGAGTCTTCTTTGGAGGCCTTCAGACTCTCTAAACATGAAGCTCCCGAGCATTGACTAATCCAGGCTCGTAAAATGATATGGACCAGTATTAGTCTAGGGATTCCTTGAGTATATAATTGTTCTTTTCCGGGCTCAAGGAAATGTTTACGGAAAGGAAACCCCCTGGAGTCTACTATGGGCAATTCAGACTCTCTAAACATGAATGCCTCGAGCACAAACTACTTTAGGCTCGCTAAAGCAATAAAGTAGTGGTAGTTTAAGGATCCTTTGGGCATTGAATTATTCTTTTCTGGGCCCAAGGGAATAATTACATAAAAGAAGCCCCCTTGGAGCTCTCTTTCCAAACATTTCCAACTCCCTAAATAAGAAATGCCCAAGCAGTTGTCATCTTAGGCCTGGTCAAAAACCATGAGATGATAGATAGGGTTTTAGTGCTATCCCACAGCAAATTTGATGCCAATTTGTCAAAATAATTACAAATCTATGTTCTATTTCCTATGTTTAACTAGTTTTGTTCTCAAGTACTTAATGTTGGGCTAGAGTTTTCCTGAGAATCAGTTTGTTTCAAGATTCCAAAATATTTGTAATGATATGAATGTTCAAGTGCTAATCCTGACAGCAACACCATCAGTCTCTTAAAAACATATCAGTCTCTCAAAAATATGTAAACTCTGCTGCTAAAGCACCAAGAAGTCTTCTCAGATGTTGGATCTCTCAGTTCACTGCAAAAATCATTGTTCTCTGCATAATGAGGAAACATGTTTCAACCGATGGACCTGGAAGGCATTCACACTATCTTCTATACCCAAGATCATTACAGTGACACAGGTATTGCACTTAACTTACCTAATTTGGTCTCGGATAGTTCTAATGCTCACCAAATGTAATTGTATTTTACCTAATTTCCTAAAAATCTGGGCTCTATTCCTATTTCCACCCCCACTTCCTAACGTATTCCTAGATTTGATTGAACCACTTCCCATTTCGGCTTCCTCATGATTATGATCCATATCCTTTCCTCACATATATTCATAATTCGGGCATGATTTCCCTTGATGGGCACGACATACACCGATCTGTGGGTTGGATGCAGGGTATTATTCCTTAGAGTACGCACAGGTGTTAGTATGATGTGACGAGCAGTCTTTGGTTGAGGTCGACGCTGAGTCTATTCCATATCAACAGTCCTTTGTCAGCGTTTGTTCACATGTATGATGTCATAATGATGAACAATTGTCACCTCTCGCTCTAGAAGGTGGCCAGAGCATTATTGCTCTCGATGGCCATGACTCCAGCATGAAATACACATTCCTTTCTAAGTGCATTACCTTAAGTTCCATTCCCGAATTTTTAATTGCTACATCATTTCTATTTATTCACAATCACTACATACGAATTGTTCTCACCGCAGAGGTGTCTCATAATTTCGATTGGGTGCTAATTGTGGAGTGACATTTTCTATAAGAGAGTTGGTTTGTTGGTGCAATTGATCACTTGTCTGTGCCAGTGAATTCTACAGGTGCACTCAGAATTTGACCATGGGAGCGGATAAGCACGAGCCAACATTTGGCCAGTTTTCGCGGACCCTTGAGTATCAGTCTTGTAAGGCGGTCATCGAAGAGAAAGGATGGACAGTTTTTCTCCAAAAGTTTCAAGGGTACAATGATGCAGTTGCTTTGGCCTTTGCCCAAACATTTGACGGGAAGAGAGCCAAAGTTGGAAACTTGCAACTCAAGATCACAAAGCAGTCTCTCAGCAAAGCAATAGGGCTAACTTCAAGTGGGGAGCATTTCTTCAAGGGCGGCCAATTACACATTCCCAATTGTGCAGTGTTTCTAAAACCGGCTTATCAGTCACTAAGTTGGGCCAAAGGAGTCTTGTGTACCTGCATTCAGGATCAATGGCATCCCTTGTTAACTATGATCCAGCGTTTCTTAACCTGCGAAGGAAGGTACAGCATCATTTTTCTATATCATATGAGGCTCTTAACGCATTTGACAGAGGATTGCTCCATAAATATTCCCCATTTCTTGAAATTAAGCCTCCACAAGATGGCCAGGGGAGTGCAATCTGAGGGTAAGAAACCAAAGACTTCCCTCTACCACCATAGCTTGATTAAAATTTTGATTGTGGCTGAACTGAGTAAGAGAAAGAAGTCTTGGGAAGACTTTCTCATAGAGAAATTTCTAGGAGAAGAGACATAGGTCAAGTGGAGACAGAGGCCTATTGGTAGAACCTTGAAGTCTAGGAGGGAAACCCCTGCACCTACCTCACAAAGTACCCCTACTTCCCCCACTTCTCTTGCCCATTCTGTGTCACCTCCTCCCAAGAATTTTAAAATTCCTGATCCCTCTTCTAGCCAGGCAGCTGAGCCTTCAAAAATACAGTTAGAAAAGAAGCAAAAGGAGAAAAGGGGAAGGGAGACCTTAACCTCCACAAATGAGCCAGCTGAAATTCCCTCAACAGGTCAACAAAGTCATCAACCCAAGAACAAGGTTAGGAGAACCTTGTTTCTTGCTTACAAAACTTCAACTCCTACTATAGAAACTTCTATACAAGGTAGAAGAAGGACTCGAAGTATGAACAAACCTCCTCACACCCCATCTACATTTCGAGCTGCCAGTCCTCAACAAGTGTTTGTAACTTCATCTCCAGAGTTCGTTGCTCAATCTCCATTATCTCTCCCTCAGTCTCCTTCACCTCCATTGCAGTCCCAAATTCCCGATGACATTGCCCAGGATTTACACACTTCCACTCAGCCTTCAGCCAATCAAAAACAACAATTCTCTTCACCTAAACATAGTGTAAGTCAGATGCCTGGAGGAAGTCCTTCCCAACAATCCACAACTCCAGCAAGGACACTTGTTTTTGAAGAAGAAGAGAACCTAAGAATTAAGTTGATCAGACTCCAGAAAAGGATTGGTAAACTCAAAGATCAGGCTCATAAATTTAAGGTACTATTTCACTATGTCAGAGGAGTGAATAATCAACTGCGTGATAGTAACTTGAGACTCTTTGCTCAAAATGATGCTTTGAAGAGAAAGAATAGACAGCTTTTGACATGGAAGGAAGCTAGGACTCGTCCTGCAAAAAGGATCAATGCTAAAAAATTAGCCAGGCAGTTCACCAAATGTTTAGTGCCAGTGAAAAGAGGACTTGAAGTCTTGGTCAAGGCAGCTGGCCTTTGACCAGACACTTAGGTGATTCAATCTCTTTTTGGTTTGAGATGCATGAGGACATGCATCACCTCAAGCGTGGGGGAGATGTTGGACTCTGTTTTTATCTCTGCTCATACACCTTTCATACTACTTTTTGCCCTGTTTTAACCTACAGTTGAACTCTTTTCATGTCATTTTGACCTCCTTGTGCCTGGACTATACCAAATTCCCATCCAAAGAAAAAGCATTACAAATGTGTTGTTTTAGCTATTTCGATGATCAATATTAGGTAGTTGAATATGTCCTTGTTTGTTTACTTATCATTATGGGTGATAGATGTGAAGATTGGTCTCACAGGGACCCAGGACATCTATATCAAAAGAGAATTTTGCACTCAAAGAAGGAACTGTAGTTAAGGCAACAATCCAGAATTGCACTCTAGGAAATTACACTTGAAGATTTGCACTTAAGGATGAGCAATATGGTCAACGTGACCTCATCGAATTAAACGAGGAAGATCGATACTTCTTATGAATAGCCAGCTTTTAGCTTCCAAAACAGAATTATGTCTTATCATTTAGATCTTGTATAGCAAATTGTTGGTTGCTAAGCCTTGATTAGAATGGAAATCAGATTGGCATCTCCATGATTTGATTTTTACTAATTGTAATATGTAAACAGAATTATAAATCCTGTAGAAAACAATGTGGGAGGATATATACATGCATACATACTCAGGAATCTAAACTCTTTTGTTTTACTATTGTTCTACTGAGATTTATCAATGGAAATTATCTTTGCCTTGGTTTTGCATTGAAGAAGAAGTTGTGATTGCAAGAGCTTGTAAATGGTTGATATAGTTATATGATCCTCTTCATCTTACTATAAGTTTCATACCCAGTAGTGGCAAGGACCCACCACCACTGGGCAATTTAATCTTGTAGCTAGTAGTTGATTTGTTGCTTTAAGTTTTAATTCATTTCTCTGAATTGTTTTGAAAAGAATTTAAATCTAGTTTCCAACATTTCATTGATTCTGTTAATTTGTTTCCAGAGCATCTGAATCCATTTTGTTCATATAACAGCATTTTAGTATATCTTGTTTTGGTCTCTGAATGAGCTAGTTTTCATAAGGTTGGATTTGGTTATATGGCGAATGGGTAGATTAATTAGAATTTACAGTTGATTGGATTGAGCATTCACTACAAGTTGATCTCAGTAAAAACGCATTCCTTGGATTTCCCTTTTCACTTACCAAGAAATAGGCACTCTCTATTTTCAAAACGAATTAATGGTGAATGTAATGACCTCTGTTCACTTTGTCTTCGATCCAGCATGTTGATAGCCTCGGTTCTCTGCTTCTGATCTAAAACGCATTTCATAACCTCTGCGTGATTGTTCCATCCCTTGTTTTATTACCCTGTCGCAGCTTTGTTGGCAAGATCCACTGTTGCGAGTGGGCTGAGTCCGTGAGTGGTTGACATCTGCACGGAAGTTCTGTTACACTGTAGCATTGCCCAATCGTAGGCATAACCCAAATCACAAGCCTATACACATGCCTTTCTGAGTGAATTACACAACAATCATATAAATTCTTCCATAATATCCCGATTACACATACTTATCTAAGCTTGAAGGACACTGAATGAATGTTGTATGTAAGGTTTATGCAGCAAGAGAATTAGAATTCAAAGTGTGGAGTATCAACTGATTGATCTCATAAGATCATTGAAACTTAACATAAAAATCCCAGAATTGTCAATTGAAATTGGTTTTATAATGATAAGCTAATAATCCTTAGGATAATTGAGTTGCTGAGATAGTCAATTCCACTCTCTATTTTCCATTCATAACTTGCAAACAAGAAGAGCATGTGTTAAGCCTTAAAAATTGATTTCCAGAACAGAGTTGAAGAATAGTTAGTTACTGGAGGACTGTTTTTGATTGATTAGGTCAACCAGAAGATTACTCTTAGCTCAAATTTCTATTGTTTTGAAACAGAGTATAGGTTTGGAGTGACATAGGTTCACCAGTTTTCATTGGTTTGATAAGATGAGTTGGCATCTCATTTAGTTAGGTTTTCCTTTCATGATGGTTGCATGCAAGTTTATAGGTTGTATTTTGTTAAGCTAGGGTTTGATAGCAGATTGAAGTTATTGTATCCTTTTAATTTCAGACATAGGATTTAGATTTGTATGGTACTTATTCAAACAAGCAAGATGATTGAAATAGGTTTTTCTTCTGAGTTGCACCCAAGAGTGAAGCTTATCATAGAGTCCTAAAGATTTAAAGTTATCTTTGAAAAGTTTAGTTTCAAGTCTACTTGCCTTTCGAACATGCTTGAAGTAAATTAGAATTTGCAACCTTTCATTCAAAAGTAGCATAGGTAACAGAATTAGGGTTTCTTAGGGTTTTTATGGGATTTGAGTTATTTGATAAAGTGTTTTAATCAGAAGTTTTTTCTTAGCATATATCTCGTGATTCAGATTGGGATTTCATTTAAGTATAATAGTTTTAAAGTACAGATTCATTAAGAGTTTCAAAGTTAAAATTTGATTATTGATTTTGCTTGCTAGAATTTGATGAATTGTGTGCTAGATTCAGCTAAATCATTTTATAAAGGAAACCATTAGAACTCTGACCAAGAACTGAATTTAGAAAGTGCAGTACAACTCGTGTTTACGAGCCCAGATTGACATATAGATGTAGGAGAATTAATACACCCATTAAATCTCCCAACAGTATGTTGCCTTCAGTTGTTGTTCATGATGTTGCTTACTGTGTTGACGCTGCTTAATGTCCTTGTCCATGAACAACTTGATGTCTTTGTGAGTAGGCAAGCTCATAGACACTTGATCGACTGCATCCCCAAGCGTTCTCTGAACGGTGTCTTCGTCTCTGCTCTCCTGGAAGCCATTGTACCTGTACTGTTGAGAGGCAGATGAACACCTGCGGTACCTGGAGACATGGCAACACTCATAGCAAGCAAATTGTCAGTCGAAAACCAAAATGAACATGAGAACTGACTTGCAACATACCTGGGTGAATGATCATGAAGGTTGCGCAGTTTCGATCGGGAGGTTGGGAGACCGACTGCCAAGACTGCACAAAGCATAGTCCGGGCTGTTGAGAGATTAACTCCTTGTTGGAACTGTGCAATGCACAGTCCAGTCTCACTGCTCACTATTGGGATTGCGCATTGCGTAATTCCAGCTGGGAAGGACTGCTAACCCAGGGACAGATTTGTGCAATTTTTTGGGCCATGCAGCGATTGACCTCCAGAAATGTGCAATTCAGTCTAGGAAGCCAGTGTTGGGCAAGAATGCGTAAATCTGGAGAGGAAGGTGAGCATTCCTTCCCCAGATTGCGCAATGCAGTCTTGGTGGGGGCAGAGCCTTGGCCAAGGTTGGCCCAACTCGCCGACGGTCAACTGAAAGCAAGTCGATGAAATGCATGGCGACACTAAGTGATAGCAGAAGTGATAAGCAGTGCATGCAAAACATGAATGGAAGATTCAGCAAACAGATCAACATGCATGTGGTTGAGGTCATTCGCCGATTGGGCGAACGTCTGTGCAAAACAGTGTCATGGATGCAACACCAGTGAGATAGCAACGAAAATTGAAACAGAGCTAGGACAAGCTAGAATACATGTAAACGAAAGCAGGCATTCAAAGAAATCAAGAAAACAGCGCTCACACAAGCGAATACACAAAAAGCGACAGAAATGCAGCACAAGGCATGGGAAGAGAGCTTACCCCAAAACAACTGAGTTGAATGTGTCGACTTCTCCTAGACCTGATGTGGGATGTCAAAGCTACAAGGTTGATGTGAGGAATGAGCTCTGCAGCGTCCAATTGATGAGTTTTGATAACATCGAGGTTGTGACGTGCATGCCACAAATCTAGGGGAAGCAACACTTGGAGGGAGGTTTCTGAATTGTTCCTTGCACCTAACCTCATAGATCCCTGAAACAAGGGATGCATTTGCATGCTGCCTTGGGAGAAATAGCCCATGCATGCAAGTCTGTTTTGCTCAGTCCCAGAGGGAACCGATCAACTCAGCTGCACATGCAAGAGACTACTTCACTGCTACTGAAAAATGCACATTTCTCGTTGGGAACTTGGCTGGCTGCCCAGGAAATTTGCGCAATTTCTAGGTTGAGCAGCTGACTGCTGCCTAGATTTGTGCAAATCCTGGGCTGAACAGCCTGCTGTTGCGCAAATCCTACTGGGAGGGTTGGCTGGTAGGATTACGCAATCCTGGAGCCCAACAGGCTGTCAGAGAGGATTGCGCAATTTCTGGAGAGAAGGTTGGTTGTCGTCTAGAAATGTGTAATTTTCAAGGGGAAGTTGCTCAGCCTGCAGCTGAACCAAGTCTAGGTGAGCAGCCTATGAAGGGAAAAGATCAAACTGTGATTGACAAGCTGCCTTTGAGCAAGAAAAACACTGAAGCCTGAGGACTTGACGAAGCAAGGCAAGCTGTTGTGAAGGTTGGTAGGGAGACTCCAAAACAGGCTAAGGCAAAATTTTGGAGGGTGGTTGTAGCCGTTACAACATATATATATATATATATATATATATATATATATATATATATATATATATATATATATCGGAGTAGAGATTTATTTGAAGGAAACGAGTATAGCAAAAAGAGATTTATACTCCTATACAGTTAATTGTTCATTACATGTTCCTTAACTTGGTTTGATATTCTCTACTCTCCTATAACTTATCTTTTATGATACCCCCCACCTTCTTTATTGTTGTCCCTACCTAATTCCAATTGCCTACTTGAAAAAAATCTCCATGCCAGCACAATTTATTTCTTTAATGTTTGGTCCCTTTTGCTTGTGGACTTGCCCAAGAGGAGTATGGGCTTGTCCTCCCTTTTGGGGAATCCCATACACTTCCTCTAACTTCATAAATATGTGGTCTGCTCCATTAAAGTACACCAATCAGCCTGTGGCTGGTATTAAATAACTAGTTTCCTCCAATTTCCCAAGCAATCTCGTCCTCAAAGATCTAGAATCTATGTCCCATTTCTCAACCAGTTAATTATGCTTACATTTCCACAATTCAATTTACAACAATGTTTATTAAATATTTACAAGAGGTGTTTAACCAAAATGGGTTGTCACATTTCTTGGCACATGTTTTGACATATTCTTGAAAAGTGCTCTCTCTTGGAGGAGTTTGGGGAGCTTGTTGGAGCATTTGACATGGCCCTCATCTAAAGGATGTGTCACACCTTATTTTGCTATTAAGAGGTTGATGCATAACAAACTCTATTATTTTATTATTGTTGACTTGTCTCATGGAGTTGATTACTTGAGGGCATTATTATATTTGTTTCCTTAGTTATTCTATTGTTTGTTTTTGGATAAGAGTGTGGATCTCAACAACTCATTGCTACTTTTAGTAGGAAAGTCATTTAGACAGATAGTTTATTATTATTCCTTGCAGAGATAATAGATATAGGAAAACAAATACTTCTTTATTTGAGGAGATAAAACTCAAACCTTAGGATATTCTCTACCCATTTGTACTCATGGTTGGATTTGCAAGGATTTATCGCCTCTTTGGGCTCTATTGAATATCTAATAGAAAGCTTCTGGATATTGTTCAGTTATTTCTTTTAAATGTAAGGTAATATTTGTGATCTCTAATTGTTGTTTAGCATTATGTATGTTAGGAATGACTTGTTAAAAACATGTTTGGGAAGCCATAAGGAAGGGTATATTTACCATGCTCGAAGAGACTTGTGTGAGAATCTTCCCTCTTTTCCCCTTTAATGTTCTATTAATAAATGTTTAGCTTTCTTTTAGCAAATCCTTGTTCATTATAGGACACACCATCATAGCATCGTTTGAGTGTGGCACCCTTAAGCCCCCTCCAAGTGTATTTCTTCAGTATTTAACAATACAGTAAGGTGTGTTGTTACATTGCTCTACTCGTATTAACTATTTACAAATTGCTCTCTAAGTGTAGCCCCTTACGGGATCGGACTACTTCTTTGTCCCCCATCACCACCTTTATTTTCCATTGTTACAGCTTATTCGTTTTGCTTAGTAATCTCTTCAAATCACCTTGAACCTTATTGTCATAAACTTAGCATTCTTGTTTTGGGAAAACCTTCCCTTTCTCGGATAAGAGGTAGCTTAAAGTGAGAGTGAAAGTTATTGAAGTGATAGTTTGTACCGCCTCTAAGTTGTCCTCCTATTTTCGCTATGTGCTTGGGGACTTTTATACATATAAATGAGATTTCGAAACGTAATATATTACATCTCCATGAAGCTACATCAAGAGAAGAATCGATGTTGTGATCTAGTACATCCCTTGATGTTCCTAGTAATCAAAAGGTTGAGTTATTTGGCTGGCTAAATCATGTGGAAATTTAGCAGCTCTTTTTGACATAATAGTTGGCTGATTTGGTTACTCGATGCTCATGTTTTGTGGTTGTGAAACTTTGATTATTTCTTACCACCTTCTTGAGTTGTAAAATTAACATTTGAGACATCGTATTCAATAAGCTTTGTTGCTTGTCATCGCGTTGTTACTAGATTTCTTTATGCACCAGCTTTAGTTAGGAAGTAATCTCTTCTCCCCTTTCAGCAGTTTGGTTTCTTCTTCATTATCTTGTTTTTCCTCCTTTTTTTGCCCAGTGGATGTGAGCACAGGTCATTAAAAAATCATACATAACAATTGCATATTCTAAAATGCTTTCATCACGATTTCAAAGTCACATTCGATGTTTATGCATCACTTGTATAGTTAAAAATTACCTATACAAGGTTATGATCACTTGTATGAATGGAATAGCTATTTATTTATGCATCATTTGTATAGTTAATAACTTAATTGTTATGTAGCTAAATTATCTCAAGACCTGTCTCTGGTTGCTGCATGATCTAATGTAAATTTCTTTATCGATATTCAGCCATCCGTCAGGCTTATCCTACCATGCGCTCGATATTTAGGAGAGCTTATGTATCTCTTATTTCCGATTATTGTCTTTGTGCAGTACATTGTTGTTGGCTTTTTCTAAATGTTCATATAAATTGCCTGAATGTTATTTTGCTAAGAACTCCTTGGATATTCTGTTCTATGCAGAAGCCGGACCAGCATTTGTGGTGATTCTCTCAGCATGTCAAAAAGTTTATAGACTCCCACCTTAAATACATCTTATCCTGGATCTATCAAGTGCCCAGAAGAAATCATCTCTCTTGAGGGGCAAACCTTTTTAAGGGTATAAATATTAAATACTAGAGGTTTGCATATTGAGGGATTTGATCCCAAGGTTGTATAAAGTGGGAGGGAAGAAAGAGAGTTGTGATTAATTCTATGATCTGAATTTTTTCTATTTAAATAAAAAATTCAACAAGTTTTATTTCCCAAAATCATAAGGAAGTTATTCACCTAGGGTCTTGAGAGATTTTTTCAACATGGTATCAGAGTTGGGTCTTTGATTTAAGTTTCCAAGTATTTACAACAGTAGATCTGAGTTACAGCAGCAGACCTATAAAATCTGCAGACCAGTGATTATTTTTGTTGGGTACTTGAAGGACTAAGGACATTTCCAGGGTAGTTTGTTTATGTCTAGGAAGATGGCAGCAGCAAGTTAGATTTGATGACAGATTAGATGGAGCCTCCAATTTCTTTTCATTGAATGCAAGGGTTACATTGCTATTGGAGGAAAACAATCTCTGAGATATAATTGAGCATGTAGTGCCATCCCTGACAGATCCACAATAGTTGGCAACCAGAAAGAAGGTTAAAGCCAAGCGGTTGCTCTTGGATGTAGTGAAGGATCACTTAATTCCTCACATTTCCGAGAAAAGTACAGCCAAGGAAATGTTTGATGTCCTGGTAAGTCTCTTCCAGGGCGAAAACATTAATAAGAAGATGATCTTGAGAAACAAGCTTAGATCCATAGAGATGTTTAAATCTAACACATCTACTAGTTACATCATGAGGATCACTCAAATTAGTGATTAACTTGCAGCATTTAAGAAGAAGGTGGAGGACGTTGAGCTACTGAACATGGCATTGAACCATTTCCCAAGCTCCTGGGAACCATTTGTCTAGGAATTTTATGCTTGCGAGAAACGTTCAAACTTCAAGAGACAGTGGGATGATTATATTCAAGAGGAAACTTGAATGAAAGTCAAAAGCCAGCGAGAAGAGAGGTGACGAGAACTAGCCCTAATTGGCCAAACAAGGAAGTGCAAAGGAAATGATTCTAGTAAGAGTAAGCGAAAGAATGAGAAATTGGCTGCACAGCCACAAAAGAAGGACATGAGTAAACTCAAGTGCTTAATTTGTCATAAGTTGGACATAATGCATCAAAGCATCCAGAAGAAGGGAAAAAAGAAGCAACGACAGACACAGGTGAGCAGAATCTCAGATGAGTGAATTTGCTGCAAAGTTCAAGAAGGATTTCTCATTGGTTTCTTGCCTTTCTATGAACGCAATTCCAAGGAATGCATGGTATGTGGACAGTGGGGCATCTTGTCATATGACATGAGCACGACAGTTGTTTACAAGTCTAACAAAGCAGGACTCAGCAATACATGTGGAGCTTGGTGATGATGCCAAGTGTTCAGTAGCTAGAGTTGGTTTAATTTCATTCCAACTCGAGTCAGGAGGATCTTTGTACATGAAGGACTTGTTGTTTTTTTCAGGGTTCAGTTATGTTTATACAGAAGGGGCAGCATGTGTGGTGAAACCATGTTTTCAATACTTGGTCAATTTTGCTTCAAGTTTTAACAAGATATACTAAAAGAATCACAGGAAATCCTTCTCTGCCCCAAGGTGCTTATTTTCTTGAGTCAATGATAAGTTCCAATTACAAAGACAATTGACCAAGTACAACGCTTGCAAATCCTATTCCAATAGGAAATTCAACCCTACCATACTGAGAGCCTATACAAAATCATCAGATGTTATCTTAAACTTTAGAGTCCTCTCTATTCATAAGTGAAAACGTTATATCCACAGAAAAGGTTCCTTATAGTCATGCTTTGGAGTTTTCACCTTCATAAACCTTCAAAACAGCAAGATAGAAGTCAGCCTCGTCACTAAAGCTAATAAGTTGTAAAGGATATCTTCGTAGAACCTTTTCCAATTCCAGTCGGTCGGGCAAATCACCAGTTATAACATCTGGATTGTCTTTCTTGTGTACCCTTAACTGATCCCTGCCTTGAGTGTCACTGATAATCAATCTTGCACCTGCAGAGACACAGAAGGTCTTTAAAGTTTACATCTCAAGTTTAATCACTTATATTTTTAATATGTGCTATAATGTACTTCCTGTAATACGTCTATGATCATCAACATAGGATCAATTTGAGTTTTGGCAACATTGGGCTTACGACCACTACAACAGAAGAGACCTTTTGCAGAAGCAAAGCAAGAAATATATTTATAGATTATAAGTGTATAGTTCTGGATATATTACAATTGTTAGCTTCCGTGGTTGCTCAGAACCTATTCTCCATTTTCTTTCAGCTGTATGAGCACTTAGTATGTGCAGAGGAGTTCTCCATTCATCTTCAAAAGTTGAGCACTTAGCTTGGACAAACAGTGCACCACCATGGGATATCTTCTAAATTTCCTGGCGGACACACTTATTTGAGTAGTTATATAAACTAGGAATGCAGTAGGCCACATGGAAGGCAGACACACTTATTTGAGTAGTTATATAAACTAGGAATGTGGTCGGCCACATGGAAGAGCATGCTGGACACATGTTGGCATGTACCTACCCATTCTTAGCGCATGTGAGGTGCACTACTTGAGTAGCTATATAGTATATAGAGAAGTATGTTAGGCATGCAGAGGAGTTTGGTACATGTTGGCATGTGCCTACCTATTCTTGGAAGTTGGCACATGTGGGGGTGCACTACTTGACTAGTTACATAAGCTGTAAATATTTTCCGAGCCTAGATAACTGCTGTCCTTATGATCTACATATGGGGGTGCACTACTTGACTAGTTACATAAGCTGTAAAAATTTCCGAGCCTAGATAACTGCTGTCCTTATGATCTCAATTAAACAAGTAAATTGCTGAATTTAATTAATACAGAAATCAAATTTTAGACCATAGCATCAATCACAAAAAAGCTAGAAATTAAATAGCAGAAGTATAAAAACAATTTCAAACATACACAAGTAATTTCTCCTTCAAATTTAGTGTTTCATTCCTTCGAAAAACTTACAAGAAAACCTCCAGTGTACTAAAACCAAGCAGCTGCAAGGTAAAAAATTCAACCCTAAACTAAGCTGTATGGCCTGCTTGAAAAACAGAAAACAGCAAAAACCGGCTGCATGGCTGTAGAGCCTCACCGTACAGACTGTGTGGCTCTTTCCATACCACTATACAGCCAGTCAATACGACTGTATAGACCTGTCCATACATCTGTACGAAGTGTACAAATCCACACGACTGTATAGATCTGCTCTGTCCGGCCTCTGCTTGCTGTCCCGAGCCACCGTACAGACTGTTTGGCTCTGTCCATACCACTGTACAGCCACTCAATACGACTGTATGGACCTGTCCATACATCTGTAAGAATTTACAGGGTAAGTTCTTCAGATAGAACACCAAAGGACACCGCTCACAAACAGATCACAGATCAATACACCAGTATTCTTGATGTGGTTAAAACCCTCAAAGAGGGAAACAGTCCACGGCCTAAGCCAACGTGGCCACTTCAGGCAATTTATTAATAAATAAATAAAAATTACATAAGCTTCTCTCATGAACGGTCACCCTACAAATGACCCTCCATGCTCTTTAAATAGAGATCATGGACCAATCGGGTGTTAAGCCACAGACCAAGTATCAGTAATACCGAGGAGAGAATGAATCGTCGGATCACTTCATGTCTAGAACATATCGTGACCGTCAGATTGTAAGTTACAAATGTACATAGTAAAGAAACACACTTTACCTAACTCTACACTAGACCAGGTTATACTTAACTATTTCCTATGTGTCGGAATATCCTAACATCCCCCCTTAAGAACAACCTACTGGCTTTATACCAATAGACTCCAGCCTTGTATGTCGGCTTAAGAAATAGCTTTATGGTCTCAAGCAAGCCCCTCGGGCTTGGTATGCCAAAATGGATGGCTTTCTTTTAGATACCGGTGTAGTGCTCTGTGATCTGTTTGTGAGCGGTGTCCTTTGGTGTTCTATCTGAGGAACTTACCCTGTAAATTCCTACAACATCTGTACAAAGTGTACAAGTCCACACTTGTATAGATCTGCTCTGTCCGGCCTCTGCTTGCTGTCTCAATCCATCCCTTTCCTGAATCCCTGTTTTCTCTCACTCTCTCGCTCACTCAATCTATTCAACTATATGTGAACCTTCTATATCTTTATACTTTTTGTTGAAACCAAAACTTAACCTATTTTTTAGATTAATTGCAGTCTAAGTCATGCATACATGAAATACATTTATTTTAGACTTAATAGCTAAATATAAGACTTTTCACTTTTTTAACTGAAGTGGATTCAAAAATAGAATTACTTTCCAAAATATCTCGAACTACTTCTCACATGTTCACCGTAAACCTCTACAAAAGTTCTTGTCTAAACTACATTTCTCAATACTCGCTCTTAGCAAGAAAGGAATTCTACACCAATCCAAGTCTATCTTTCAATGCCTCAAACTTTCCTTTTGCCAGGGGCTTGGTTAAAATATCAACTACCCACTAATTTGTAGGACTAAATTGGAGCTTCATTGTTCCCTTCTAAACCCTATCTTGTATGAAGTGATATTTGATCTCTATATGCTTGGACCTATCATGAAACACTAGATTCTCAGAGAGTTTGATACAACTCTAATTATCACAATAAATGGATATGGGATCCAACTCCTAATTAAACAATCCTACGAGTAACTTGTAAAGCTAGATGGCCTCACAACTAGCAATATTGGCTGCCATGTATTATGCCTCTACTGAGCTAAGTGCTATGGAAGTCCACTTCATGTTGAACCAAGATAATATCATTGATCCCAAGCTAAAGCAACACCCTAATGTGCTCTTCTTGTCTCCTCCATTAGCCACCCAATCTGAGTCGAAATAACCTTGCAGCTTCACTTCACCATCTCCAAGATATCTCAAACCACACTCCAGTGTGCCCCTTAAATACTTGGGCACACATTTTGTTTTTGCTGAATGCTCTTGCCTTGGCTCCACCATGAACCAACTCAAGGTATTCACTACAAAGCATATATCTCACTTGGTGTTGACCAAATACATCAAGGACCATATCAATTGTATACACATCATGGGATCTACCAACTCTGAATTTGATATTGTTGCCTTCTTCATATTAGTGATCATGGGTGTGGCCTTAGATTTGCAATCCTCCATCTAAAACCTCTTCAAGTTCTCAATTGCATACTCACCCTGCCTAAGGAAAATCTCCCCTGGTTTTTGCCAAACCTCCAACCCCAAGAAGTAATGCATCATCACAATGTCCTTCATCTTGAACTTAGCTATCATGTCTTCTTTGCACTTGCAATGAGCTTCTCTACACCTAAAGAAACAAGTCGTCTACATACAACACCAAAATGAGCAAATAAATCCCAACAAATATATAATATAAGTAAGAATCCACTTCATTTTTGGTGAAGCCCATACTCTACAGATATCCATCAATCTTAGATTCTAGAATACCATGCTCTCAGTGTTTGCTTGAGTCCATACAAGCCCTTCTTAAGCCTACAAACATGGGACTCCTTCCCATTTACCTCAAATCCTTTAGGTTGCTCTACGTACACTTTTTGTAGGTTTTAACCCTATACAATAATACCTGCAAATAGATTCTTAAATAAATAGAAAAAGATACGATGGCAATCACATAAAATATACACAGAGATTTTTCTCCTGGAACCCAAAACCGAGAAAAGCAGATTGATTTTTCATTATATTCCTTTCAATGTTACAATACATTAAATGCATGTCGTAGCATTTACAAACCACCAATCCATTAACCCAGGATTAGGATAAAACCATAGTTCCTTTGACCAGATCTACAAAACCATGGGAAAAACCACCATGCACCTGAAAACCACAGACACAAAAAAACCACCCAAAAAAAATTCCAAGGTCCTACCCCAAACCCCATGCAAGGGGGCTACTTCCCCCCTGTGAGCCCCCCTGTCGCACCCAACGCAATGTATTGCGCGTGGGGATAGTCGTGCAAAGAATATGACACATACCCAACAACTTTTACCTCAATGATCCAATTAAGGAAAGTTATCTTCACATCCATTTGATGTATCCTCCATCCCACAAATGAAACTAAAGACATAACTACTCTAATAGAAGCGTACCTATCAACTGAAGCAAATGTCTCATCATAGTCCACTCCCTCTTTATGGGAGAACCCTCTCACCCCAAATATTGCTTTGAACTTCTCAATGTTGCCATCTAATGAATTCTTGATCTTGTACAACCATCTAGAGCACACTACTAACTACTCCTTCAATTATGGAATTATGTCCCAAACATCACTCTTCATGCTAGACGTGTACTCCTCCATCATGGCATGCTGCCATACCTACCAATCTGTTGTCTCCTGAAAACTAGAAGGCCTATGATCTAAAATTGTGCTCATCAATGCCATGCATTTTGGAAACTTCTTCGAAGGTCTACTCTCTCTAAATGTGCTACTAGATGTCTCAACATACTCCTAAGCATCCCTCAACGTCTAAGTGAACCATCGAGGTCTCCTAACAGAAGTGGAAGGAGCTATTGTCTCCCCCTCTTCACCAGAAGGCTATTGTACTACTCTAGAAATCACTAGTGACCCTAGCTCAATCTTTGAAACTTCTTGCTCCTCATCCTTTGTGATTGGAATAAGCTCATGGGATTTTCTAGATACAAAGGCTTCCTCAAAATTTAGATCCCTACTCACTATTGTCTTCCTCTACTTTGGAATGACCTTGTAAGCCTTTGAAGTCTCAATGTAACCTACAAGTAAAACCATCCCATTGGAGGGTGTTGGAACAATAACTAGATTCGGTCTTCATAATTATTGATGCACTTGTATCAATTTGTATTTTACATAAAATAAGAAGAAGAAAAAAATTAAACATGGGTTTCATGCTCAAGTCTAGGTCAAGCATCTTCTTCATGCTTCTAGGTTTTTGATTAAGTCAAATAATTAATTTTGAGTCAAAGTCCATTGGGACTTGTTGTCGCACAAAGTGTCTAGGCATTACGACAATGCTCAGAGTAAGGGTTGTCACTCTTAATCCTTACTCCGTTTAAACTCTCTCCTAGACAAGTCAAGGGGGGTAGTCCCTGAGGTGAATGGACGAGGGTAACCTGTGAAACACAGACTATAAGAGATTTTAATGCTGAACAACTTAAATGAATTTAAATGAATCTCGATTAACTCAGATGAATAGATTAAACTCTAATGTAACCAAGACACGACCAACAACTAGAGATAATTATCGACTAGTGCCTTTAATTTGAATTAACCATAGATTAAGTAAGAAAACAAATCATCCAGAATAATTTTCCCAAGTGACAATCAGGTATGATTAATATAAACGCCCAAAACTGTATCATGCAAGAGATTCCAGATTTAAAATGATTATCGTTAACTGCCCAAGATCCAAAATTTATTAATTTTCCCCTATCGCCAATATCACTTTCGAAACATTAATTGCACTTGACAATAGAGAAAAACGCACTTGGTCACCAAATAACACTAAGGAACTTCAAATTTAAAATTTAATTATTCCTTAGGCAATAACATCAATGTGAAAAATGAATAAGTAAAATAAATTGAAGGGTTAAATAAATCGAATTTTTAATGGGCCATAGACCACATTAAAAATTTTGATGTTAAAGCGTAATTCCTTTAATTTACTTAGTTTATTTCATTTTTTAAATTTTCGAAATTTCTAAAGTTTGATATTTTTTTATATTTTAATGTTTTTTAAGATTCTTTAAAAACTTTTTAGAAAATAAAATAAAACTAAAAAAAGTAACACAAAGAAAAGAAAGAAAAACTTTTTTTATGTTTTTTAAATGTTTTAGATTTTTTTAAATTTTGTAATTTTTAAATATTTTAGGATTTTTTTAGTTTTTTATGATTTTGAGAATTTTGATTTTTTTTAAGTTTTTTAATTTTAAATTTCAAAAAAAAAAAAAAAATTAAACAAAAATAAAATCTAAATAAAACAAAATGACACAAAAATCAAATCCCAAAATTTTTATTTGTTTATATATATATATATATATATATATATGTGTGTGTGAGTGTTTTAGATTTTAAAATTAAAAAAAAAATAATTAAAAAAAAAATAAAAAAATAAAAAAAAATAAAAAAAAAAAAAAAAACTAAACTAAACTAAATAAATAAATAAAAAATCAGAATCATGAAATGGAAATAAGTCTAACCCTAATCTAAATATATAAAACAGAACTAAACTAGACAAAAATGAAACTTACCCTAACTAACACATATTTACAAATAAATAAAGGGTCGAATGTTTTGTTGTGCGGTTGTGTATGTATGCAGGTTCCACGGCGGAAGTGTTCGAGAGAAGGCCAAGGGAGGGATTGCGTGAGGATGGAAGCAGCTGGAAGGGATGCAGGTATCGCTGCCAGCATATGGAGTTTGGGAGCAGCGAGGGAGAAAGACTGCGAATTTGAGGGCGAGGGTTTGCTGCGGAGAGGGATAGAGGTTTTTGCAATGACAGCAGCGGATGGATGGCAGCATAAGGAGCCAGATGGAGACTCACGTGGGCCAGGAAGAGGGAACTACAAAGGGTTTGGCAACGAATGAATAAAGAGCTGGAGAGGATGCGGGTGTGAGCAGAACGGAGGGAGCAATGGCAACAGCAAAAGGAAGGTCGAATGGAAGGTTAGGGATGCGTGAGGAAGAGCAGACAACGGATTTTGGACGTAGGTGGGCAGCGGATTGAAAAGCAGGTACGGGCTTGGAGGAGCTAGACGAAGCAGCAAGAGCTTAAAAAATTCGAAAATGCACCGTGAACACAAAAACCCAAGCAGCAAACAACCAGCAAAAATGGTGGCCCGAAACCTCTTTAAATCCACCAGACCTTCTTAAAGAATTTCCATTCCCTCATATTTAACCCTAAAACTCAAGAAAAATCCAAATCTAAAAAAATTTGGAACCCTTATGAAATTATTTCTAGATTTAAAAAATAAATAAATAAATAAAATAAAAAATAGATTTAAACCCCTGGACTGCAAAAGGCTGAAATATATCCTGCAAAATGATGTAGATGAACCCCAGAGATCCAGATCTTACCCTCCAGGGCCTAGATCTGGACTCTACACGGTTTTCTCATTCAAATCTGTAGTTGCAAGACAACAAGAAACACCCAATCGATATATACAATGACCCTGAAAAAACCCAAGTCAGAAAACCAAAAATAATTACAGATCTATGTAAATGAATGGCAGATCTATCAGATCTAGGGAGTGTGAGTTCGAATCCGCTCCCAGATCTGATAATTTGAGGCTCTCAACAGCCAGATCTATTGATTTAGCACAGACAAAATTTAAATTTTTCAAATTTTAAAGGAGGTACTGAGCTCAAAACCCTTCATGCATCACCCATAAAAAATATATATATCTTATGATAAGCCCGGGATCAAATTTACGCTGGGCTCTTCAGAAAACACGAATAGGGAGTTGTCTGGTTCAACCGAAAACTTCCCCGAACACCCGATAAACTAATAATCAAGGATTTCCTGTAAAACTCAATTTAACCATCAACATAGAGCGAGAAAACGATAATAAAATACAGATAAATAAAGATATTTGCTATTATATTCAAAACTTAAATTATCATTCAAACCCCGACGACTGAGCAAGATACCTGTACTCAAATCGCTCTTCAGAAAGCTATCATCAATGGTTAAAAAGAAATTACGCATGAAAACAATACATCTTACAGCATTTCCATGAAGAGTAACACCAGCGAAATTTAACCCCAAAGTCTTTCTTTATTGCTCATAAAAATGTTACAAGAGAGTTTTTTGCTTAGTACACAATCCAAAGATCAGATGATTTGACTAACAAACGACTTCATATTTAAAGATAAATCCTCCCACGGCTAGTTCGAGTGATCCTCGTCAAAGCAATCTCGACCGTTGATGAGGATCAAAATTTCTTTTAATATCATCCATCGAAATTTTAAATTATTGAGGAAATTCGAATTTTTCAATTAAATACATTTTAATTAATTCAAAAATTAAATTTTTAAATTAATTTTCTCGAAATTTTGACTTTGACTTAACCCCAAGGACCAAAGGCTTAAAATTTAGCAAAATAATCAATTTACCTTAGTCCCTGGACCTCTTAAAATTTAATTTTTAAGGACCAACGAATTTTGCCTTCAAAGAATTTAAATTTACCTAGGACCTAGAATTAATTAAATTTTTGGCTTAGGATTTTAATTAATTTTGGCTAGAAAAATTAATTAATTAACCTATGAGGGGATAAATTATTTTTCTAACCCTCAAGGCACTTTACATCATGAGATTTACATTTTTACATCTCAAGGGGGAAGACCCATTTGCAAAAGACACTCACAGACTACCCAGTTCTACGACACAAAATATAATCTAGCAAATCAAGCAATTTGTAATAAAATAACCTAACCAAATAGTTAGGATTATTCCCAAATCACTTTTACATAGACTCAATCTAGAACACTAAGACTCCCCTAAGATCCCAATGACAAAATCCATTCCGGCTTTGGAGTAAGGCTAAAGGAAAACTCTACCGACCATCCGAGAATGAATCAGTGAGACAGAAAACCTCCCGGAATGTAGATCGTCACCAAAAAAGTAGGTTTACTTAGGTAATTACATACACGACACGGATCCGCTGAGATTATTTACATTATACACATGCAGACTGGGTTTACATTATAAGATGATAATCAAACTGATGATGATAGTTAGACGGCACGAACACATGAATCAGGGACTATCCCTTTTGCGAAAAAAAAAGGGGGTGTACTACTATGGGTCGTTGACACGTAGTGGTCAACATCTGGCTTTACTTGGGCACATGTTGCTGCACTGGAGGAATGTGAGAATCCAGAATTTGCATCCACGCAACACACAACATAACATAAATAGCGTCCATCCAAAAATCATCATGTAACGTTAAGCACAAGAAAGATATAAGCTCTTCATTTATTAATTAATATAATAACATGAAAAACACAAATCTAACTACAAAATGAAATACTGAAATAACAGGGCATAAGGTTAGAAATACAATACAAAGATGCCCCATGGCATCAGATGCATTCAATATAGTGCATACTAAGCATTTGCCTGCTTTCAGGCAAATCTGTTGGCTGTTTCTCGGATGTGCCATGTCCAATCCTGCATACGGTAGGACTTTTTCCTATCCAAAAATCAAGCTGCTTGTGGCCATCTGATGCATCAAATCGCTTTCTCATTCTCTTTCTCTTGCGCTTTTTCTTTGTGGCAGGTTGTATCACTAATGATGTGGAACATTCTGCTTCAAAACTCTTAGATGAAGTATGTAAGATATGCATGACATGTCTCTCTTCATTCTGCATCTGCTCTGTCAAGAATGATGGATCAGTCTCACAGGTGTCATGAGTTATAACTTGATCTTCTATGACTGGTGGATTAACCATGTGAGCATCAACCTGATTCTTATCAATTTCAATTTTATCCGAGTCACCTTCAATTAACCACTTTTCAATGGAACAAATGACCTCCTCATAATAAGATGGAGCTTGCTGTAGCAGATAAGGAGGCTTCTGATCTGTTGACGTCTCCTTGTTTCTTTCATCCTCTGACCGATGCTGAAATTTTTGTACCTGTATTGTTATGGCATCCATCTGGCTAGAGTGTTCAACCTTCATAGCACTGACTTCCTTGGCATGGTTTTCCTCCATGGTCAATAACTTATTCTGAAGACATATCTGACCAGCTTCCACATCTTTTATTACTTTTTCATTCTTTGCTTTCATGCCCATGAAACAATTTTGCATATAGTTTATCTCTTTCTTATGATTTGCTTGCATGGTAGCTAACTGATTATTTTAATTGAATCTCATGATGGTCATTTCTTCATCCATAGTTAATAATTTGCTTTGCATAGAATTAAAATCTCTACCATGATTAGCTTTCATGGTTTCCATTTCCTTCTGCATGTCGGTCCTCATATCCTCCATATTCTGAGCACACTTTTCTACTACGGTGGTTACGTGATCGAAGTGTTTAATTTTCATGATTTCCATCTCCTCATCACATTTTTCTAGTTCAGTGTATAAAGTTCTCATATCCTTGACATAATCAATCACAAATTTCTCTTGATTAAGCTCCATATTTTTTACTAGCTGCATTTGACTAAATCGCATGTCTTTAACCCACTGCTTTAGTTTTTCTATAATTTGCTTATCATTTTGCCTTTCATTGTCGACACTGATTTGACAACTTGTCCATGTTTTTCCACTATCATGGATTTGACTTGCAACAGTACAAGTGGATGGCACATTCTAATATGGAGAATTGTCTTGAAATCTTTCATTGACGATTGGATCCTTCACAAGATCACTTTCATTCTGTTGCATAATTTTAAGGGCACAAAGCGTGCTACCTTGATAACCATATCTATCTGTAAAAGCATTGACGATGTCTTGTAAAGAAGCGAAAGAATCTTCAGGACAATTATTAAACCAATTCAAAGCATCACCCTCTAAAGAAAAGGCAAATAGACGCATTTTGACATCTTCATGATCATACTAGGGAGAACTACAATATCTGAGTATTGTATGAGTAAACCTGCATAGATGCTTTCTAACAGCAACTGAATCACCACCCGAGAACAAAGACAATTTATGAATGGCCACTTCCAAAATATCATGGAGAAAATCAGTAAAATGACATGGGGTAAACAAATCATCCATGATGAATTGCCTGAAGGAATAATGAGGGACCAAATGGATGATAGAGAGAGACCCTTGCTCAAGAAAATCAAGAGATCCACAAGAAGCGAGCTTCTAGTAGAAATTCTTGTAAGAAATGAAAGAAGTGGAGTCGCCACTTGAACATGAATCTAACTCTAGGATCCAAAAGGCAACAAACAATCGGATATAAAGGAGGGCTTCTTGTCTAAGAAATAATAAATGGAAGAAGTGGAGTCGCCACCCAAACAAGAAACAAACCGAAACGTCCAGGTGCAGATGAAACGATTAATGAGATGACAAAGATAAGGCGATGAAAAGATCAAATGACACAGGAAATCTTGTGTCGCTTGACAGGCTAACGAATGGCGAAAAAGATGAGATGATTGAAATGATGTCGAAGAAACCAAGGACAGAAAAACGTTGTCCCCGACAATGGAACCAAAGAATGTTGTCGTTGCAGTTGAAATGAAAAGATGAGAAATGAGAAGAATGATGAGGAAATGTCATTGAAATGCCGAGAATAAAATGTCCCTAGCAGCACCACCAAAAAATGTTGTCGCACAGAATGTCTAGGCACCGCGACAACGGCTCAGACCGGGGGCTGTCACCCTGATCCCCAAATAATTTACAAATCTGAGGAGTATGAGTATAGATCTGTTATTTACTTGTGTAGATCTGAAATTTTGTAACATAATTTTGAATTTTAACACTTGGGTTTTTGGGATTTTCTCTATTTTTATACATATTGGGTATTGGGTTTTTCTCTTTTCACTTGTGTAGAAATAGATCTGAGAAATCAGCCAAGAAAATTTTCAGATTTGAGCTAGATCTAGACCCTGGAGGGGTCTGGGCTCAAAGATTGTTTGCAAAGATAGATCTGAGAAATCAGCCAAGTAAATCTTCAAAGCTGAGCTAGATCTAAAACCTGGAGGGCAAGATCTAGGCTCAAAGATTGTTTGCAGGAATAGATTTGAGAAATCAACCAAGTAAATCTTCAGATTTGAGATTTTACAAGCAGATTTGGGGTTTTGAGATAGATCTAGGCCTTGAAGGGCAATATCTTATCCCAAATCTTTTTACAAGGCCATCCATTAAAGATTTTGCAATAAATCTGAAAACCTGAAGCAAAATAATTTTTTTCAAAACAAGGGTTTCAAGTTTTGGGGCTCCTAAGCCGACAAATCTGCCTTCTCCTAGCCCAATGCTAGTTCTATTGGGCCTAGTGCTAGCTCTCATTGGCCCTAGATTCCCTTGCTCCGTTTCTGACTTGAATATTTATTTCTAACGTTAATCATTGGTGGGTTTTTGCAAAAAAATTGGTAAAAATTTGTGTTTCAGATATTGAAATTTTTTTGGCAACTTGAGCAAGTGATCTTCAAGGCTTAGGGCCGAAGGGTTTGATTTCTAAACCATCTTTTTCCTCACTATTTGCTACTACAGTCATATACCTTTCTAATAGTGGTGAAAAACACATCTAAGTGGTTTGAAATTAATAAGTCATTTATGTTTGATGTGTATCCAAAAATTTGGCCTAGATCTACATTTTGGGTCATTGTTATCTCTGAATAATTATGTTTCTGAACTCTGAAATATAACAGTGAGAAAATTTCATGTGGGTTTGTCTAAAATCAGTGCCTAAGTTGTCTAATACATTAAGGAATTAATTTCTTGAGTTAGATATTCATCATTAGGCTTATTTCATGTTTTAATAGCTGACTGTAATAAGTATATCAGATCTGATATAATTACGGAAATCACATCATAACAAGCTGAAATTTTTTTATAATTCATGTGGGCAAGTTTGGAAAAATTTCGGTAAATTTTTGGCATAAAGATATCATTGATAGCTTGCTGTTTTCATTGTCATATTGCTGCGGTCATAAAGTTTTTTTCACTGTTGTCCTAAAAATTAATTTCTGAAAATTAAGTACTCTGTCGTGGAATTGTGATAAAATGCATATCCTTTGTTTCATAAACTGAGTATTTTTTTGAACATCTGTTGATATTAATTGCAAAAAAGTTTTTGTTCTCTTTGAGCTATAACTGTATCAGAAAGATTTGAAATAAGCTTGTGTTCTAATTGTAATATCTTCAAGGATTTAATTTTGAGCCTTCATTTAATAAAGCGAACATTTCATTTGGGTATTGGAAGTTTCTGCGACATAAGCATCTTTTCATCCTTGAATCTAACTTTATCTCATCTTCTCATCCTCTGGTGCATTTACATATAAGTTAGTTTTGCATAAGTAAATTTACTTCCAAGCATAAGCTTGGTCGATAGAGAGATAGGTATCCATCCATCTTTAATTGAGTAGCCTGCTTTTAATAGTACTTAAAATGGTGACCTTGCAGTCGTCAAAGCCACAGCTCTCTGCAGCGCCGGAAGCACCAGGTATGTTAGATTTTCAGGAGAGGCATCATTAATCACACCTTAGTGTGCTTCACCTTATCTTCTTTCTGTCAATTACTACAAAATCAGGCTCAATATAGAAAGGATCGAAAGGTTAAAACTTAGATAGGCATTTAACTAAAATTAACCAAGATTCTTGCATCTCACATAAGTTTTAGGGTCTGCATTTCATATAAAATAGTCATTCATCTAAGTAACAGTTGTTAATCGATTACTTGGTCTTCATTTACCTAGCAAGATCGTTGACTCCATAAGGCACTAGTATCAATCGTTTAAAATCTAATCAAATCCTATAAGTCTTGCTAAATCCTAATCAAGTACTTGATCGCTTCATTGTGTCTCCCGAACTGGTTGGTTCCCAACTAGCTCTTCTTCATTCCATTTTTCCATAGGGTCTACCCCCCTTAGCCTGCGGTAGGGAGACACCTTAAAATGAGAGATTGGGGATCAGGGTGACAGCCCCCAATCTGAGTCGTTGTCGCAGTGCCTAGACATTCTGTGCGACAACAGGACTCTTGGTAAGAAAAAGGAAAAAAAAAAAATTATTTAAAAGAAGTCAAATAGTCCTCCATAAAACCAAGTCAACCCTCCTATTGGTCAACTCGGCCTGTTGAACAGTCGTGACCCTTCATAGTGACGAACAACTATATATAGGCGTGTATCCTCCACCAAAAGGACAGAAGTTCGTGGGTGTTCTGATGAAGGATGCAAGTTGCAGTGACTAGGATATGCGAAGTTCTTCTATGAAAGGATGTGCGAGTTCATTGAAGTTGTGTGACAAGACCAAATATCTGAAGCAGTACGTAATGTTGTGACAGAATCGAAAATTTGACGAAGTTTGAAATTTGTGACAGGGCCGAAGTTTGAAGAAGCTTGATTTTTTACTATGACTTGGAGGGAGGACTAACTTGGGGATCTTATGGAGAAAAGTGTCTTGGCCTTGGTCTTGAAATCCCATTTTGATCTGATTCTGGAGGAAGAGGATTGTTTGGGTTTTCCCCAGTTGTGGGGTTTTGCCTTGGTGTGAAGCCTATATCTTGTGTTGTTTATGTTTTGTGATCCTCATGTCTTGATAATTACTTAATGAAGAAGAAAAATAAGAATTAATAAAATGCCAACAACTCTCACAAGTAATTATCGTTAAAAGAAAATCAATTCTAATCTACAAACTACTTGATTTTCCAACTTGGTATCAGAGCTACAGTCAATAAAAGGAGGTGTGAAGATCACTCTTGTTTCCATATCTCTAAGACAATTCATTCTGAAGAAATAGTGCAAGAAGTTATACTGCTAAAGTGTTCCAAGATTATCTTTTGATGAAGTCTGAGCTACTTCCTTATGATCCAAATACGAAGTTTTGTTCCACCATAATAAAAAAAAGCATGATAGAACAATGATGTGAAAATAATGAAATGCATGACTATAATCCAAATCAATGCAAAGGTCTTCAAGTCATCTCCTCCAAGTTATGACAAAGATACAAAGTTTTGAAGCAGTGCTTGAAGATTTGAGCTATTTATGGCCACATTCAACAGGAAAAGTACCACAAAATGCAAAAGATGGTCGGGACAAAAACATTTAGCACGTGGGAAAAAGCCAATACATGAGCTCTACCCCATCATCATGGCCATCACCCTAGTTCCTACAGGTTCTATGAGCCTTCTTCATCATATAGGAACCCATGATTGTCCCAACCCCTGGTGGGCGATGAACCGCCCCACCTTAAAAAGGGGATTCCACTGCTATATCTTACACATCATGCTCTAACCCCTTGAGCCCCGAGCAGTTAATCAAAGAAAATCATAAAAAGGCAAAAGGCATATAAATAAGGGTGGAAAAATCAAGGTCAAGGCACCTCATATACCACGATTTGTCCCTCCTACACATTAGAAACCCAAGTGTAGGCTTCACTCTTATTAGCTACCCTTATACCCCAGCATGTGACCCAGGGTTGCCCCTTCTCATCCCCTACTTCATCCACCTATCTGTCACATGCCACCACCTCTTGACAAGTGCACCTTGACTATCTTATCCCGCTTCGAGGTAGAAACCACATAATAGGATACTTCGTTAACCCCATTAGGAGTTTAGGAGACATTGGCACATCCTGAAGCCCATTATGGAAGGGCAAGCCATGATGGAGTCCCCACCTGTGATCCATGATCAGGTAAGCTCATTAACTTGATTTCTCTAATGACTTGTTGTACTGGAAGGCTAGGGGACGCATTGGATCTTATATAGGATTGCAGATGGTTTCCATTTGGGTTTGGTCTCCCTATACAAGGACCTAATCCTCTAGAGGGCTACATTGGCACATATAGGGTGAGCATTGGGAGCCATGGGCCTCCACAGTAGCTGATTGCACTTTATGGATCCCCACGGCCATTCAAAGATTGCTTGTGTTTCATTTATTGGACGAGGAGGATGCACCTGATCCATCATGCCTAGCTAGTCCCATATCCACACCATACACTTGGCAGATGGTCCAGGACTTGTACGATGATGTGGCATCACCTACATTATCATCCTAGCCCTTGCAGGCCACCTATAGGCATCTTCAATTTGTTTGGAGATCCATGAGGACACTTGTGTCCCCCCATATGTCGTTTGGAGCACCACACGTTATTACAAGGGGCCAACCCCTTGTCCACTGCTTTTGAGGGTCCTATTCTTCATTGTGGCACCCGTTGACCTCATTAGGCCTCTTAGAGGACCCTACGAATGCAGAGATTATTATTTGACATCTTGAGAGACTTACTTTTTCATTTATGAGCTAGTTTGGTGGGCTTGTCACCAGAAGTTGTATTATTATCACATTATTTTATTTTAGGGGCTTATGTAGGCCAAGAAGGCTAATTCGAACACCTAATATGTGTATAAATACAAGTGAGGTGAGACCATTTCTCATCATCACTTTGGTTTAGATCTCTCTCTTCTTTAGAGAATTTCGCACTTTTTTTCTGGAGGATGAATTGGAGCATTTATGGATGAATTTTGATGTATGGTTATTGGTCTATCTTCTCTTGGAGCTTCTCTATTGTCATTTGTGAATGGTTGGATATACTCTACTGCATGTAAGTACGAAATTTTGATGTTATTCTTGTTACTTTTGTCATACATGCTAGATTGGGATTTTCGTTGTTTTAGGGCTAATTTTTGCATGCAACTTATTGCTTAATATTGTGGGATTGCCTCTGTTATAATGTTCCCGCCATGTATGGGCCACGTAGTGTGAGCGAAATCTACTAGGGGTAAAATCTGACCTTGATAAGCCATTCCTCTTGTGCATTTGAAGTATAAAAGCTACATGATTGCTTTCACTTGACCTAGAGGGTTTGTGAAGTAATTTTGAGGCCTCCTTGACTGGGAACCAAGAAATCTTACACATAATCAACATAGACTCCATTCTCCCAAGGATTAAGGCACTGATCTACCAAGGGTGGTCACCAAAACTCTTATTCTTTCACCTTCTTCCAATTATAGCCACATTAGGGCACCTAGGGCATCAATTTCCCGACAAGCTAGCCACTAAAAAAATTTGATCTCCTAGGGTCTCTTGCGTTGGCTTTTCCTCTATCCCTCCAAATTTGAAGACATTCCGGAGGTGGAATTGGGAGAAAAGCCAAGCCCTAGCTCCAAGACCAAAACTTGCCTTGCCATCCCCAAGGCTAGCACTTTCCAGGGTCAAACCAACATCTTTGAGTAATTACATTTTCTTTATCCTCTCTCCACCTCATCTAAGATAAGAATATCATTAATTGTTGCATTCCTTCCTCATACCCTAGACTAGGTCCACTTGGCCCCGTGTGGTCCCACTCCTTTGAAATATCATTCTTCAAGAACCATTCGAGATATTCGGGATACCAAGTCTAACAAGGATTTAGGGATTGGGAAACTCCTTCACAAGTCTTATTGTGAAAATTCAATGACCCGAATCCCTACTGCGGAAACTGATTAAATTTCTCCTACTTGTTAATTTTTGAATCAAGTTATTTACAGTGTTACACAGTAAACATCGAAATAAAATCTACTACAGCGTTCACAACATAAAATACTGCGGAAACAAATTATTGCAGAGGAGAGAAATAAACACACACACAATTACACCGTTGTTTTTGGACCAATGTCCCCAAAAAAACCCAACTTGGGAAAACCGGTGAAGCAGCTAAGGGTTTTATTATTATGCATTAGTAATCTGAGTACAAATCATTGGATGCCTAAACTAGCTATGCAATACAGAGAATAAACTGGCAAAGAGGTAGTGATAAAATACCTCACATTGTCACTGGAGATCAGACACTGATCCGGGTTATGGATGAGCTGCCCTACGTTATCTCTGTGTGGGTTTACGCAGTCACTACGTCACAGCTCAAGCGACTACGTCACCCTCTCCTTCTAATCTTCTGCCCACTGGAAACTCGACTCCCTGGCCTTCCGGACTCACACCCCGACTTCTAGCACTAGATCCCTTTAATTAATCACATTTCCTAAGTTTAGACTTAGGAATACATTAAAAATGATTAATTATTTTAATTAAACCATCTCTAGGTGGAATTTTCCCAAACGATTTTTGGGTCTTGGAGAATGCATGTGTCTTAGCCTCTCTGCAAAATCTCGAGGCTAGAGCACATCCGATGCTACAGAAATCAACACTCCCTCTTAGCGAGGAATGTGCTCTAGTGTTGCAACCCATTGAAGCATCACTCTATATCTACACCATCTCCTGTTGCACTGCTGATGTCTGGCTCTGCTGCCCATCAACTACTACGCAACTTTGATTGTTGCATACGTGTTGTTGCTAGCCCTGTTGAACTGCTGGCAACACTGCAACCCTATCCAACTGTTGTTGCTGCAACTGCAACAAATGCAACAGAAAAGCATCCAAATACTAAACCAATTGTGGTCAGTATGATGCATCTGTCACTCGAGTCTTGACTGCTGCTAGACTCTACGTTGTCACTGAAGCCTTTGCGTTGTTGCTGACTCTGCACTATGCTAACTGCACTACTGCCAATTCTGCTTTGCGTTGCTCAGTATCTGACCTGCTACTAGCTACTGCATTTGTCACTCTGGCACCTGACTGCACCAACTGCCACTGATCCATCCTGCCACTGCATGCTATGGGCTCCCGTAGCAAGGTATTGATTCATGAGGTGGACCTCCTCAAGAATCCTACCCATCCTGTAGCTCTTTGTGGCTACATCTCCAAATCACCCCACCTCACCCCTGGAGGTAAGTCGGTGATCATGGCAAACTCTTCCTCCAGTCTCGAGGACAGCCTGTTGATCTCAGCAGATGAAGCCTGTTGATCCTGCTTCTCCTCTTTGTCCTTCTTCTAAGAGGACACTAAGTGTTGTAGTCGCCAAACTCACCACACCTGAAGCACTTGATCTTGGAAATGTCCTTCTTCCTCCTGCGTTGCTCCTGCTGCCCCTTGGATGCGAGGCCACATCTTCCTCCTTTACTTGCTTCATCCCATTGTTGCTGCTAGCACCACTTATGGTACTCTTCACCAAATCTCGCCTCATCTCCTCCTACTGCAGATCAGCCCACACACATTCCCAATCTAGCAGTTTTCCTCTGCCCAGCATACTTTAGACGAAAACTTGTCATCCTTCGAAAATGTTGTTCAGAGCTAATCGTACAAACTCTTAGGTTGGGACGCTAACCCTACTGAAGACAGTTGATCCTGGACATTCTGAAGCCTAGTAAGGAAGGGGTCTATACGCTCGCCTTTCTGCATCCTCGTGCATCTCATCTTCTCCTCAAGATACATCTTCCACTACTCGGAATATCCTTCATACAGCGTAGCTAGTGCCTCCCACATCTATCGGTAGAATCTTTGCCAGCTATGTGAGATACCACATGATCTCGAACCCCATCGAGAATCATCCTCTTAGCTTTCGCCATCTCCTTCTTGTACATCTTAAGCAGATCTGCATCTGCAGGTATAGCTACCACACTATCAATGTAAGTCTTGAAATCAAGTTCATCTAGAAGGTAGGAAATTCTAGCCTTCCAAATCACATAGTTGGAGGCTCCATCTAACAGATCTTGATCTCTCAACCCAGTTGATGCCATCTCTCTGAAAATATCGAACTCCTCTTCTCCTCTGCGAAGTTGCTGCCCAGTTATTCGCACTCCCTTCTGGAGTGAGAAACTCCGCACACAACTACTACTGCTCTGCTAGGAAAATTCAAACTTCTTAGCTAGAAGTCCTCTAAGGAAAGAATTCCCTCAGTGTGTGCTCTTCCTTCCTCCTGACGCTATTTGCACTAGCAAACTGCTGCAAAATCTGCGTCCTAACTGAAGATCTGCTCTGCAAGGAAACTGTTGCTACTCCTTCTGCCTCTGGTACTCTTCGATCTGGAAAATTTAATTCTCTATCGACTGACCCAGAGAATTTCCACGAAAAACTAACCATTCTGGCCAAGGAAATACATTGCCCCTGGGGTTTCGAATTGCTGCCTATGCAGAAATTCAAACCTCCTTCTCCTCTTCTGCTCTAAGCTCTCCAGCTTACGATCTATGCTCTAATACCATGTGAAAATTCAGTGACCTGAATCCCTACTGCAGTAACTGATTAAATTTCTCCTACTTGTTAATTTTTTAATCAAGTTATTTACAATGTTACACAGTAAACATCGAAATAAAATCTACTGCAACCTTCACAACATAAAATACTGCGGAAACAAAATACTGCACAGGAGAGAAATAAACACACACACAATTACACCATTGTTTTTGGACCAATGTCCCCAGAAAAACCCAACTTGGGAAAACCGATGCAACAACTGAGGATTTTATTATTATGCAGTAGTAATCTGAGTACAAATCATTGGATGCCCAAACTGGCTATCTGATACAGAGAATAAACTGGCAAAGAGGTAGTGAGAAAATATCTCACTGTCATTGGAGATCCAAAACTGATCCGAGCTCTAGATGAGCTGCCCTACGCCATCTCTACGCATTCTCTGCGTGCACTTACGCAGTCATTGTGTCACAACTCAAGGGACTGCATCACCCTCTCCTTCTAATCTTCTGCCCACTGGAAACTCGACTCCCTGGCCTTCTGGACTCACACCCCAACTCCTGGCACTAGATCTTCACTGCTCACCAACTAGATCTCTGAAGCATTGCACTGCCTCTATGTGGCACTGTGCTGCCTCTCCGGACCTCTCGATGCCTTCACTGCCTTGCACTCATCGGGACTGGAAAAATCCCCTCCGGTCTACTATCCCTGTCCCTTGCTGCAAGATCACTCGATCTCTCTCTGGCAACTCAGTGTTGCTACTCTTGAGAAATTTGATCTATAGATCTCACTATCTCGGTGTGTTCTCCAAGTCCCCATCAAGCTCCTTCTTATAATCTCTCGTTGGAGCACCAACGGCCAAGATTAAAACATAACCAAGGGCTAAGATTAACAGGGAGTTGATCCTCGTCTTATCTAGAAAATTCACACCATATTTAATTAATACCCTTTAACTAATCACATTTCCTAAGTTTAGACTTAGCAATACATTAAAAATGATTAATTATTTTAACCAAACCATCTCTAGGTGGAATTTTCCCAAACAATTTCTAGGTCTTGGAGAATGCATGTGTCTTAGCCTCTCTGCAAAATCTCGAGGCTAGAGCTCATCCGATGCTACAGAAATCAACATTTATTCCATAAAACTAACCCTCAAATCCTCTTTCCCTTTCCCTAGAATACTTAGTACCTTGCTTACAAAGCAAGCAATCTTTATCCTTCGAATTCTAGAAAAGAGTTATTCAGGTCACTCATATCCATTGACTTATCTGTCACTAGTGACTCCACACATACCGGGTCTCCTGCCATCGGTGAAAGTCCATAAATAGAAGGGAGCTTTAGCTGAGGTGATGGTGGGCTAAGACTCCATTTGTTGCCCTTGGCCTAGTATTTTCCCTTTAGGGATTCCCCCTTAGATCCCCTACTAGTTTGAGTGGTAACAAACACTACAATGATTCGAGTTACAATACTAGTTGAAGGTCTTTTTGATCTGAAGATTCAAGTGATACAAACTAATTCCTGAAGCATTGAGGAAAGTTAAAAGATATGCAAGGTCTGCAATCAAAGTCTGAGAAGTCACTATATATGATGCAAAGCATAATAATTTGATCCAAGTACCTTTCACCCAAGTCCATGAGATATGACAAATAGCAAATGATCCAAAGTCATCATATGATTTGAAGTAAACTATTCTATGGATGGAAGAAGACATAACATCACAGAAGTATGAGGTACACCATATATGATTTAAATTCTCTCAACAAAATTTCTGAAGGATCAAGTTCTCAAGGAGTAAGCTAGGTTTTGTAATCTAGTCATACTCATGGAGAGCTTGCCTTTGCAATGATACAACTTCGAGAAAGGGATCATCTTGATCAATGAATTTCATAAGAAAAATAGTCCTTATGGAGGCCAAGTAGGCCTAGTAAGGCTACAAGAAAAAGGACAGACATCCAAAGTGCAATCATCAAAGGCAAATCTCTCTGAGATATGTTGCAAGCTCTGGGAGGACAAGCGAGGGAGGAAGGGATTGTTTTGGGCTACTTTCTCATTTATGTTTGGGTCACATTAGGAACAGAAGCAACGAGCGAAGGAGGGAGTCGAGTAGGGTGGTTTGGCGCCAAATTGAAGGTTGGTTTTCTTCATGTTACAAGTTTGAACCCTTTGAGGCGTGCCCTTATTGCAAGCCCCAGACCTGTAAGGTGCTTTTGAGGGGCCGAAAGCTTAAACAGGAGGGTTGGTAGTGCATAAGGGACAGCGAGTTAAGGAGGATTGTGGGGAAAGCCTAGCCGCCGGTTTTGGAAGCACAAGAGGTTGAGTTTGAGGGGTTATGACTATTGCTACAGTCAGCCCTAAGCAGAGGGTCGGGGGTTGAAGGAAAAGGGCACAGAGGTCGAGGACAAGAAGAGTAGAAGAAGTTGCAGAAACAAGGTAAGCTTGTTCTCTTGTTTTGTTGATTTGCTAGTGGATGTTGTCCTAGTTTAGGATAGATTGTTGGAACATCCAAGGAGCAACTCGTCATAAACGGAAACATCCTATGTTGAGGTATGTTGTTCTTCCTAAGGTGATGACTTGCTAGTGGATGTTGTTTCTTAGTTTGAAGGACATATTGTAACTGTTGGAGGGTCATCCTTATATGCTCTAGTTTCAGGTTGCTTTGGTATGCAGAGAGTCAACTTAATTTAACCCTAAAATCTGCCCTAGAAAATTGCAATTTATTTGGAGAGGGTCAAAACCCTACATAAGTTGGATCATCCTTGTTTTGAGGGACACTATGCATAAGATTGAGCAAATATGTGGGATATTAGATCCAAGTGTGGAGGCAAAAATACCTTCAAGTGTGGACAGAGGTAGGGTGAATTGGTTACGAATTATGATTGTATGGTTGTCATGAAGTACTGAAGGTGAAGTAAACAAGTTTGAACAACAACTTCTTGTTGCCCGAGTACAGTGATGCTTGAGGGATAAAGTCACTATTTGGAGGCAACTAGTATGAAGCCTTAAGGACAGTGAATTCTAGAGTTCAAACATTGTTGTGTGGGCAGACCTGTGAATTCTCTAAGCACATTGAATAAGGAAGTGACTTAGTTTTGTATGGGTTGTTGATGATGCCCTAAGTTGTGTGACAAAGGAGAAGCCTTGTCAGTAAGGACAACTCTAAAAGACCCTGTGAACAATATCAACAAAAGTATTGTTGGAGGGCAGAATTACAAGCCCTAGTTCTGTGATTTGAAATAGAATATCAGAAGATAAGAGGGTCACTATTTGAAGACAATATGAATTGGCAATCCTAAAGGAGCAGGATAGCAACTAGAGGGCAGAATTATTTGTAATTATGGAGTTGTGTTAACTAATTAGAAGGGTCATCCAAGTTGTGTTCAAACAATGGATTGGCTAACCTTGTTGAAGAAACTATGTGATGGACTATCTTCAAGACAAAATATAATGCAAAAAGTGGTGGTGGTCACAGTTGGAGATGTTGTAGGTGAAGACCTCAAGTAACAGGATAATGATCTGTTAGGAGGCAGATTTGGAGCCCTAGGAGTTGCAAGATGAGCAATCTTAGTGATAAGAGGGCTGGTTGAGGAAGCTACAATTATAATTGGTAGCTGATGTAAGGGAAGTATGAGTACTTCCGACACAAGCTGAGGCTTGTTAATAAATTCTCCCTAGTTGAGAGGGAGTGAGCATGAATCTCTCCTCTCAGGTTGAGAGGAAGGTTGGACACTAGTTCTCCCTGTGTCATGTACTAGGCCAGGACTAATAGTCGTAAGTCTAGTGCATGCATCACGGATAGGGAGAATGATGATTTGAATTAACATGGTTCTCCTTGTGTCAGGTACTGTGATGGATTAGGACTAATATCCTAAGTCAAGTACATGGACATGGATAAGGAGAATGATGGATTGAATAAGCATCTTGGACAAACATTCTTGAGTCATGTAATGTGATGGATTAGGATGGAGATCCTAAGTCACATGGACTTGGATAAGAATGGTCCGATGGACAGACATTTCCTTGAGGGAAATGGTTCGATGAAAGATATACTCTGGGTATCCTAGGTGGAGTATGTACCTTGGTGAGGTGGTATGGTGTCCCATGAAATGCCTCCCAGCATTGTGCTTTGATCTTGTGAGAGATAAAGTGTACCTGCCAAGACCTTGGTAATCTAACAATACTAACTATGATGATATTTTGATTCTTATCAATCTGGATCCCTTCATATGAGAATATTTGAACTTGATATGGACCTCTTGAGTCATTATGAATACCTCCCTAGTTAAGAGGGAGTGTTGGAAAAATAACTAGATTCGGTCTTCATAATTATTTATGTACTTGTATCAATTTGTATTTTACATAAAAGACGAAAAAGAATTTTTTTAAGCATGGGTTTCATGCTCATGTCTAGGTCAAGCATGTTCTTCATGCTTCTAGGTTTTTTATTAAGTCAAAGAAATACTTTTGAGTCAAAGTCAATTGGGACTCTTTGTAATAAAGGAAAATAATTTTTTTATTTAAACGAAATCAAATGGTCCTCCATAATACCAAGTTGTCCCTCTTGTTGGTCAAGTCAGCCTAGTGAACAGTCTGACCCTTCATAGTGATGAACAACTATATATAGGCATGTATCCTCCACCAAAAAGACAGAAGTTCATGGATGTTCTAATGAAGGATGCAAGTTGCAGTGACTAGGATATGCAAAGTTCTTCTATGAAAGGATGTGTGAGTTCATTGAAACTGTTTGAAAAGACCAAATATTTAACGCAGTATGTAATGTTGTGATAGAATCGAAAATCTGAAGAAGTCTGAAATTTGTGACAGGGTCAAAGTTTGAAGAAGCTTGATTTTTTACTATGACTTGGAGGGAGCGCTGACTTGGGGATCTTGTGGAGAAAAGTGTCTTTGTCTTGGTCTTGATATCCCATTTTGATCTGATTCTGGAAGAAGAGGATTGTTTGGGTTTTCCCCAGTTGTGGAGTTTTGCTCTGGCGTGGAGCCTATATCTTTTGTTCTTTGTGTTTTGTGATCCTCGTGTTTTGATAATTGCTTGATAGAGAAGAAAAATAAAAATTAATAAAATGCCAACAACTCTCACAAGTAATTATCATGAAAAGAAATCAATTCTACTCTACAAATGTAATATTCCTAACCCAGAATATTCCTCAAACCCTAGCAAAAACTCCAACCAAATATGTGCAAATGATATAATAACCCAGAAGTGATAAAATAACAGTGGAACAGCATATAATAATGTAAACCGGAAATATAAGCAGATACACAAGAAATGCAGCAAGAAATGCTAAGCCATTTTATTATACTGAGCAATAAAATGAGTACAAGAGGTGACTAGACAGATGGCACCTCGACTTGCATAAGGCAAGTGAAGAAATACTCTCAGAATGACAAGAATGGCCTCTCTACGTGGATGTTGTTGTTGTGCTGTTGCTGCTGCTAGAAAACAAATGATGATTTGGGGCTGCTCCCCTCCTCGAAAAACGCTGAAACTCTGGATTCGGGCTCTACTCAAGAAACCCAAAAAAACCCAGAAAGCTTTCATGGAATGGCCGACCCCCGAAAAACACCCTCTTGGGGTTCTGCGCAGTTCCTCAATGCCCTGCGCTGCCACTAAAGAAAACCCTCTAAACTCTGCCTGAAACACTGCCTGAAACCCTGCCAAAATCCTCCAATGAGACAAGAGTTGGACCCCTACTCAATCTCCCAACATAAATCCACCTGCAAAACCCCAATCCAGCACTGCAACCAAAAAGAACTGCGTCCCTCTCCAAGTACTGCGTAGTCCTCCAAAATGTTGATGAAACTGCTGCTGAAATGCTGATAAAACTACTACTGAAATACCGATGGAAATACCTTGCCCGAGCAGGCACTCGAAGTCCCTCGGGGCTAAGGGTGAGATCTCCGAACGGAGACACTCAATGCACTAAACAGTGCTGCAGACCAGCTAAACAGCCAGCGTGCTCAGAAGTCGAAACAACTAGCTCAAAATGCACATAACTAGATGATCCAAAATGAGGGGGCTCCTCTCTATTTTATAGCCTCTGCCTCTCACAATCCCTAAGCTCAACTCCTCCTGCGTGATTCCCCTCTTGCCATGTGTTCTTCCCTCCTGCACAGTCCCTTCATGTGTCTGCGTGGGCCCCATTTCTGCATCCCCCTTTGGCCCCCTTGGCTCCTCCTTAAGTCACAACGTTGTGCTACTAGGAAGTGACTTTTTTATTCTTAAAGTGAGTTATGTCCCCCGTCCTCACTTTTTTATTTATAAATAACTATAGAAGGCAAAGATTGGGCAAAATCGAATATTCCAATTAGCCATGGCTAATTAGGAATATTACAGTCTCCCCCGGCAAAATGTTGCTTCTCCTCAAGCAACTGAAGTGATGGATGCTGCAAGATTCTCACTCTCCCAAGTGGCATCCTCATCTGGCAATTTCTTCCACCTCACCAAGAATTCCCGGACCGTCCGGCTCCGCAGCTGCCTCTCCCTGGTGTCAATGATAGCCTCCAACTACAATACCAAATGCCCCTTGTCATCCATGTGTGGTAGCTCATCTGTCACTATCACCTACTGCCCCAATGCCTTTTTCAGGCATGATAAATGGAAAATGTTATGAATCTTGCTGCCTTGGGGCAGCTCCAACTCATATGCAACCTATCCAACCCTGCGTATCACCCTGTACGGCCCATAAAAGCGGGGCTTAAGCTTCTCAGCCCCCTTCTGCTTTAGTGACGTCTGTCGATATGGCTGTAACCGTAGGTAGACCATGTACCCTACCTCGAACTGTCTCTCCACCCGACCCCTGTCGACATACAGCTTCTGCTAGTTCTATGTTGTAGCCATGTTATCCTTGAGAGCTCGAAGAATATCCTGACTCTCTTGGATCCATATCTTGGCTCTGGGAGCCTTGCTATCACCAAACATCACGTCAGCAAAAGATAAAGGATGATACCCATATAAAGCATAAAATGGTGACATACCAATGGTCATGTGATGTGAAGTATTGTAGCAGTACTCCCCTAGATGCGACCACCTCAACCATGCTTGTTGCTGCCCACTGACATAGTTACGCAAGTAGCCCTCTAGCCACTTGTTAACTATCTCTGTCTGCCCATCCGTCTGTGGGTGATAACTGGTACTCGGTGTCAACTCCGTCCCCACCAACCGAAAAAGCTCCTGCCAAAACCCGCCCATGAAACGGCTGTCCCTATCACTGACGATGGTCTTAGGAAGACCATGTAGCATGAAGATCTCTCTAAAGAACAGCTCGACCACCTGTGCTGCTGTATAGTGAGCGGATATGGCAAAAAAGTGTGTGTACTTCGTCAATCAGTCAACGACGACAAAGATGCAATCCTTGCACTGTACCATGGGCAACCCTATGATGAAGTCCATCGAAATACTCTCCCATTTCCCCTCCGAAATGGGAAGAGGTTGCAGTAATCCGGCGGGATGGCTCATCTCTCCCTTGTTCCTCTGGCAAACATCGCACTCCCGAATGTGTTGGAGCACGTCCTCCTTGAGGCCCTTCCATGAGAACCTCTCCCTAATGGCCCTGTAGGTTTTGGTAAACCCCTGATGTCCTGCCAATGGTGAATCATGTGATGCCTAGAGTATCTTCTTCTTGAGCTGAGACCCCTCAGTCAAGAAGATCTGGTCCCTGTAATAGATGATCTCATCGACCACCCTGTACCTGTCATCTGCCACCTGCCCATCCAGAACCTCACATGCAAACCTGTCCTTGGAGTACTCTACTAAGAGTCGAGCCCTCCAGTCTGTATCCAAGCTCATAAGAGACAACGTGGCTGGTCTACGTGAAAGGGCATCTGCTACCACGTTGTTCTTACCCTTGACATACTCAATGTCAAAGTCATATGCTTGGATCTTGTTGATCCACTTCTGCTGCCTCTCCTATAGCTGCTTCTGCTCCAAAAAGAACTTGAGGCTGTTGTGATCAGTCCTCACCCTGAACCTGTTACCCACCAAATACTGTCGGTACTTAGCTAATGCATGCATGATGGCCAGCATCTCCTTGTCATATATAGAATACAACCTCTCGTGTGGAAGGAGCTTCCAGCGCTCAAAGGCTATAGGGTGACCTCCCTGCATCAACACTGCATCGATCCCCTCTCCTGACGCATCACACTCCAAAACAAAGGGCTGCATAAAATCTGGCAACACAAGCACTGGGCAGCTGCTCATAACCTCCTTGAGCCTGTCAAAGGCTCACTGCGTTGTTTCTGACCAACTGAATGCCCCCTTCCTCGTCAAATCTGTCAGGGGTGCAGCAAGCTGTGAGAAACCTTTGACGAACTTCCGGTAGTAAGTACAAATGCCAATGAATCCTCAAAGTTCCATCACATTTCTCGGCTCCACCCACTCTCTAATGGCCCTGATCTTCTCCTCATGGACACTCACTCCGTCCACTCCTATGATGTGTCCCAGATATAACATCTACGTCAACCCAAACTCACACTTGGAGAGTTTGGCATAGAACTGCTGCTCCTGTAAGATATGCAATACCGTCTCAATGTGCTGGAGATGCTCCTCCCAAGTCTTGTTGTAAATGAGAATGTCATCAAAGAATACAAACACAAACTTCCTCAGGTGACTACGGAAGATGTGATTCATGCAGGACTGAAATGTGGCGGGGGCGTTGGTTAGCCCAAAAGGCATCACCAAGAACTCAAAGTGCCCATAGTGACACCTGAAGGCAGTCTTGGGAATGTCCTGCTCCCTCACGCGAATCTGATGGTACCCAGATCTCAAATCAATCTTTGAGAAAAATCGTGCTCCCCTCAACTCGTCCATCAACTTATCGATCCTGGGTATGGGGTAACTATTCTTCAGGGTCTTCTTGTGCAGGGCCCTGTAGTCAATGCACATCCTCAATGTACCGTCCTTCTTCTTCACCAACACCACAGAAAAAGCAAAAGGACTCGTGCTCAGTCGAATGTGCACAGAGCCAGCAACTCCCGGATAGCCCACTCAATCTCGTCCCGATAAGCCTTGGGGTGCCTATAGGGGGTGGTGATCACTGCCTGGATGCCCTGCTCAAGCTCGATAGTGTGCTCAAACCCCTGATCCGCTGGCTGTCCTGGTGGAATCTCTCCAAACACTATGGCATACCGATCAAGGATGGACTGGATCTCTGGATGTACCGTCTGCCCTATAGTCCCTACCTCTGATGCACGTAGCTCCACTGCCCACTCTATGTCTCCCTTCCGGAAGACTGCCTCCATCCGATGAGCCGACACAGTCTAAGGCAGATATGTGTGTTGTCCCTGTATCTCCTCATGCCTCCCTATCTTCTCATCATACCACTCCATCTCTAGGGTCTTCCAATCCGTCGTGACCTTCCCTAGAGTAATAAGCCACTGAACACCCAATATCATGTTGGTGTCCGGAATATCGACCATGAAAAAGTGGTCAGTCAATGTGTAGGTGCCCATCGTCACTGAAAGCTCTGGAACATAACGAGCACACGTCATGGTCTGATCTCCTGGAACCAATACTGAAAACCCATCGAAGATCTCTGTCTGAATACCTCTCCACTCAACCATCTGTGCATCGATGAAGTTGTGGGTTTCCCCAGTGTCAACCAAAACTGATACGTGCTGGCCACGTACTGTCCCTCGTACACGTAGCGTCAGATACTTGGGAACTCCTCGCAACGCTGCAAGGGCTCCTCCGGTGGGTGCAAAAGATGCACCACCTGCTGCTGGTGGTGGAGGTGGCAAAAGTCCCTGTATGGCATGGCTATCTCCTGCCTCCACATCCTCCTCGTTATCCTCTTCTCCACTGCTCTCAGAGAAGACCTCAATGAAATGTGCTTTGCCAGCAACACATCTATGTCCTAGTGCCCATGGCTCCTGACAGGTGAAGCACAACCGCTTCTTCTTCAGCTCCCTCCTTGCATCGTTGTCAAGCTGTACTCGTCCTGGATTTCCCTTTGGAGGAGGAATCCTCACATCCTTCCCCTTAGAATGAAAAGTCTGTCTCTGGGGGTAAAGTGTCCGGGTCCTGGGTAAGACATCCTATAAGTCTCGGGTCCTGCTAATAGCGTCCTAGAGTGTGGCTGGTTTAGTGGATCGGACTAAACCCCGAAGTGGCTCTGCTAACCCCTCAACATACATATAGACCCTCCGTGTCGTGGATAGGTCTGGCACCATCACGGAGACCCTCAAGAAATCTGCAATGTAGGTCTCTGGGCTCCTTGTCTGTTTGAGCCTCGTTAGCTCAACAAAATGTTGCTTTGGATCCCTCCGATCAAATCGCTCCATCAGTCTCCTGGTAAACTTGGCATATGTCATCACTGTGGAGTGCCCTAGTGTAACCATCCCATGAAACCACCAATCCTGGGCCTCGCCATCCAAATGCAATGTTGCCACCTTGATGGCCTCCGCCTCCGACATCTGGTTAAACTGGAAATAAATGTCCAGCTTCTCCACCCAAGACTTTTCTGAACTGTTTGATGAGCCATCAAATGTAGGCAAGTGGAATCTACTCACTGCACGGTGGGTGTCGCCATCATGGTAATGCTAATACCCTCTGTGAGGGTCGCGGGGTCTGCTATCCCGTTGGAGCTGAACAAAATCTCTAAATGAGAGGGCTTCCCTGAACTCCTGCCCATAGGCCTGGTACTCTACAAAATAACCACCCATATGTCTGGGTTCTGCCTCCTGCTGGGCTACTGCCCCCGAGTCTACTCCTAAGAAAGTGGGCATGGTAGAGCGTGTAGGGGCATGTGAGGCCACCTGCTGCGCAGTATCACACTGCTCTGGCAAGTGATGGGATGCACCTAATCCCTCACCAATCTGAAAAACTCGTGGGCTCTCACGCTATCTGGCCTCTACTGCTGTGAATCTCTGCGCCATCACCTCAATCTGCCTCGACAGATCCTACACTGATTTGAGGAGCATATCTGCAAATCTCTTCCCGTCCTCGTCGGCCATCTGTTCTGCGTCCACTACTGGCTCTCTCTGTTCTGCGTTTACCACAGGCTCCTCCTGTTCTGCGTCCACCATAGGAACACAGTCTCCCTCCCCGTAGGTATTCTCCAACCTATGTCCAGTGTCTCTATACCTCCTACCTCTGTAACAAATGTAGGGTTTTCCCCTGGTGTCATAGATTGCTAGCTCCACAGGCTGAGCCAGATCTATGCTCTGATACCACTGTAATATTCCTAACCCAAAATATTCCTCAAAACCCCAGCAAAAACTCCAACCAAATATGTGCAAATGATATAACAACCCAGAAGTGATAAAATAACAATGGAACGGCATATAATAATGTAAACCGGAAATATAAGCAAATACACAAGAAATGCAGCGAGAAATGCTAAGCCATTTTATTATACTGAGCAATAAAATGAGTACAAGAGGTGACTAGACAGATGGCACCTCGACTTGCACAAGGCAAGTGAAGAAATACTCTCAGAATGACAAGAATGGCCTCTCTGCATGGATGCTGCTGTTGCTGCTAGAAAACAAATGATGATTTGGGGTTGCTCCCCTCCTCGGAAAAAGCTGAAACTCTGGATTCGGGCTCTACTCAAGAAACCCAGAAAAACCCAAAAAGCTTTCCTGGAATGGCCGACCCCCAAAAAACACCCTCTTGGGGTTCTGCGTAGTTCCTCAATGCCCTGCGCTGCCACTAAAGAAAACCCTCTAAACTCTGCCTGAAACCCTGCCAAAATCCTCCAATGAGACAAGAGCTGGACCCCTGCTCAATCTCCCAGCATAAATCCACCTACAAAACCCCAATCCAGCACTGCAACCAAAAAGAACTACGTCCCTCTCCAAGTACCGCGCAGTCCTCCAAAATGCCGATGAAAATGCTGTTGAAATGCTGATAAAACTACAGCCGAAATACTGATGGAAATACCTTGCCCGAGCAGGCACTCGAAGTCCCCCGGGGCTAAGGGTGAGATCTCCGAACGGAGACACTCAATGCACTAAACAGTGTTGCAGACCAGCTAAACAGCCAGCGTGCTCAAAAGTCGAAACGACTAGCTCAAAATGCACATAACTGAATGATCCAAAATGAGGGGGCTCCTCTCTATTTTATAGCCTCTGCCTCTCACAATCCCTAGGCTCACCTCCTCCTGCGTGATTCCCCTCTTGCCATGTGTTCTTCCCTCCTGCGCAGTCCCTCCATGTGTCTGCGTGGGCCCCATTTCTGCGTCCCCCTTTGGCCCCCTTGGCTCCTCCTTAAGTCACAACGTTGTGCTACTAGGAAGTGACTTTTTTATTCTTAAAGTGAGTTATGTCCCCCGTCCTCACTTTTTTATTTATAAATAACTATAGAAGGCAAAAATTGGGCAAAATCGAATATTCCAATTAGCCATGGCTAATTAGGAATATTACAACAAACTCCTTGATTTTCCAAAAGAGGGCTCCAACTTGGTCCTCTTTTCTACTGATATATGGATATAAACAAGACCAAAATTGCATAAATAACTCGGCTTTAGCTTCACACAAGTAAATGCCTCCTCTGGTGTCTTGTCTTCCAAGATACTATGAAAACAGTGGTTTTGGATGTAGACTATTATGTTGCATCCCTTTGTCCAAAGAAGCATTGATAAATCCTTGTCATGTATCACTGCCTTAGTACCCCTTATGACGGATCAATTCTTCCACTCTACAACCCCATTTTTTTGTGGGTTGTACAAAACAATCAACTCCCTTTTGATTTTTTCCTTTTTGTAGAACCCCTTGAACTCCTTGGAGGTATAAGCTCCCCCATTGTCCAATCTAAAGATTTTGATCTTATCCCCTATCTAGTTTGCAACTAGAGCTTTGAACTCCTAAAACTTGCTAAAGTCCCAATGTTTGGTCTTTAGGAAGTAGATCCAAATCTTGTAAAAGAAGTTATCAATGAAGGAAACATATTGCATGCTTCCTACAATTGATGTTACTGACATCAATCCACAAACATCTAAATGTACTAGGTCTAGAATGCCCTTAGCCCTATGCCCATTGCTTGGGAAAGCATCGTTGGCATTTTTGCAAAACGTGCACCCTCTGCATACACCATGTTGCTCAATATTGTAACTTTGAAAGATCTTCGACTATATTCCTTAAAATAGGCAATGTGGTGTCATGCAAGTGCTTCATCCACTTATGCCACAACTTGCAAAAGCTATCTCTATTATGCATGAGTTTGCTAACCAGAGCAAGAAACCCGACTCATGGCCGGTTAGGACCAGTTAGGTACCAAAGCGGTCGGCTTTGGTACCAAGCCGTCTGGTTTGGTATCTGACTGGCAGGGTTTGTACATAACTGGCCCCCCTTGGAATAAGCATGCACTAGTTCTGAACTTCTGAAACAAAATACTTGTTGTTGGTGAGAGGGATAGCAAGTCTAAATGGTCCACTCAGACTCCTTCGGATCAATTCCCAAGGGACGAATTCGATAACAAATAGCCTAGTGAGAAAAACATTTTTATGGTATTCCAGCTTATGAGTTTACTTATTGATAAAGAAGGGGATGTATTTAGTACATATTGATAAATAGGCAAGCCTAGACCACTGTGCAACCCTCATCAAAATGTCACACATACTCTTGATTATTAGAAACAATGAGGGTTATGCATGTCATATTGATGCAATCATTGAATTATTTACAGATAAATTGGTGAGTTGTGTCTATAGAAGGGGAAACATTAATTATGGAAATAGTTTGACCTTTACTCCCATTATTTGTATTCCACAAGTCGAATAACTTATGTCAAACTCTGGGAATTTTTCTACCATTTGGTTCTTGTTCTTGCAGCATCACCTATTACAATCTATTGGTTATACTAATTATGTTTGATGTGTCTATGTATGTTCTAACAAATATGTCTCATAGTTAGAAGACTCACCAACACTTGCCATAACTTGGCAAGTCAACTCGGCTTAACCTAGTGCTGGTTGAGTTGACCATCCTCACCAAGACTCACTAGTTGTGTAGCACTCACTAATTATATGGAAACTCAATGAGTTATTATCAAGCAATCAAGTCACTGTGGAAGACTGAGTTTGATGTGTGATCATGTTGATCAATGATTTGTAGTAGGCTAGTGGCCTAGCAACTTGAGTTGTAGTAGCATTGTTTTTGGACTCTAGAGGCCATTTAGAGCTTCATTGCTTATGTATTTTGTTGATGATATGTAGTGCACTCGGTGCCATTTTGATATATGCAGCCTTACATGGTATACAAATGAGCAGATTTTGCATATTTTTCTCTATTGATTTGGAATTATGGTTCGTAATCTTAAAAATACTTTTTTCATTAAAAATTAATTATTTTATGTCTTTTTTTAAATTCCAGTTTATTGAATCCGGTTCAATCCGATTTGATCTGGTTCCAGTTTAAATCCTGGTTAGATAGGTGATCGATTCAAAACTCGGTTCCAGTTTTAAAACTATGCTATTATGCACATTGCACCAAGCCTAGAAAAATTTTACCCCGCAACCTAGACAAATTACTTTCTCTAACCCCTATTACCTAAAGTTGTATATGGACTAAATTCCTTCAATCTAATGAGGTATCAATCATAATCAACATGACATTTGAACTATCATCAAAAATAGTAGCAAATGGGTTGCCTTGGCTACTTAAAGTCAACCTCCAAATCAAGCACATAACCAAAGTCGAAAAAATGGGGCATTACACTTTGAAACTTTCTTTTCATACTAATTCAATAATTGGCATTGTTGCAGCAAAATCTAGCACCTAGTGCAAAGCCTCACTAAGTGACCTAGCCAGTGTGCAACATATGGGAGTGTCACCACTGTTACCCTAGTAACTTATCCCCTTATTTTAGTGATGGGCAAAATCTAACACAAATGGAAGCTTCCTTGGTAGGGTTGGGATCAAGTAACCAAAGGGACTTAAGCTAAGTGACCCCTAAGGATCCTACAATGAAAATCCACTAGATATAAGTATAACAAATTAGGGTTTGAGGAGGATGAAAAGGTATTTTCTAGATTTGGGTTCAAGGTAGCTATGGCTCAATCTGAAGGCTATGGTTGACCTATGGATACTCAAATAGGTTTCTCAAACACACCAAACAAGGAAATAATCGAAATTATCATAAACTAGGGTTTAAATCAGCAAATTGCAGCAATACAACAGTTTGACAGCAGTAAATCTAACTCATAAAATTATGAATAATCAACATAAAATGAAGGCTAAATTGAAGAGTAAACTAAGAACTAAGTTACAGCAATTTTTGACAATTAGTAAGGCATATAGAAGGCTATAGCACATAAAACCTTGACATCTGCCCTAGAAAATGGCTGAAAATGCATGTAAAAAAACAACTATACTTATCCAATACACATTTCGACTATCTTTAACCCTAGGATATGGATCTGAAAATGTCATTAAATGCTGAAAATGTAAGGTTTTTCTATAAATTAAACCCTAATATAGCAACAACAACAAAAATGAATTTTGTTAATTTATATGAATGCCACGTGAGATGGACTAGTGCCTTCTCTATCTATGGCATATGGAATCTAAGATTCAAGCAATTCTAGGGTTTCCATGGAGTGATAACAAGATCCAAACAAACTAGGACAAATAAACCATCTTTCCCTAGGGTTTGAGATCAAGGCTCTCAAATTGAAGAGAGAAAACTATCTCTATTCCCCAACTACTTGGAAGAAGGATTTAGTTTAACAAGGACAATGAAGCAAATACCAAATAAACTAACTTAGCATATGAACATTCATCCAATAATATATAATACAAAGATGAAACAAATAAACTAACTTACTCCATCATGCATTATCCAAGATTCACCATAAGCAACCATGAAAAGAGATCACATCATACCACAATTCCACCCAACACAATTCTCTCAACTAGGCCACCATAGCACATAAGATAGAAGAAGACTAACCAAGATATAGATAATCTCAGGTTGTGACAATAAATCCAAGAGGTGAATCAATCCCCTATATATATGAAGGCAACCAATCTATTTGACCTCTAATTTAGGGTAAAAACCCCTAAAACACATAATCCATAATATAAGGTGGTTAGGTCATCAAGCCGACCCACAAAGATAGATTTTATAATGAAAAAGTGCAATGTATGACTCATAAAAAATTGTCTCATCCCATAACTCAAGTCTCTTCATCTGAAAGTGGTGCCTCATCACCAAAAATCCCTCTAAATCTTAATGCCATGCTCCATAAGCCCATGTCATCATCAAATGTAGCATATGGGTGACGATATCATCAAGCTAGGGCATAATGTCATAATGGTAGAAGGTGAAAATTTTCCCTCCGAAGGGATCTCAAGTCATCATCATCATCAATCACCATCAAGAGAAAAGCAATGTCCATCAAGAAGGTACTATGCCAACGTGGGGACATCCAGTCAACTCAAGGGCACATCTATTCTGAAAGCAGCATTCAAGGCCAGAAAGTCATGTCCAAGGTCCTAAAGCAAGAGGAGGGTCTAATCATTTGTGCCACATCACCCTCAAGGTCAACAGCCCTCAAAGGTGTTCCAAGGTCCTCAAACAAGTGTTTTGCATCATCATGGAATGTGGTTGGACATCCTCTATGAAATGCTAGAGAAGCATCACATCATCCCTCAAGGGATCCCGGCTGCACTTGAACAAACCATCTAGCACATACTCAAGGAATCAAGTGAGATCAACATCAGCAATACTAGACCCATAAGAACATCAAGGTGGACCATATTTAATGTCAAAGCCATCAAAGTACTTCACACAAGTATCACCTTCAAATGTCTAACTATCTTATGACTATATAGAAGTTGCCAAATTTAGGTATGGGAGGTTATCATAGGTCCCTATTAGGTGCTTCCAACCCTAAGGGGAGGAACAATTCCTAGGTTGACCCTTTCAAATGATAAGTGTAATGTGATAGGTGTTATGGTAAGGGGTTTACTTAATGAAATGTGCCATAGGTTATGTAAAACCATCATTCATGAGCACCTTTACATAGGGAGATCTTAGCTCCTTGAGTTACTTTCCCTCGCCTTTGTTTTTTCAAGCCCTTGATTTTCCTTTTTCTATGCTTTAATTGCTTGTTTAGCAAGCTTCATTGATTATCATGTGAAAATGATATAATATATAATGACACCAACCCCCTTCAGGCCTTTTTAAGGGAACGGGGTGTCTAAACTCTAGACACGACCTCCAAGGTTACTTTATGGAGATGGAATTATCAAAATTCCTCTTCTTTCAACCACCTTAAAACTCTTTTATGAAATTACCATCGTCTTCAACTCATCAAGAGCTTTCCAACAATATAAATTTCATCAAAATCCAAGCTCTAGACCCAAAGTTATGCCCATCCGAAGAATTACCCTTCTTAGCGTCACGTCCTCATCTGTACCATTGCCACGTAGCAGATACTTAGCAATGCTTTGGCCCCATGTCACCATTGAACAATGCTACATCAACAAAATATGGCTAACATGTGGTAGTCCCTTCCCACATGTCACCTCCACATAGGGCCACGTGTTCACTTAACACGTCAACCCAATGCTCACATCTGGATCTGAAATTTCTAATATTCCCCGTTATAATGATTTCTTGGATCTTCAATCTTGCAGATTCATCTAGGCATTTCAGAACTTCCAGATCCGAGATTTTCTTTTTTCCCACTACAGTCAATGAGCAAACCTTCTGGATATCTGAATCCAGGAAATTTCAGAAGTCGCCTTTTAAAAGATATTTTGTAATTTTGGATCTCCGCTATCTAGAGCTTTTTGCCATCCATGTCACCTCCACATCGACTACCACCTAGTTTTCACATTGACACCGCAGTGCCACTTTGATCGACGTCACCATGCCACACCATAATCTGTCAACATAGATCAAACCTCACCCAAATATCCAGGTTTTTATCTTTCTGGATTTATATAGATCTATCCAGATTTGGAAAAACCCAAAGGGGCTCATTTCACAAAACTCCATATTTCTGGATTTCCACATTCCACATCACCTGCCAAGACAGGTGACATGTCAACCGCCATGTCAACTCATCTACACCACCATACCACATCATTGTGCCACATCAACAACATGTCAACATGCCATGTCATCCAAAACTACCCTATTTGTCATGTCAACATGAGACATCATCATGCCACGTCAGCAGTGAGCACCCACCTACCTGTATGGTCTGTGAGTGCCCATGTGGGCTCCACATAACTTCCACATGGCCTATTGCACTAGTATTCAGATCTGAGTTTTTCCATAAATCCCCCTTTTCAATTTTTCCAAGTGCTCGGGCTTCTGCTCCTTGACAAACTCCATGCTGACACTTGACAGATTTCAACCTCGTCTGCTACTATTTAACAAAATTTGGATATTATCCCTTAGCAGGTCCTGTTAATGGATCACTAAGCCACCAGGAAAACTAAGAAAGGTCTCCAACAACACAAGGACAATTCAATTAATGGACCAACAGGCCACCAGGAGAAGAGTCTTCGAAAACTTAAGGCCAATCTGGTTAGCAGACTTCCGTGCTTAAGCCCCTACGTGCTTAATCTCTCAGTCATGGCCCCCACCAACCAATGTGACCAAGGGTCAAGGTTGAAACGCCCAATCCCAAAATTTCTACAAATCAAACCCTGAAATCCAAAGGGTCATCCCTGAAATTCAAAAGCTTCCACTATGCTTCTAAGATTGTTTCAAAGGACTGAAACTGCCTCCGACAAGGTAGAAACTTATCCAGAAGTCTTTTGAAGGCTTAGAAGTCTGCAACAGCCTATAAAGACAGTCCAATAACACTGCCACAACCAAGACACTTCTCCAAGGAAGACAAAGAGATGGCCCATGCCAACTCCACAACTTCACCCAATTACAATGAGATTTTATCCCTCCTTTGGGCTATAAACTTCAAACTTCAGCTCCAAAAACTTACAAATAGGGAGGCCAGCATTTTGGCTTATCTCTTGAGGAAAACAAGGTCCCCATGACTCCTTAACTACAGATCTGTAAAATATCTTCTAGAACTACCCCAAACAGGACATTATCCACACTTTACAAGGTCTCCACTCAAGGAAAGACCTCTCAGTCTTTTCATTTCTATTCAGGGATAGAGCACAGTTGTTCCATCCCACTGTTGGCCTAGCAATGGCCAAGCACACTAACAGAATACAAGAAAGGCCTTAGGCTCAAATCAACTTATGCATCATACTTCACAAACCATACATCCAATATTCATCACACGTATCTACTTTAAGGAAAGCCTCTGTTTACAAAGTTCTTTTCTGAAAGAAATAACAGCTAGTACTCGATAAAAATAAAATTTACTTTCAGCTCATCATTGCAACATGCTCAGTAACCCAGCATAGTAACTTTTATGAAACACTGAACAATAATGTCATTTCATTAAAAAATATAGGGTTACACTTATTTTCGTCCCATTTAGCTTTGCTGGAAATTGAAATGGAGAGCCATTCTCCACCCAACCATAGGCTCAGCTACACTTCAGTTTTCTTGCAGTTGGCAGCCCCCGACCTAGATTCGATGCCTTGGGAGGAAGTCCCACTCAGGGTTCAACAAGATTCAAATCAAATAGAGGACATGAATGTCACTCTCCTTCACATACAAAAATTATCCCTTTCAACCATGAGCCAGAGCCTGTTAACATTCACAATATGGCCACCACGGGCCTACATAGCAAAAAGGGAGTCCTTCACTAATCCAGCAATTCCTTGATACTTCCCTTTTCTCAGTGCCTTATGTGCTTAGTTAAAACAAATTATTCAGACAATTATCCAGGCCCTTTAGCTCAGGCTGAAGGTTTCCACACTGGCTTCCTTATCCAAATTCAGTTAAAAATCACAATTCCACACAAGATCATTGTGACTCAAAAGGCTTTCAGTCTCCCACATGCAGTTCAGTTTTGTTCCATGGATTACGCCCTTCTTTGCAATTCCTCTGATTATTCGCATATTGCACAACTACCTCTCTATGTTGCCCAATGATACACACACTCCACAACATGAGAATTCGAGGTCCTTGCCTTCGGTTGTGTGGTCAATTCAGAAGTCTCTGGATTGGTACGTAGCCCATAGTACATATCTCTAGAACATTTCAATACCATCCCCATTCCTTCCCATAATTGTTGGCAATTAGGTAGTTCAATTACCAAATCAAAAATATGGACATTTAATTCAGGTAAGATAGGAAACTTTCAAAATCCCCTTACAGCTTCCCCTCAGGCATCAGGATCCATATTGGCAGCTCTCTCTTTCAGTTTTCGGCAATATATTAAATAGAATGCATATTACATCTAATAAAGCCTGTCAAGATATCCATGTTGGCCATTTCCAACATTATAAGTCTTAATTACAATTACAAAACATGGGGTTTTAAAAAAGGGTGTTACAATCCCCTCCCCCCTCAAAGGAACATCGTCCTCGATGTTTTACAATTCATGGCAACGACTATTTATAGTAAACATAAATGGATGTGTCTTTTTCATGGCATCCTCCACCTCCCATGTTGCCTCATCCGCTCCAAAGTGCTTCCATTGCACCTTGCCCTACGTGATGGCTCGGTTCTAGAGCAGTGTCTCCTTCCTGTCGAGTATGCATTGGGGTTCTGGTTGAAACTCTCCTTCGGGTTCCACCTAGATCATAGCACAATCAATAACATGAGTAGTGTTATATACATACTTTTTAATATAAGATACATGAAACACATCATGGGCATTTATAATAGGGGTTAAAGCAAGTCGGTATGCTACTAACCCGGTTATTTCCATAATCTCAAAAGGTCCATACTAAAGTGGTAACAACTTAGCACATGTTTTCATTTTTAAGGAACTTCTATTTAGTCTTATCCAGAGATATACATGTTCTACTAGGAATTCCTTGTGAGTTCTATTCCAGTCTGTATAACTCTTTTGTTGATCTTGTGCCACTTTCAGATTTTTCTTACTCTTTATCACTTCCTGCTTCATCTCTTTTAGCATTTCTAGTCCAATGGTGATTTGATCCACTGGGATATCCCAACCATAGTTTTTAAAACCGGAACCGGTGACCGGACTGGTCCACCTAATGAACCGGTTTACCGATTGGAACCGGTCTAACCGGGACTGGTTTGGTCTAAACGAACCGGTTTTAGAAAAATACATTAAATAATTATTTTTTAATGAAAAAACTATTTTTAAGATTTAAAACCATGATTCCAAGCCAATAGAGACAAAATATGCAAAGATTGTTCATTTATATACCATGTAAAGGTGAATATATCAAAATGGTACCAAGTGCAATACATATCATCGACAAAATACATAAGCAATGAGGCTCTAAATGGCCTCTAGAGTGCAAAAACAAAGCCTACAAACTATGGGGCCAGTGGCCTACTACAAGACTCCAGTCTAGACTCTACATATATGATAATAGTAATACTATAATAGTGATCAACATTATCACTTGAAGTTGAAACTTCTCATGAGTCTCAGTCATCATGATCAAACTCAGTTGGTTGAGTCTCTACTCCCAAACTTTGCAGTCACAAACTTCTCTATTGGTTCAGTGACTTGAGTCTCAAACTTCTGAAGGTATTCTGCCCTAATATGCCCTATTATTTCATTTGGTGCTCCACATGGCTTTACATGGCCTCCTATCCCAGCCAAGTGTTGCTTGAACCTGTTAATACCCCCTCCTTGAATGGATTTTTGGCAATATTTGCAGATCATTTTGCCATCAATCATATCACAATGAGCCCATGCAGTATCTCTGGCTTTTGGAGGCATGATGACTACCTGGATGGTAGATCATAAAAGTGAGAAGTTTATAACACATAATAAAAAAATTAATTCATGGACAGCAATCAAATGAGGAATTTTCAAGTGCAAATCCTTACCTGGAAATGCAAACTAGCTTCCTTAGCCTCCTCTTGAAGATGGCAACTCCACTGACAGCTACACACTATCTCCAAAATAGCTCCAACTCCAACTCCAACTCCAAGATGACTACTTCAGCAAAAACTCAACACTCTCCAAGCTCACAAACACTCACAAATACTCCAAAACAGTTGTGTGAGACAAATGAGAGTGAGAGGGGCCTCTTAAAGGCTTGGAGAGGGTGTTTTTGGAGGGAAAACACCCTTAGTTCCCCCCCAAAACCCCTAAAACACAGTCCGCATTACACTTTTTTCATTACACAGTGAGCGTGCCTCTAACCAACTGGTTTAGGACGGAACCGGCCGGTTTTGTATCCATCCTAAACCGGCCGGTTAGCACCGGTTTAGGGCAAATTTTAGCAAAATGGGCAATTGAACCGAGTTTTTTGGCCGGTTTAGACCGGTGGCCTTGCTAACCGGCCAGTTAGACCAGTAACTGGTTTTTAAAAATGGTTTTTAAAACTATGATCCTAACCAATTAGAATATTGAATTTTTTGTTATACAGTGCTTCGAATGGACTCATCGTTATTGACTCTTGATAACCATTATTATAAGAAAATTCTACTAGCAGTAGGTAATTTTCCACTTCTTGGGTTAATGCATAACATACACTCTCAGCATATCTTCCAATATTCTATTCACCCTCTCTATTTATCCATCAATTTGAGGACGATAGGTTGTAATGAACGCTAATTGTGTTTTGTGTTGATTTTGGGTAGCATCGGATGTGCTCTAGCTCTGAAATTTTGTGGAGGGGCTAGAACACATGAGATCTCCAAAACCCATAAATCATTTGGAGAAATTCCACCTGGATGAGGAGTTATTAAAATAATTAATATTTTTAATAGGATCCTAAGTCTAAACTTAAGAAAATAAAAATATTAATGGGTATTAATAAAAATATGGGTGAGAAACTTCTAAGTGACGAGGATCAAGTTTGTTTTAATCTTAGCCATTGATTAGGGACTTAATCTTAGTTGTTGATTCATCAACAGGAAAAGTATAAGAGGAGGCTTGAGGGTCAATTGGAGATACACTTGTGAGATCAGTGAGTTCGATTTTTCTAGGGCGACGTTTGTTGAGAAAATCAAACAAGTGATCTGTTGCAGCAGAGGGGCAGTGATAGTTGAGGTTGGAGGATCTTCTCCAGGACATCGAATACACAGCAAAGAGAGGCAAAGAGACGCCAGAGGAGGCAGTGCAGACCTAGGGAGGCTGACGCTGGGCCAGGAGAGCCCACGCATTTCTTGAGGCAGTGCCAGTGCAGGGGTAGAGCCACCCTCCAGCAAAAGTACGAATTCAGTCAGGGAGCTGCGGGATCAACTGAGAAGGCTGACGTCAGAGCTCTAGGAGGCAAAAGGAGGCAGTGCAGTGCTGACGCAGTGTCCTAGTGTGCTCCACGCAGGCCCACGCAGCTACTGCGAAGGGGCAGCATAGTTGTAGCCGAGGACAGTTAGTCCAGTTGTCGAAACGGAGAGATTTTGCCGAGTGAAGTGAGGTAATCTCACATAGGTTTTGTAATGGATAGCCGAGAGGGCATCCAGAGTTGTATTCAGAACTACTGCTTAATAATAGAAAACCCTCAAAGCTGCTGCACCGGTTTTCCTGCATTGGGTTTTTCCGGGGACGTTTGTCCAAAAATAACGGTGTCCCTTGTGTATTTGTCTCGTTCTATTTTCAGTTCATGATCTGTATGTATGTGTAGTCTGCAATAGTGTTTTCATCATTGTAAAAAATTAAATAACTTGTTGAATATAAAAACAAGTAAGAGATGATAAACCAGTGATTGCAGTAGGATTTATGATGTGTAGATTCAGAAATTTTCACATGGTATCAGAGCATTGCAGATCATAGGAGACTGAAGACACCAACCGAGAGATCCAGAGAATTTGTTGCAGAGAAGCAGCTGTCCCGAGTGACAACGTTGTTTTAGAGGCAGAGGAGCAGCTGCAGGAGTGACGCAGAGGCTCACACAATGCCTGCGTCAGCATTCTGAGCCTGTAGAGGGTGACGCAGTACCCGAGAGGAGCTCACGCAGTGACTGCGTCATCTCTCTAGGCCATCGTAGAACCTGAGAGGCTCAATTCAGTCAGTTGTCGGGGCTAGAGAAGCAGTGCAGATTTGATCAGTGGAGTTGGTGGGACGCTATTGTTGTTGGTGTAGAACAGTGTCTGTGGAGACAAAGCCGAGGAAGAGGGAGTCACTGCCTTGACAGATTTCTAGGCAAAGAAATCTAGATCCGAGTTGCAGCAGCAAAGGAGGATTGGAGAGGAGTGATTCGACATTTGGCCAGAGGATATCCGTGAAAGAAATCGGGACGCAGATGGAGTCTAGAGGAACTTGTTCCTTAGAGGGTTTCTTGCACCAAAGAAATCCAGTTCCAAGTCTTGTTGGATTAGTAGCAGGAGAGGGAGAAGAGAACCAATCCTATTTTTTGAGCAGAGATGGCAGTCAATGGACTAAGGGATCAGGACAAATTGGATGGAGCATCCAATTTTGTCATCTGGAAGGCCAGGCTCTTGGCAATCCTAGACAAACATCGCATCAAGGACTATGCCTTGAAAGTAGTTGTTGTTCCATTAAAAAAGTACGAAGAGGCCCAAGCGAAGGCCAAGTGCATGATCCTAGACGAGGTCAAAGATCATGTAGTACCACACATCGCTGAGAAGGAAACAGCAAGGGAGATGTGGGAGGCACTAACCACCTTGTACCAGGGCACTTTCGTCCAACGGAAGATGCTATTAGAAAATCAGTTGAGACAGTACCAGATGCAGAAGGGAGAAGAGATCGATCCCTTCCTCCTCAGGTTGCGCAACCAGTTGACTTTCATGGGGTCTACACCAGATCCTAAGTTCATGGTCAGGACTGCCCTAAATGCAGTCACCAAGGACTGGGAGACATTTGTCCAAAGTATCTTGGGCAAAGCGACTCTCCCCAGTTGGGAGGAGATGTGGGCAGCTCTTCGACAGGAAGAGATCAGGAGGCTGACCAAGGCAAGGAGTAGTTGCGAAGGAGCCCAGGTCAAGAAGGAGGAGGAGGAGGATGCAGCTCTCGCATCATCGAGACAACAAGGGCAGCAAACAAGAAAGAAGAAGGATATTTCCAAGGTCAGATGCTTCAAGTGTGGGGAACTTGGAAATTTCGCCACTCAGTGCCCCCAGAAGAAGGGTAAGGAGGAGGCTTCTCACTCGAAGGCTGCTCCAGCGAAAGCTGACAAGGAAGGCGAGGATGGCGATTGTGCCATGAGTGCTCATGCACCTCTAGAGAAGAGGTGGGGCGACATGGAGTTGTAGTCGAGAGGACTACATGACGCGCAAGATTCTTAAGGTGCCCAAACTCTTGGATCACATACGGTTATGGAAGCCGTTAACCAGAGTAGCAAAATGACGGTTGTTGGTTGGAGCGAGGTGTGATGGAGCAACAGTGGCAGGGCTAGAGTGCCAAAGTTTGAGGCAGCGCAATGGATGTTGTAGCAGTGCGAGAGGCACAGAGAAGTCTGCAACAGTGCAGTAGCAGCAAAGGGTCAGCATAGATGAGCAGCAGAGGTAGCTTCAGCATCACGAGGCATCCAAACTGACCAGCATGTCAGTTTTTGGGTGAAGTTTCAGTTGCTTACTTCTCAACAATTGAGTTGCAGTGCAGCAGTTAGCAGTGGTAGTGCTATGGGCAGCATGAGGCAACATTTTGAGAGGGAGTTGTAGTACAAATGTAGCAGTGGCAGTGGCAGAGTCATGGGCAGCAGTACAGGAAGCAGCAGTGCAGTGGGTGAAGGGCATCAGGCCAAGCATCAGCAGCACAGAGGACTGATGCAGTGGATCAGTGTAGTACTTCTATTGAGAAGTTTTACTAAAGCACATTCCTCGCTAAGAGGGAGTGTTGATTTTGGGTAGCATCAAATGTGCTCTAACTCCAAAATTTTGTGGAGGGGCTAGAACACATGAGATCTCCAAAACCCAGAAATCGTTTAGAGAAATTCCACCCGGATGAGGAGTTATTAAAATAATTAATACTCTTAATGGGTTCCTAAGTCTAAACCTATGTTGCAGGAAACATGGGGTAGGAGCGTGTTTCCGTACGGAAACGAGTACGAAATGCTGAAACGCATTTGGTACGGCCCTGAAACGTGGCCAGTACAGCCTGAAACGCGTTTCAGGGCCTATGACCCACGTTTCAGCATTTACTTGTGTTTTTTTTAATTTTTTTTATTTGTTTTCTAATCTATTCTTACGTTAACCTAGTGACTTCTAGTTGCTTCCAGGTGCCTGTCTAAAGTTATAAAAGTGAACTTTTGCCCTAATGTTGATAAGCAGTTCATGGTAATGTTAAATTCTTAAAGTAAAAGTGATATTCTCCTTTATTTTTCATTTTCATCCTTTTACTTAAATTTTTAACATTACCATGAAATGATTCAGGATGTTTGAGAGTGGTTTCGCCCTCATTGGATTTCATATGGAGAAAGTAGAATTTTAGATCTCACTCAAAATCCAGCAGACTTATCTGTTTTTAGGGATTTCAGGATTGGGGGGATTGCAATGTTTCCATTGGATTTTATCATGTACTAGGGTATGGAACTTGTATTTAACCGAGAGAACAAAGCCCTCTACGCAGGGGAGATTCCCAATAATCAAGAGAATGTAGACTACTAGGGTATGAAACTTGTATTTAATCAAGAGCACTAAGGTCATTCGACTATGTAGGAGGAAACTCCCAATCAAGCACGAGACAAAAAATTAGAAATTTCTCGTGGCTGATTTTGGATATTTCTATTGTCATTATGTGATTATTCATGAGTAAATGTGATGTAAATTTAGATACTTATAGTTTATGCATTGACAATTGACAATTTTATCATAATGTAATAAATTAGAATGTATCATATATGCTTTATGATTGCACATATTTCTTAAATGTCTTAATATATATATATATATATATATATATTCGCATTTCCTCGTTTCCAAAATTTGGGGAGGTCGCGTTTCGTATCGCTTCCCATTTCGGAAACTCGTACCCGTTTCCCCGTTTCGTGCAACCTTGGTCTAAACTTAGGAAAATAAAAATATCAATGGGTATTAATAAGAATATGGGTGAGAAATTTCTAAGTGACGAGGATCAAGTCTGTGTTAATCCTAGTCGTTGATTAGGGACTTAATCTCGGTCGTTGACTCATCAACAGGAAAAGTATAAGAGGAGGCTTGAGGGTCAGTTGGAGATACACTTGTGAGATCAGTCAGTTCGATTTTTTTGGGGCGAGGTTTGCTAAGAAAATCGAACAAGTGATCTGTTGCAGCAGAGGGGTAGGGATAGTTGAGGTTGGAGGATCTTCTTTGAGACCTTGAATACACAGCAAATAGAGGCAGAGAGACGCCAGAGGAGGCAGCGCAGACCCAAGGAGGCTGACGCTGGCCCAGGAGGGCCCACGCAGTGCCAGCACAGGGGTAGAGCCACCCTCTAGGAGAAATTTGAATTCAGTCGGGGAGCCGCAGGATCAGCCGAGAAGGCCGATGTCAGAGCTCCAGGAGGCAACGCAATGTTGACGCAGTGTCCTAGTGTGCTCTACATAGGCCCACACAACTACTATGAAGGGGCAACGCAATTGTAGCCGGGGACAATTAGTCCAATTTCCGGAACGAAGAGATTTTGCCGGGTGAAGTGAGGTAATCTCACATAGGTTTCTGCCATTATATTTTTATCTCTGTAACTGGATAGCCCGAGAGGGCATCTAGAGTTGTATTCAGAACTACTTCTTAAAAATAGAAAACCCTCAGAGTTGTTGCATCAGTTCCCGCATTGGTTTTTTCCGGGGACGTTTGTCCAAAAATAACGGTATCCCTTGTGTATTTGTCTCGTTTTATTTTCAGTTCATGAACTATATGTATGTGTAGTCTGCAATAGTGTTTTCATCGTTGTTTAAATAATTAAATAACTTGTTGAATGTAAAAACAAGTAGGAGATGATAAACCAGTGATTGCAGTAGGAATTCTGATGTGTAGATTCAAAAAATTTCACATTTTGTTGACAAGGCAAAATGTATCGGCAACAACAAGGGGATCTCCCTAGTGTGAAGTCCCAATTAGACCTCACACCATTTGGAATAGGAGTCCCATCCGGTATGTGGGCATAGCTACGACCATGTTTGTTTTCTAATCTCAAGTGAGGCGAGATCTAATCTCCGCCATCAATCACTTTGACATTACAGTTAGGGTTAGTGTTTTAGCTCAATGTAAAGTTATAAAAGCAAGGCTAGGGAGAGGGAGGACACACCATACAGTTGCACTAGCCTCAGGAGGAGGAGTGTGATACTCCGGAGTGTCAGGTCCGAGGAAGTACGAGAGGGAGCCTAGAGATCCAGATTTGCCAAGGAGATCGAGCACCGATCTAGGCCATATATGCTGATCAGATCCAAGGCATTTGTATTTTTGTATTTTCTCAATTGGGCCATTTTCCCAGGACAGGAGCCCAAGTAAGTTCCGAAGTTATTTTAATGAAGAACTGTGATTGGGAAGAAATATGTTTGTGTCATATGTGATTGAGATTGGTTGTGTAATTGTGCTTTTGCAAAATATTTTGTTAGGAACCTAATTGTCTATTTAGTTAGTGAGTTTTATGCTAGGAATTAAATGCCAAGTGTTGGGTTCTAAAAACTAACACGGTTTAAGAGCTAGAAAGTTGAAAGTCAATCTCGGTATCATGGATGTTAGGGTTTATATCGGATTGTTGGCCCAAGTTCGATTGTGATTGTGCAAAGGCGAGAATTTTTTTTTAAAAAAGAGTCGAAGTAAATCAGCCAATCATGCAAAGGTCGAAATTCTTTTTTGAGGCACGAGCTATTTTAAAAAAAAAACGAAAAGAAGGTATCTAGGCCGCCAAGGCCAAAGGCCTGTAAGCAGGCCCACCTAGAAAGAACGCGTCAGGGAGGCTGAGAACTAGAGACAAGCAACAGGGTAAGGAGGCACAACGGTGGCACAATTGCAAGACCTGGTCGGCTGCTAAGAGATCGAACACAACCGCTATAGGTGAATGTGCGCAAGGGTTGAAGGTCGATTGGCCAAGCAAGACTACAAAGGGTAAATTGTCGGACGTAGGAAGTAGGGTTGCAGGGGACTATTAAAATTAGGCAAGGTCGGGACAAATTTCCCCTAAGGGAAACCCTAAGCCCCATATGAAGCTCTTCGTACCAAATGAAGAATTATAAAATAAAATTATTTGGGCAAATATTTATATGAAGGTCCTGGAGATATAACAATTAATTAATCCAAAATTTGAAGATTTCCCTCCATATTATAAAGTCGTCCTTAGTAAAATGAAAGGGTTTCAATTAGTATATATAGGGTCCAATGGTAGCTCAAGATCATAATCGAACGATTTAATTTTTTGAGGTTCACTTATTTGCATAGCTCTGAGATTTATCGATTGTCACGGTTGGGTTTCGCATAAGGGTTATGACAGGACTCTCGCTGGACATTAATCTTTTATCGCTCTGTAATTACATGCTCTCAATAAAGATGCTTTATCTTAGGATTGTATATTCTCGGCTATACAATGCTCCGCATCAAGACATATACTTTATCAATCTCACTCTTTATGATCTCGGTTTTGCTCACCATAATAATACTTTGTTGGCTTATACTCGCACATATCTATGACCCGACTATATGACATAGTTGACTCAATCCGCCTGATGGCACGATGGCACAATGGCTTAGTCTACCCGACGACATGATGGCCCAATGGCCCAGTCCACACGATGGCTTAGTCCGCCCAACAGCATGATGGCCCGATGGCCCAGTCCACACGATGGCTCAATTTGCCCGATGGCATGATGGCCCAATCCACATGATGGCATGATGGCCCAGTCTGCCCGATGGCCTGATGGCTCAGTCTGCCTAACAACGTGATGGCTTAGTTCGTCTAACATCATGATGGCATGATGGCCCAATTCGCCCGATGGCACGATGGCCCGATGGCTCAGTCTGCCTGACAGCATGATGGCCCAGTCAACACGACGGCACGATGGCCAAGTGACTCAGTCCGCATAACAGCACATTAGCCCGATGGCTCAGTCTACACGATGACATGATGGCACGGCTCTTTAGCACAATGGCAATCTAACTAATGACACAATGTCACAATGGCCCATCTTCCAGATGGCACGTTAGTACAGATTCTCTGCTCATACGATGGCATGGTCTTTGTCCTAGGTATATCGCATGTGTACCATTGTCTTGACACAACGCTTATGTATTACAGTCTTGGCACAATGTATTACAATTTTGGCATCAGTCTTGGCATCAGATATGCATTATAGTATCGACACATGGTCTCGCTTTGATGAGTGGATGGATATGATAACAGTTTTTGGTCTATGGATATAACAATAGTCTTTGGTCCATGTATATCAATATGTGCATAGGTATTTATGGATGGCAGTCTCATATCAAAGCAACATTAGTATAAGTTCAGTGGCAGTATTTACATTAAAAATATGATGAGGTTATTCATGACAACAGTTATATTATTGATATAGCTTGTTCACAAACAAAGTGTGAACAAGTCTTGTATAGACCCTTATGCATATGATGTCTCGCGATGATGCAATTTGTACCTCAGCTGAACAATTGATGAAATCTAATAGCAAAAGAAGATTTGACAGGCTTTCCCCTTAGTGGGGTTTTGCCCTGGTCTCTCCATGTGTTCTTGCTTTTCTTTTGTTGTTTCATTATGTGCCGTTGTATTGTTGTTGTGATTGTTCTTTCTACATAATTGTATATGGCTTAATGGTGTTTTACTGTTGTGGGGTGAACTCTACGTAAATGATGAAAAGTATAATGATGTAATTATCAAAGAAAAGAACAATATAGCCCTTATAGAAAATTTATGAGGGACTCAACCCAAGATAGCAAGGGATAAGTTTAAGATTGTGGGCCGACAACCCAGAGAGAGGTGGCAGCAGCGGATATTGTCGTAGCAAGGTAGTCGAGCGAATGTACGCAGAAGTGATAGTCGTAGTGGGCAAAGGCGGAGTACGAGGTATGTACGAACGACAAGGTGCAAACGGAGTCGTATGAAAATAGAATTAATTAAAAAAAAACACACACACACACAACCGCAAAGTAGACGCCAAAAAAAGGGGATGCGACAACTTAGGAATCGGCGCGAGATAATAGCACACTGTTGGAATTATGATACAGGTGTTGCCCTTGATGGCAACTCGCTTAGAGGTATGATACAAGTGTTGTCCTTTGTGGCAACTCAATTAAAGGACAGATCTTAGTACAGCAAGTCAAGAGAAAGATATACGCAGGTTAACTTTGATGAAAGTGTGTATACACGCGGGTGAGAAGAACAAAAGGCGCGTATATGTACACACGCAAGTTCACAAAAGGAAAGGCGCGTACATGTTGGAAAACTAAGTTTTGGTCCGTGGTATTTGATCCATGGTATTTTGGTATTGGTCTGTGGTATTTGGTCCGAAGTGTTGACCCCAGGTATTGGGTCCAAGGTATTGTTTCTACATGGTTTTGGACCATGGTATTGAGAGAAGCCTAAACCTATATAAGGAGAAGATCATTAGGCCAACGGGGATGTGCAAGTAATGAATGTCTGATGAAGGGTGAAGATCTAGTATGCTGGTTATGGGTTTGTGATGCTTGGCTCGATCTGAATCAAGTTGGAAATGGCAGCGAAGGTATAAGTAATTATCTTTAGATCTGTACGCGGGTTCTCTCTGGTGAAAGCGCGTGTACATGCAGTTTTGACACAGTCAAGTAGCGTATACATTATGAGATTTGATGTTTCAGGTTGTTGTTGGTTCTAGTGGTTGTTGCAGAGTTTTGGGCTTTGGTCTGTGTTCAGGTAACTGTATTTTGATGACAGGGTTTCAGTGATTCAGTATTGGGTGATTCAGAGATTGATGATGCAGGTATAAGTTGATGATTGTATTGCAGTGGTGATTATTTTGTATTTATGGATCCAGTCTGAAAATTTATGAAACATGGTCCCTGGAAGAAAAGAGAAGGTTGTAGCCTTCTGTAGGCCAGCACCTACGTACTAGTACTTCAGCTAGTACAAGAGCTAAGGGGGTTGTAGCTCCCTTCTAGGAGAGTCTGGAGAACGAGAGAAGGTTGTAGCCTTCTGCAGGTAGCAGCCTGCATACTAGTATAAGACTGCACCAGTACAGAATCATTGTAAAAAGAAGTTTCTAATTAAAAGAAGATAGAGACGAATTGCAGCAGGTGGTTTTCACCCACATTGGGTTTCCACCTTATATCATGGTGTTCATGTGTGTTGCTTATGTGTGATGATCTGTTCTGTTATACTGCTCCTGTTTACAGTTCATATGGTTAATAATGTTCTGATGCACTCATTAAGGATCAACTAACTGAATCATAAGTTTACTTGATATACGCTTGTTTCATTACACACAGTTGCATATACATGCGGTTTGTCTTAACTGAAGTAGCGTATATGAATCTGAGTATGAAAATGAAAAAGTTTTAGTTTTATTGATTTGATAATACTGATTCACCCCCCCCTCTCAGTCTTATTTCCAACACACACATAGGATGTTGTTGCGCCAAGAATGAGAGAGTTGGGAGACTGTTGAGCCGCATGCAGAGAGAGCAGAAGCAGAGCTGGGGGTGACTGCAACACTTGTTGAGGGCTCGAGACAAGAAGAGTTGAAGGCGAACAAAGTCAAAACCAGGCGCAATTGAAGTGGCCCTATTGCTTGAGTTGTAGTGAGTGTGGCTACAATAGCAGGCATGTCGAGTCAAGTTAGGTTGTCAGGAGCAATGGTAGAGCCACTAATATGCGCAGCACACGAAGCAAGGTAGTTGATGGAAATACGAATGAATGTGTTGTGAATGGGCCAACCATGAGAGGATGCAGAGTCATTGGGATGCTGGTCTGCCACAGCAATCATGGACCAGCAGTTGTTGGTTGAGCTGGTAGTATCCAGCAACAAGTACAAAGGACAGTACCTAGTCTGCCAACATGATTGGGGGAGGTCAGCCCTCAAAGGGGTGGTGAGAGACCGTACCAATTGGGGGATTGGCAACAGAGTTCATGTGTGTCCCAAAGAACCAAGATAAGCCCACAATCGTGCTAGGACTTAGCACAGGAGCAATGGCAAGCAACATTACAGTGATAGAGAACAAGGAGTGGGAGGCTCCAAAGGTTGAGCAACTCAACAGGAATTAGCCTTCAGGTTCAAGTAGGGAGGAGCAACCGGAAAATTCCTCCAAGACTGTTACCAAGGTTGTTCGGGAGCAAGAGCCTTCTAGGAAAAACGCGAAGGGGAGTTCGACTGCGAGGATCTTTCCAAACCAAGTGGTAGAGAAGGCTCATATTTTAGAGGGAGCAGCCAACGCAGTGAATACTATTGATTTTTTATAGCTTGGGAGGTACTCCAAGCCCTAGGGTTTGGGGTTTGGAGGTTGAAGCACCACAATAGGTCATTGTGGGCTTGGAACCCATGGTGTGGGATTTGCACCCAGGCTGGTGTTTGCAAATCCATGAGGCCCACTAGGCATGTGATGGATGGAGATAATAGAGGATGACGAGACGAATCCAACACATCAAGAATCATCAAATTTTGAGTTTTCTATGTGGAGATATGAATTTTTGAAGATATTTTGTGGGCTTGTGACACAAAGTTAAGGTCGACTTGATGTGTTAGTGACCTTATGACAGTTGGCAAGCCCTCTTGGAGGAAGTCGTCGGATCCCTTTTATTGTATATAAATAGGAGGTGAGTTGACATCAATTGAACACATCCAAGAGCAACAATTCAAGGGAGAAACATTATCTGTGGTAGCCGCAGCACAAGAAGGAGAGGGTTGAGGTGCATAAGGGTCGATTAGAGGTCTATTATGTGGATTTGCTAGCACTGAGGTGCACAAGAGGCAAGCCGAGTGGATTTTGAGTTGTTTGGTGTAAGTTTAAGGGCGGATCTTCCTTGATTTAGTAGGTTGCAGGCCCTGTAGCCATTACAGAGGCACCGCAGGCCTGTTCTGGGCATGCTAGAGGGGTCATAAGGCCTATTACCAAGAGCAAAGGCAAGGGAACAGGCAACGTGGGAGGCAGCAAAGAAAAGAAGGGAAGTTGTAGTGAAAAAAATGATTGTTAGAAGGGTTAGAGAGGGCTAACGTGGAGCTTCAGGAAGCCCTAACCAAGTTGCAGGACTACAACAATGCACCTGCTCAAGTGAAGGTGTGTTCTCATGTTAAATTGTTGGTCCTAGTTTGGAAAGTTGGATGGTAGATGTTTTGTAGCTTGTGGAAGCCAAGTGGAAGGGTTGACTTGGGAGGTTAGAAGCCCTAACCTAAGAGCAAATTCTACAATGGCTGGTTTTCAATTGTATTGGGCACCTTTGGACTATTGGAGGGCAGCATGTAGGTGGCCCAAGTGTAACCCTTGATTAGTTGTCACAAAGGGAACTTGGCAGCTAGAGGTGGGTGATGTTTGGAGCCTAAATTACAGCACTTTGATGGACAAAAGTGACTGCTAGAGTGGTAGTTGGGTAGCTCAGGTATTAGCCAGCCTAGAGGAGCAGTTTGGATGAGCCAAAGTTCATTGTAGTAGAAGTGACTTGCACCATTGATAGCAGGCAGCCCCCCTGGAGTCTCTATGTGTTGTTCCTTGATGGACTAAGGGGCAACTAGTGAGAAAATTAGGAGCAGAAGGACCAGCAAGTTACAAGGTATGACAAGGCAGATGTGAGGTGCACTACACTAGCTAGACCATCAGATTATCTTGTATTTGATTCTTGTAATTGTGGATAATTGAGGGCCATTATCCCTTGTATGGGGGCCCTAGAATGTTGTATTATTCAGTTGGTTTAATATAACGAAGATTGTGTCGTTGTACATATTTGTTACTTGTACAATATTTTGTAAAAATTTGTGTATATTTTGTGCACTAGTAGATTTATTGCTATTTATTTCGTTGTGCAAAGTAGCTTTGTTGAGATACTTGGTTTGGTAGCTTTAGAGATTTAAGATTCTATCCTAGACACTAGGATCGTGGAAAATCAACATGGTATCAGAGCATGTTTGAGCTATTTTGAGGGACAGTGAATCAAAGTGGGCACAACGAAGTACAACTTAAGAGGGAGTTGCTCACTTGTAGGTGAAGGGCTCACCTCAATGTTGAAGTTGCAAGTTGGTCTCTAGTATGAGGACAGGTTGGAAGGGTTGCCCAACTATAGTCCATGGAAGGAAAGGATCAAGTTGGTCTTGCAGGTCAACAGGATCTGGGAGTTTGCTGAGAAAGAGATCAAGAAGTCGACTAACCCGAAGGAGTTGGACGTGTACGAGGAATTGGATACGAGGGCGAGATGATTCATCCTAGATGGTGTGAAGGATCACCTAATACCTCATTTGTCTGGGAAGAACACTGCACATAAGATGTGGATGGCTCTTCAGAATTTGTTCCAGAATAAGAACGAGAACCGGGTACTGGTATTGGAGGATAAGTTGAAGTCCACCAAGATGTTGCAAGGTGAAGGAGTGACTTCGTACCTAACGAGGTTGTCTAAGGTCAAAGATGAGCTTGCAACCGTCAGTGTGACTATTTCAGATTCTGATATGGTGAGGATTGCTTTGAAAGGGTTCACTGAGGAATGGAAGCCCTTCATCAAGGGGATTGTTGCCAGAGAGAAGTTGACAAACTGGAATAGGTTGTGGGACGACTTCATTTAGGAAGAGTAGCGAGACAAGGATCTTAATAAGAAGAAGAAGGGTTCAGATGATGACATGGCACTTGCAGCACAAATGAAGGGCAAGCAAAAGGACTTGAGTAAGATCATGTGTTTCCACTGTGGCGAGATGGGTCATTTTTCGACGAGATGTCCAATGAAGAGGAAGACAGGAGATGACGAGAAGAAGAAAGGGAAGCAGGTCGCTGAGATTACCACTTCTGCTGAGATAGATGCTCTCACCAGGAGATTGGAGAACTTTGCCTTGATCTCTTATTTATCACAGGGTACCATCGATGAGGCTGCATGGTACGTGGACAATGGTGCGTCAAAACATATGACAAGGGCACAAGAGGTATTTGAGACTCTCGCTAAGTGGGACTCGAAGTTGCGGATGGTGTTGGGTGACAAGAGTTAGAAGGAGACTCGAGGATCGAGAGTGGTGCCATTCAGGTTGAAGTCAAGAAAGGTGATGCGAGTCTAGGATGTACTATTTGTACCAAGACTCCGATATAGTGTGATATCTATCTCAGCGATCAAGCAAAAGGGGTTTGAGGTCTTGTTCCAGGATGGGAAGGCAAGACTCAGGCCCAGAGGCTCTAGCTCCACAGGTGTTGTGATTGGAGTTAGAGAGCATGGTCTATACAAGTTGACAGGCAAGCCTATGGATCATGGAAAGAAGAAGGAGGACCAGGGGCAGGTTCCCGAGAAGTAGGTGCAAGTGGAGGGCTTCAAAGGAGCAAGTACAGGTTCCAGAGAAGAAGGTCCAAGTTCCATAGGCTCAGAGGGAATCGAGTTCTAGAGGGAGTTTGCAAGTTCAGAGGGAGTCAAGTTCTAGAGGGAGTTTGCAAGTTCAGAGGAAGACTTTGTAGCCCAAGAAGAGCGGGTGGCCAGTGGGGAGCAAGGGTGCTTCTACAGCTACCAAGAAGGAATCATGGAGGGATTGGAAAATATTCTAAAGAAGAAGAAGAAGAAGCAGGATGCTTCCAGTGACAGCGACACTTTCAAGAGAGGTGTATTTCATGCTACACGGATTGCTATAGTTATGAGCACCAGGAGTTGGGCGAGTGTTGCGAGTAGTGATGATGATGACGAGTTACTTCCTAGTCTTGGAAGTACCTCCCTCGCTAAGAGGGAGTGTTGATTTTTGATAGCTTGGGAGGTACTCCAAGCCCTAGAGTTCGGGGTTTGGAGATTGGAGCACAACAATAGGGCATTGTGGCCTTGGAACCCAAGGTGTGGGCTTTGCACCCAAGCTGGTGGGTGCAAATCCATGAGGCCCACTAGGCATGTGATGGATGGAGATGACGATGACGAGACGAATCCAACACATCGAGAATCATTGAATTTTGAGTTGTCTATGTGGAGATATGAATTTTTGAAGATATTGTGTGGGCTTGTGACACAAAGTTAAGGTCGACTTTATGTGTTAGTGACCTTATGATAGTGGGCAAGCCCTCTTGGATGAAGTCGTTGGAGCCCTTCTATTGTATATAAATAGGAGGTGAGTTGACATCAATTTAACACATCCAAGAGCAACAATTCAAGGGAGAAACATTACCTGTGGTAGTCGCAGCACAAGAAGGAGAGGGTCGAGGAACATAAGGGTTGATTGGAGGTCTGTTATCTAGATTTGATAGGATCGAGGTGCAGCAGAGGCAAGCCGAGTGGATTCTAGGTTGTTTGGTGCAAGTTTAAGGGTAGATCTTCCTTGATTTAGTAGGTCATAGGACCTGTAGCCATTACAGAGGCACCCCAAGCCTGTTTTGGGCATGTTGGAGGGGCCATAAGGCCTATTACCAAGTGCAAAGGTAAGGGAACAAGCAGCGTGGGAGGCAACAAGGAAGAGCAGGGAAGTCGCAGTGAAAAAGATGATTGTTGGAGGGGTTAGAGAGGGTTGATATGGAGCTACAGGAGCCCTAACCAAGTTGCAGGACTACAACAATGCACCATCTCAAGTGAAGGTATGTTCTCATGTTAAATTGTTGGTCCTAGTTTGGACAATTGGATGGTAGATGTTTTGTAGCTTGTGGAAGCCAAGTGGAAGGGCTGACTTGGGGGGTCAGAATCCCTAACCTAGGGAGCAGATTCTATAGTGATTGGTTGGCAATTGAATTGGGCACCTTTGGACTGTTGGAGGGCAGTGTGTAGGTGGCCCAAGTGTAGCCCTTGATCAGTTGTCACAAAGGGAACTTGGCAGCTAAAGGTGGGTGATGTTTGGAGCCTAATGTGCAGCACTTTGATGGACAAAAGTGACTGCTAGAGTGGTAGATGGATAGCTCAAGTATTGGCCAACCTAGAGGAGCAGTTTGGATGAGCCAAAGTTCATTGTAGCAGAAGTGACTTGCAGCAGTGATAGCAAGCAACCCTCCTGGAGTCTCTATGTGTTGTTCCTTGATGGACTAAGGGGTAGCTAGTGAGCAGATTGGGAGCAGAAGGACCAACAGGTTACAGGGTATGACAAAAAGCAACTGTGAGGTGCATTACACCAGCAAGACCGCCAAATTATCTTGTATTTGATTCTTGTACTTGTGGATAATTGAGGGCCATTATCCCTTGTATGGGAGCCCTAGACTGTTGTATTATTCAATTGGTTTAATATAACAAAGATTGGGTTGTTGTACATATTTATACAATATTTTGTAAAAGGTAGTGTATATTTTGTGCACTAGTAGATTTACTGCTATTTATATTTCATTGTGCAAAGTAGCTTTGTTGAGATTCTTGGTTTGGTAGCTTCAGAGATTTAAGATTCTATCCTAAACACTAGGATTGTGGAAAATCAACAAACACAGGTCTAGGATCAAACACAATTCCAGGAGGCAAAAGTACCTCCCTCGCTAAGAGGAAGTGTTGATTTTTGTAGCTTGAGCAGATACTTCTGCACATGCTTTGTGTCTAGGCGTGCAAAAGTCACCCACATTCTCCTTAGAACACTTGCTCGAGGTTGAGAAAGTTGTTGATGTAACTTAGCCTAAGTCTAACTTAGGAAAAAAACATATTAATATCTTGGCTTATTGAGCTAATGGAAACTTAGGAAAAGTAAAGTAATTTACTTTAGTAAATAAGTTTTAATCTTACCCATTGATTTCAAGTGAGGTGAGATTTAATCTTAGTCACCAATCACTTTGAGATTAGGGTTAGGGTTAGGATTTTAGCTCAATGTAAAGTTAAAAAAGCAAGGCTAGGGGGAGGGAGGATGCACCATACAATGGCACTAGCCTCAGGAGGAGGAGTGTGATACTCCAGAGTGTCGGGTATGAAGAAGTAGGAGATGCAACCTAGATATCCAAATCTGCCAAGGAGATCGAGTACCAATCTAGGGAAAATTTGTTGAATCAGATCCAAGGCATTTGTATTTTCATAATTTTTCAGTTGGGCCATTTTCCTAAGATGGGAGTCCAAGTAAGTTCCAAGTTTATTTTAATGACGAACTCTAATTGGGTAGAAATTTGTTTGTGTCATATGTGATTGAAATTGCTTGTGTAATTGTGCTTCAGCTAGATATTTTGTTAGGAACCTAGATGTGTGTTTATTCTGTAAGTTTTATGCTAGGAATTAAATGCCAGGGGTTGGATTCTGAAACCTAAAAAAGAAAGACAAGAGTTAGTGCACATTCCTTTTCCTTTAGAGAAGAAGAATTGTGTGAATGATGATTAATGAAAAGTGACTCCCCTCTATTCATATTAGGGTAACGAAGTCACTTTTCCATAATTTTACAATAAAATCCCTAAAAAGTTTGCTTGAAGGTTCAACTAGGTCAAAGGTCACAAATCGACCTTGAGATAGCTCTAAAACATAATAAAAATGCCCAAATCTCCCACACTTGTGGGAATAAAAGCTCTCCACTAAGACATCATCCTCCAAGGATGGGCAATCTCCATCAAGCAAGTGATAAAATGGTCCATGAGTGCTCATCAAGCCAAGAAATCATCAAAGTGCATGGCTACATCTCCAAATTGCACCTCCTCTACCATGATGTCATCCTCAAAAAGGCCTATGTCACCCTTCTAAGGCATGTAGGGATGATGAGGCATGATATGGATCAAGCGTTGGCATCAAGGCATGGTGTGCTAGCCCTCCCAAATCATCTCAATGATGTTCATCCTCATCTGGGCCCTAAAACAAGGTAACATCAATCAAACTATGTCAAGGCTAACTTGGGAGCATCCTAGGTCCATCTAAGCACATCATCAAATAAGCCAACACCCTGGCTCTCTAGCTCCGCGTTTCAACCAATGGTGCACAAACTGAGAACGAAGCGAGTGCGTTTTGAGAATCGAAAGCATCATTCCAAAAATCATCAAAAGCGAAGCATCCCAGAACCATCTATTATTATTATTATATACACACACACTGTGAAAATTCGAGAATCCGTGAATCACTATTGTAGCAAACAGATATTACTTTTCCTACTTGTTAATCCATGCAAGTTATTTACTGTGTTCTACTGTAAATATCGAAGTAAATACAATTGTAGCCTTCACAACTTTAAATAATATGCGGAAACAAGAATCTGAGCAAGAAAGAAATAACACACACAAGGCTGGAGATGAGCCTCTGCGCAGTACTGCATCACACCGACGTAGTCACTACTGCTGGGACTACACTGCACCTCCTCTAATCATCTATTGGCTGGAAACTTCAGCCCTCTGTCCTCCTGGTCTCACACCCCAGCTTCGGCACTTGATCCCGATTGTTCCTAAGCAGAATTTCAGACTCCCTCAAAAGCACTGAGTTGTCGCAGCGTAGCTCTGTGTGGCCCTACGTCAACCTCTCTAGACGTCTTTCTGCCCTCTCTACCTTGTACTCTCTGGATTATGAAAACTTCCTCCAGAAACTACCCATTCCCCTCACCGCAAGAAATCACCTCGATCACTTCTCGGCAACTGCTGCGCTGCTCTTTTCAGAAATCGATCTCTTGATCTCTCACTTGATGTGTCTTCCAAATGCCCATCAAGCCTCTTCTTATAATCTTCTCGTTGAGTAACCAACGGCCCAGATTAGATTCTAATCAATGGCTCACATCATTTTGGCTTGATCCTCGTCTTCTTCTACAAGTTTCACCCCTAGTTTAATAAATACCCTTTAATTATTTTAATTTCTTAAGTTTAGACTTAGGTATCCATTAAAAATAATTAATTATTTTAAAAAAACCTTCTCCGGGTGGAATTTCCCAAAACGATTTCTGGGTATTCTGGAATACATGTGTCCTAACCTCCCTGCAAATTTTGAGTCTTAGAGCACATCGAATGCTATCAGAAATCAATACTCCCTCTTAGCGAGGAATGTGCTCTAGTAATGCAACCTGCTGAAGCATCACTCTGACTCTTTAACATCTCCCTCTGCATTGTTGATGTCTGACATCACTACCCATCAACTACTACGCAAATGTTGCACATGTATTGTTGCTAGCACTACCACTACCAACACTGCATCTATACTGCAACCCTCACAAATTCTGCATTTGTGTTGTTGTTGGCCCTGCCACGGCGAACATTGCATCTGCACCGCATCCTTCTCCAACAATTGTTGCTACTGCATTAGCAACGGAAAAGCATCCAAAATCACTGAACAAGTGTTGAGTATGATGCATTTGTTGCTGGAGTTCTGACTACTAGTCTCTGCACTGACCCTTTGAAGCCTCTACGTTGTTGCTGACCCTGCACTGTGCCAAATGCACTCTTGCCAACTCTACTATGTGTTGCTCAATCTCTGGCACTCCTAGCCACTGCAACTGTCACTCTGGCACTCCTCTACACTAACTGACATTGGTCCATCCTGCTACTTCTGATATGGCCTCTCGTAGCAAGGTATTGATCCAAGGGGTGTACTCCTCAAGGATCCTGCCCATCTGCAATTCTTTCGAAATACAGTACTAGATCACCCCACCTCTCCCCTAGAGGGCAACCATGGCGAACTCCTCTTCCTCGATCTTTGCAGTTGCAGCCTACGGATCATGTTTCTCATCCTTGTCCTTCTTCTTGAGAGGACACTGCGTAGTGTAGTGACCAAATTCACCACACCGGAAACATTTGATCTTTGAGACATCTTGTTTCTCTTTCGTTGCTCCTACTGCCCCATTGATGCAAGGGATGCATTGTCTTCCTCCTTCTTGGGCTTCATCCCACTGTTGTTGCTACCATCAAGTTTGCACTTGACTAAGTCTCACCTCATCTCTTCCTGCTAAAGAGCGACCCACATTCCCTCCCAATCCGACAATCTTTTTTTGCCCAGGATACTCTGGAAAAATACTTGCCATTCTTCTAAAAGAGTGAATTCAGGGCCAACCTCACCATCTCTGTAGGTTGAGGTGTTGATCCTACATTTGCCAACTGATCTCCGACTTCCTGAAGCTTTGCTAGGAACAGATCAATGTCTTCCCCTTTCTCCATCCTAGTTCATCTCAACGTCTCCTCCAAGTACATCTTCCGCTGCTCGAAAGATCCTTGATATAGCGTAGCCAAAGCATCCCACATCTCTTTGGTCGTCCCTTTGCCAGCAACGTGACATACAACGTGGTCCCTCACTCCATTGAGGATCAACTGCTTGGCCTTCGCCATCTCAGCCTTGTACTTCTTGAGTGGATTTGCATCACTGGGTACAGCTACCACACTATCGACATACATCTTGAGATCGTGCTCATCCAGAAGGCATGAGATCCTAGCCTTCCAGATCACATAGTTGGATGCTCCATCCAACTGTTCCTGATCTCTCAACCCGTTAGCTGCTATCTCTACCAACAAAATGTCGAATTGCCTCCTCTCTCCTCTGCATTGCTGCTGAGCTGGCCTATGCACTCCCTATTGGAGTTAGTAGATTTGCTCCTCTCTATTGTTCCTCAGTAAATGAGAAATCGAATTCCCTGGCTAGGAATTCTCCGAGGAAGAAATTCCCTCAAACAATGTCTTCCCCCTTCTTCTGACGTTTTTTCTGCCCCGCAACTACTGCAGAAAACTGCTCTGCGCTGAAGCTTCTACTGCGTTGCTCCCTCTACCACTGACAAATCTCGATCTGGAAATCTTACCTCTCTGTCAACTCACTCTCAGAGAGATTTTCCTTGAGAATCCCTCATGGCCTAGACTGTGCAATCCCCTTAGGGATTCGATCCGCTGCCTAAGCAGCACTTCGATCTCCCTCCTCTTCAGTGCTAGGCTCTTCCGATCTGCTCTCTTGCTTCACCTGCCCTCTGATACCATAATAAAATTCGAGAATCCCCAAATCACTATTGCAACAAACTGACATTACTTCTCCTACTTATTAATCCATGCAAGTTATTTACTGTGTGCTACTGTAAATATCGAAGTAAATACAACTGCAATCTTCACAACTTTAAATAATATGTGGAAACAAGAACCTGAGCAAGAAAGAAATAACACACACAAGTGACATCATTGTTCTTGGACCAATGTCCCTAGAAAAACCCAATGTGGGAAACTCAGTGCAGCAGTTGAGGGTTTGTATTATTAAGCAGTAATTTCTTAGTACAATTCTTCGGATGCCCAAACTAGCAATCCTATACGGAGATCTAACTAGGCAAAAAGTAGTGAGATGATCTCACCCTATCACTGGAAGATCTGGGACTCATCTGCACTAAAGATGAACCGTTGCACGCCTTTGCGATGTACTGCGTCACACCCATGCAGTCAGTGCATCACTACTGCTAGGACTGCGTTGCACCTCCTCTGACCATCTGTTGACTAGAGAATTCGGCCCTCTATCCTCCAAGTCTCACACCCCGACTCCGGCACTTGATCCCGATTGTTCCTCAGCAGAATTTTGGAGTCTTGGACTCCCTCTGAAGCTCTAAGCTGCCACAGCGTAGCTCTAGGTGGCCCTGCGTCAGCCTCTCTCGACGTTTTTTCTGCCCTGCAAGTGCTGCAAAAAAACTGCGTCTCACCAAAAAATTGCTCTGCGCTGAAACTTCTACTGCGTTGCTCCCTCTGCCACTGACAAATCTTGATCTGGAAATCTTACCTCTCTGTCAACTCACTCAAAGAGAGATTTTCCTTGAGAAGCCCTTTTGGCCTGGACTGTGCAATCCCTTTCGGGATTTGATCTGCTGCCTAAGCAACACTTCGATCTCCCTCCTCTTCAGCGCTGGGTTCTTCTGATCTGCTCTCTTACTTCACCTGCCCTCTGATACCATAATAAAATTCGAGAATCCCCAAATCACTATTGCAGCAAACTGATATTACTTCTCCTACTTGTTAATCCATGAAAGTTATTTATTGTGTTCTACTCTAAATATCGAAGTAAATACAACTGCAGTCTTCACAACTTTAAATAATATATGGAAACAAGAATCTGAGCAAGAAAGAAATAACACACACAAGTGGCATCGTTGTTTTTGGACCAATGTCCCCAAAAAAACCCAATGTGGGATACTCGGTGGAGCAGTTGAGGGTTTGTATTATTAAGCAGTAATTTCTTAGTACAATTCTTCGGATGCCCAAACTAGCAATCCTATATAGAGATCTAACTAGGCAAAAAGTAGTGAGATGATCTCACCCTGTCACTGGAAGATCTGGCGCTGATCTACGTTGGAGATGAGCCTCTGCGCTGCCTCTGCGATGTCTCTGCGTTGTACTGCGTCACACCCACGCAGTCACTACGTCACTATTGCTAGGACTACATTGCACCTCCTCTAATCATCTGTTGACTAGAAACTTCGGCCCTCTGTCCTCCCGGTCTCACACCACAACTCTGGTGCTTGATCCCGACTGTTCCTCAGCAGAATTTTGGACTCCCTCTAAAGCTCTACGCTGCCTTAGCGTAGCTCTACATGGACCTGTGTCAGCCTCTCTAGACGTCTTTCTGCCCTCTCTGCCTTGTACTCTCCGGATCAGGAAAACTCCTCCGGAAACTATCCCTACCCCTCACTGCAAGAAATCACCTCGATCACTTCTCGGCAACTGCTGCATTGCTCTCTTCAGAAATCGATCTCTTGATCTCTCACTCGATGTGTCTTCCAAATGCCCATCAAGCCTCTTCTTATAATCTTCTCGTTGAGTAACCAACGGCCCAGATTAGATTCTAATCAATGGCTCACATCATTTTGGCTTGATCCTCGTCTTCTTCTAGAAGTTTCACCCCTAGTTTAATAAATACCCTTTAATTATTTTAATTTCTTAAGTTTAGACTTAGGTATCCATTAAAAATAATTAATTATTTTAATAATACCTTCTCCGAGTCGAATTTCCCAAAACGATTTCTAGGTATTCTGGAATACATGTGTCCTAGCCTCCCTGCAAATTTTGAGTCTTAGGGCACATCTAATGCTACCATAAATCAACACTCCCTCTTAGCGAGGAATGTGCTCTAGTAATGCAACCTGTTGAAGCATCACTCAGACTCTTTAACATCTCCCTCTGCGTTGTTGATGTCTGACATCACTGCCCATCAACTACTGCACAAATGTTGCACCTGTACTATTGCTGGCCCTGCCACTGCCAACACTGCATCTATACTGCAACCATCGCAAATTCTACATTTGTGTTGTTGTTGGCCTTGCCATTGCCAACACTGCATCCTTCTCCAACGGTTGTTGCTACTGCATTAGCGACGGAAAAGCATCCAAAATTACTGAACAGGTGTTCAATATGATGCATTTGTTGATGGAGTTCTGACTACTGCTAGTCTCTACACTGACCCTCTAATGCCTCTACATTGTTGCTGACCCTACACTATGCCAACTGCACTGTTGCCAACTCTATTCTGCGTTGCTCAGTCTCTGGCACTCCTAGCCACTGCAACTCACTCTGGCACTCCTCTACACCAACTGACGCTGGTCCATCCTGCTACTTCTGATATGGGCTCTCGTAGCAAGGTATTGATCCAAGAGGTGTACTCCTCAAGGATCCTGCCCATCTGCAATTCTTCCAAACTACAATACTAGATCACCCCACCTCTCCCCTAGAGGTATCTGGGCAACCATGCAAACTCCTCTTCCTCGATCTTTGCGGTTGCAGCCTGCAGATCATGTTTCTCGTCCTTGTCCTTCTTCTTGAGAGGACACTGCGTAGTGTAGTGACCAAATTCACCACACCGGAAACATTTGATCATTGAGACATCTTTCTTCTTCTTTCACTGTTCCTACTGCCCCTCCAATGCAAGGGATGCATTGTCTTCCTCCTCCTTGGGCTTCATCCCACTGTTGTTGCTGCCATCAAGTTTGCACTTGACTAAGTCTCACCTCATCTCTTCCTGCTGAAGAGCGACCCACATTCCCTCCCAATCCGGCAATCTTTTTTTGCCTAGGATACTCTCGAAAAATACTTGCCATTCCTCTGAGAGTGAATTCAGGGCCAACCTCAGCATCTCTGTAGGCTGAGGTGTTGATCCTACATTTGCCAACTGATCTCCAACTTCTAGAAGCTTTGCTAGGAACCAATCAATGTGTTCCCATTTCTCCATCCTAGTTGATCTCAGCTTCTCCTTCAAGTACATATTCTGTTGCACGAAAGATCCTTGATATAGCGTAGCCAAGGCATCCCACATCTCTTTGTCGTCCCTTTGCCATCAATGTGACATACAACGTGATCCCTCACTCCATTGAGGATCAACTGCTTGGCCTTCGCCATCTCAGCCTTGTACTTCTTGAGTCGATTTGCATCACTGGGTACAGCTAGCACACTATCGACATACATCTTGAGATTGTGCTCATCCAAAAGGCATGACATCCTAGCCTTCCAGATCACATAGTTGGATGCTCCATCCAACCGATCTTGATCTCTCAGCCCATTAGCTTTCATCTTTGCCAACAAAATGTCGAATTGCCTCCTCTCTCCTCTGCGTTGCTGCTGGGCTGGCCTACGCACTCCGTGCTGAAGTTAGTAGATTTGCTCCTCTCTATTGCTGCTCAGCAAATGAGAAATCGAATTCCCTAGCTAGGAATTCTTTGAGGAAGAAATTCCCTCAAACAGTGTCTTCTCCCTTCTTCTGACATTTTTTCTGCCCCGCAACTGCTGCAGAAAACTGCATCTCACCAGAAAACTGTTATGCGCAAAGCTTCTACTGCGATGCTCCCTCTGCCACTGACAAATCTCAATCTGGAAATCTTACCTCTCTGTCAACTCACTCAAAGAGAGATTTTCCTTGAGAAGCCCTCCTAGCCTGGACTGTGCAATCCCTATGGGGATTCGATCTACTGCCTAGGTAGCACTTCGATCTCCCTCCTCCTCCTTAGCGTTGGGCTCTTCCGATCTGCTCTATTGCTTCACCTGCACTCTGATACCATAAGAAAATTCGAGAATCCCCGAATCACTATTGCAGCAAACTAATATTACTTCTCCTACTTGTTAATCCATGTAAGTTATTTATTGTGTTCTACTCTAAATATTGAAGTAAATACAACTGCAATCTTCACAACTTTAAATAATATGCAGAAACAAGAATCTGAGCAAGAAAGAAATAACACACACAAGTGACATCGTTGTTTTTGGACCAATGTCCCCAGAAAAAACCCAATGTGAGAAACTCGTTGCAGCAGTTGAGGGTTTCTATTATTAAGCAGTAATTTCTTAGTACAATTATTCGAATGCCCAAACTAGCAATCCTATACAGAGATCTAACTAGGCAGAAAGTAGTGAGATGATCTCACCTTGTCACTGGAATATCTGCCACTGATTTGTGCTCGACATGAGCCTCTTCATTGCCTCTGCGATGTCTTTGTGTTGTATTGCGTCACACCCACATAGTCACTGCATCACTACTGTTGGGACTGTGTTGCACCTCCTTTGATCATCTGGTGACTGGAAACTTCGGCCCTCTGTCCTCCCGGTCTCACACCCCGGCTCCGGCACTTGATCCCGACTGTTCCTCAGCAAAATTTTGGACTCCCTCTGAAGCTTTGCGCTACCACAGTGTAGCTCTACGTAGCCCTGCGTCAGCGTTTCTAGACGTCTTTATGCCCTCTCTGGCTTGTACTCTTTGCATCAAGAAAACTTCTTGCGGAAACTATCCCTACCCCTCAGTGCAAGAAATCACCTCGATCACTTCTCGGCAACTACTGCGCTACTCTCTTCAGAAATCGATCTCTTGATCTCTCACTCGATGTGTCTTCCAAATGCCCATCAAACCTCTTCTTATAATCTTCTCGTTGAGTAACCAACGGCCCAGATTAGATTCTAACCAATCACTCACATCATTTTGGCTTCATCCTCATCTTCTTCTAGAAGTTTCACCCCCAGTTTAATTAATACCCTTTAATTATTTTAATTTCTTAAGTTTAGACTTACGCATCCATTAAAAATAACTAATTATTTTAATAAAACCTTCTTTGGGTGGAATTTCCCAAAATGATTTTTGGGTATTCTGGAATACATGTGTCCTAGCCTCCCTGCAAATTTTGAGTCTTAGAGCACATCCGATGCTACCAGAAATCAACACTCCCTCTTAGTGAGGAATGTGCTCTAGTAATGGAACCTACTGAAACATCACTCTGACTCTTTAACATCTCCCTCTGCGTTGTTGATGTCTGACATCACTGCCCATCAACTACTGCGCAAATGTTGAACATGTACTGCTGCTGGCCCTACCACTGCCAACACTACATCTATACTGCAACCCTCGCAAATTATGCATTTGTGTTGTTGTTGGCCCTGCCACTGCCAACACTGTCTTTGCACTGCATCCTTCTCCAACGGTTGTTGCTACTACATCAACAACGGAAAAGCATCCAAAATTACTGAACAGGTGTTCAGTATGATGCATTTGTTGTTGGAGTTCTGACTACTACTAGTCTCTGCACTGACCCTTTGAAGCCTCTACGTTGTTGCTGACCCTACACTGTGCCAACTGCACTGTTGACAACTCTACTGTGTGTTTCTCAATCCCTGGCACTCCTAGCCACTGCAACTGTCACTCTGGCACTCCTCTACACCAACTGATACTGGTCCATCCTGCTACTTCTGATATGGGCTCTCGTAGCAAGGTATTGATCCAAGATGTGTACTCCTCAAGGATCCTACCCATCTGCAATTCTTTCGAACTACAGTGCTAGATCACTCCACCTCTCCCCCAGAGGTATCTAGGCAACCATGGCGAACTCCTCTTCTTCGATCTTTGTGGTTGGAGTCTGCAGATCATGTTTCTCGTCCTTGTCCTTCTTCTTGAGAGGACACTGCGTAGTGTAGTGACCAAATTCACCACATCGGAAACATTTGATCTTTGAGACATCTTTCTTCTTCTTCTGCTGCTCCTACTGGCCCTTTGATGCAAGGGATGCATTCTCTTCCTCCTCCTTGGGCTTCGTCCCACTGTTGTTGTTGCCATCAAGTTTGCACTTGATTAAGTCTCGCCTCATCTCTTCCTGCTGAAGAGCGACCCACATTCTCTCCCAATCCGGCAATCTTTTTTTGCCCAGGATACTCTGGAAAAATACTTGCCATTCTTCTGAGAGTGAATTCAGGGCCAACCTCACCATCTCTATAGGCTGAGGTGTTGATCCTACATTTGCCAACTGATCTCGGACTTCCTGAAGCTTTGCTAGGAACGGATCAATGTGTTCCCCTTTCTCCATCCTAGTTGATCTCAGCTTCTCCTCCAAGTACATCTTCCGTTGCTCGAAAGATCCTTGATATAGCATAGCCAAGGCATCCCACATGTCTTTGGTCGTCCCTTTGCCAGCAATGTGACATACAACGTGATCCCTCACTCCATTGAGGATCAACTACTTGGCCTTCGCCATCTCAACCTTGTACTTCTTGAGTAGATCTGCATCACCAAGTACAACTACCACACTATCGACATACATCTTGAGATCGTGCTCATCCAGAAGGCATGAGATCCTAGCCTTCCAGATCACATAGTTGGATGCTCCATCTAATCGATCTTGATCTCTCAGCCCGTTAGCTGTCATCTCTGCCAACAAAATGTCGAATTGCCTCCTCTCTCCTCTACGTTGCTATTGCGCTGGCCTACGCACTCCCTGTTGGAGTTAGTAGATTTGCTCCTCTCTATTGCTGCTCAGCAAATGAGAAACCGAATTCCCTGGCTAGGAATTCTCTAAGGAAGAAATTCCCTCAAACAGTGTCTTCTCCCTTCTTCTGACGTTTTTTCTGCCCCACAACTGCTGCAGAAAACTACATCTCACCAGAAAACTGCTCTATGCTGAAGCTTCTACTGCGCTGCTCCCTCTGCCACTGACAAATCTCGATTTGGAAATCTTACCTCTCTGTCAACTCACTCAGAGAGAGATTTTCCTTGAGAATCTTGCCCTCCTAGCCTGGACTGTGCAATCCCTCTGGGGATTCGATCTGTTGCCTATGCAGCACTTCAGTCTCCCTCCTCTTCAGCGATGGGTTCTTCCAATCTGCCCTCTTGCTTCACCTACCCTCTGATACCATAGGAATATTCGAGAATCCCCGAATCACTATTGCAACACACTGATATTAGTTCTCCTACTTGTTAATCCATGCAAGTTATTTACTGTGTTCTACTCTAAATATCTAAGTAAATATAACTACAGTCTTCACAACTTTAAATAATATGCAGAAACAAGAATCTGAGCAAGAAAGAAATAACACACACAAGTGACATCGTTGTTTTTGGACCAATGTCCCCAGAAAAACACAATGTGGGAAACTCATTGCAGCAGTTGAGGGTTTGTATTATTAAGCAGTAATTTCTTAGTACAATTCTTCAGATGCCCAAACTAGCAATCCTATACAGAGATCTAACTAGGCAAAATGTAGTGAGATGATCTCACCCTGTCACTGGAAGGTCTGGCACTAATTTGCGCTTGAGATGAGCCTCTTCGCTACCTCTGCGATGTCTTTGCGTTGTACTACATCACACCCACGTAATCACTACGTCACTACTATTGGGACTGCATTGCACCTCCTCTGATCATCTGTTGACTGGAAACTTCGGCCCTCTGTCCTCCCGATCTCACACCCTGGCTTTGGCACTTGATCCCAATTGTTCCTCAGTAGAATTTGGAACTCCCTCTAAAGCTCTACTTTGCCACAGCGTAGCTCTACGTGGCCCTGCGTCAGCCTTTCTAGGCGTCTTTCTGCCCTCTCTGCCTTGTACTGTCTGGATCAGGAAAACTTCCTCCAGAAACTATCCCTACCCCTTACTGCAAGAAATCACCTCGATCACGCCCTATCTGCCTTGTAATCTCTGGATCAGGAAAACTTCCTCCGGAAACTACCCCTACCCCTTACTACAAGAAATCACCTCGATCACTTCTCGGCAACTGCTGCGCTGCTCTCTTCAGAAATTGATCTCTTGATCTCTCACTCGATGTGTCTTCCAAATGCCCATCAAGCCTCTTCTTATAATCTTCTCGTTGAGTAACCAACGACCCAGATTAGATTCTAATCAATGGCTCAGATCATTTTGGCTTGATCCTCGTCTTCTTCTAGAAGTTTCACCCCCAGTTTAATTAATACCCTTTAATTATTTTAATTTCTTAAGTTTAGACTTAGGCATCCATTAAAATAACTAATTATTTTAATAAAACCTTCTCCAGGTCGAATTTTCCAAAAGGATTTCTGGGTATTCTGGGATACATGTGTCCTAGACTCCCTGTAAATTTTGGGGCTTAGAGCACATCTGATGCTACCAGAAATCAACACAGACATATTGCATTTAAAACATAAGTGTGTGTGTGGCATTTATATTAAAAAAATAATAATAAAGAAACATCCAAAATGCCAAATTAGTTCTAGAATATATGAAAACATGCATATTTGTACATAAATCAAGATAGAAATGACATCCAAAGTAGATTAATGATTAATTATTTGAGCAACAATTGTCTAGATTCTACCAATTATAAATAAACATCAAATTTTTAAGCATATCACATACAGTGGAAAGTTCAAAGTATTATATTTTTAAGCATATAATAGGAAGCAGACCACCAAATCATTGAAATAGCTTGTCTAGCAACTGTTGACATGACCAAATAGTAATGTTTACAAAATAGGCCATCTACACACTGAAGTAGGAAGACTAAAAAATCCAAATTCAAAACACTAAAGTCTAATCTATCATCTATAAACTATGACAAATAAAGTAGTGAATCTATCTACTATTCTCTCCTCACACCACCATGATTGTTGCATGGGCCTCCATGTGGTGGTAGTGAAGTAGATGGTGGCCATGGAACTAAAGATGAAGCCCCTATTGTTGTTGTTGAAGTCTTGGACATGGGGACCATGGCACTGGATGGGGGTGGCATCTCAACACAATCATCATCATCTTAGATAAGAGCATCCTCCAATTGCTCTAAATACAACACTCCATCCTCCAAATTATCCTCCTCTAGATTTTTGTCCCAAACCATCAAGTCTTTATTTGTCTTTGCCTCCTCATAGTAATGGGACAACAATCACAAGTTGTAATGAACATAAACCAAGCTCTTTGCCCAATATACAATCAACCTGTTTCTTTTGACACTATGGATGAAAATATAGGTGCCTCTACACCTCTCTGTGTTAGAAGTGTTCACCACCTGTGAAAGCACTTGTATTACTAGACATTGTACATGTGAAGTAGCACCACCATGCATGTTCCACCACTCGAGAGAAAACAAATTCCCTCAATTTCTAACTGCATGGTTGGTCCCAAAGGCACTAGTGCAAAGGATGTAGTTGCTCAACTATCTTTGTATGGTGTTGTAGGTTTTAACCCTATACAAATAATACCTACAAACAAATTCTTAAAAAAAAAGGATAACAGAAAAGATACAACGGAAATCACAGAAAATATACACAGAGAATTTTCTCTTGGAACCCAAAACTGGGAAAACCAGATTGATTTTTCATTATATTCCTTTCAATATTACAATACATTATATACATGTCGAAGCATTCATAAACCCCCAATCCATTAACCCTGGATTAGAATATAACCATAGTTCTTTTGACTAGATGGGCAAAACCACCATGCGTCTGAAAACCATGGACACAAAACCCACCCAAAAAAAAATTTGGGGCTACTAACCCCCCCCCACCACACCCAACGCATACATATCACACATGGAGATAGTCGTGCAAAGAATATAACACATACTAAACAAGTGCCACAGTGCTCCTCGTCAGAGACTAATTTATCTAATACTTTCATATAACCACGCTAAACCTCTAGATCTTGTTGTGGTTTTCTCTTGGTCCCCCCACCAGGTGCTCGTGATTAAAGCCACAATACATGATAGTATTTAGGTGTAAGAACGTAACTAAGGCACATAATGGAATTTTTAGCATTTCCCATCATTTTTCCACCTTTACACGAATATAATTATACAAGTTGACATCTCTAGGCTCAACAATGTTTTTAATCCACCCCAACATATCCATCTACTCATACACCTCCCCAGTCATTGGTCGATTTGAATCTACAAACCTAATCATGTGATAAATTAGCTTGGTGAATGTCTAACTTGTGACCAAGAGTGATTGTCAAGAACAGTGTCCTTCACTACATTAACACCATCTTTATCAGTGTTCATGTCATCCCATGTATCACTCATCACCATAGCACCCAAAGCTTGTCTCACCTTCAATAGGCACTTAAAGGTGAGGCAGTAGCTTGCAAATCTATTTTTTGAAATCTTAAGCAGTTGCAACTTGGAGTAAGTGCCATGAAATTAATTGACCGTTGTATGCCCTATGACAAATGTAATGAGTTGCTTCACTTTCTTGTATAGTTGTTTAATCCATCCACATTCTCTATGCTTGAAAATATCATGCATCAAAAGGTTCAATGTGTGCACCAAGCAACCTAGCCAAAAGATGTGTCGCTAAGTCTACTCAATGATTTTTCTTGCTACCTTACAATTTGTTGCATTATCAATTATTACTCGAACTACATTAGTAGGATCAACATCATTAATTGTTTTTAATAGGAGATCTGCAATGTTTTGAGAAGATGCACAGATTTAGAAGTCATGACTTGCAAAAAATATTACACCACTACCAGAAACACCAAGAACATTTATCAACTGTTGGTTTCTAACATTCGTCCCGACTCCAACCATCTAATATAATGGATACCCCACAATCCTCCCACTCATCTATAAATCATGTCAAATCTCTACAAATTTTTGCTTTTTCTCTATCTAGTACAGAAGTTCTAGCTTTGTCATAGTTGTGGCTCTTGCATCCTTTTGGGGCTTCATTAATGACCTTAAATAAATCATGCAAGTAGGCGGATCGAAGCACATTGAATGGTAATACGCAAGCACAAAGAAACAACAACACTTTTGCATCCACGTCATCCTTCCCACCAGTATTAAAGAAATCTACCATTGTTCTTCTAGATTTAGAGGTTCTAGAAATTTGACAAGGAAATGAAGTTGTGTGGCTTGTTACCCACCACTCTATGGGTGATATCCCTAGGAGAGAAAAAAAATCCAAAATGGTCCTCAGCCAGCAGCCCCTTGCAGCTGCCAAATAGCTTGATGTGCCATTATCTCCGCCACCTGAGACAGCCATGTGGTCCCTCGACCACTTGTCATGAATGTATGTTTGAAGGTGGGTCTCCTGACCCCAAAGGTATGTCTTTTCATTGGTATAGTTGAGTAATTTTCCTTACTTGTCATGGGCACTTTTGGGCATGGATTGGTGGGGGTATTCGGCGGAAAGAGTGGGCTAGGTCTATATACTTGTCTCCACTGCTCAATTTCATAGTTACCCTTGTACCCTAGTCCCGTGGGATCTCCTTTACTAGCCATTAGCTTTAGGGTTGGTAGTACATGGGAAACCCCAATTTTGGTTGCGTGGCCCTGCTTCCCAGCAAAATGTACACCACTCTCTTTCCACTCATTTTAGCCCCATTCATCTCTTTTCCCATCTGAGTCCACATGTGTCCACTAGGTCCATATACGATTAACCTCCCCCTCCCTGTGTCCACACCTTAGGTTAGGCCTGGAATGATGCCCTGGAGGTTGATGCAACTAAAAAGAAAAGAAAAAGCATAATTTGGCGGCTCCCAACAGGAAATGTACCACAAAATGCAAAATATGGCCAGGACATACAAATGTAGCATGTGGGCAAAAGCCAAACATGAGCTCTACCCCTTATCCATGGCCATCACCTTGGTTCCTATGGGGGGCCCTAGATGAACCCCCTCCATTATTAAGGAACACATGATTGTTCTAAACCCTGGTGGGCGATGAACTGCCCCACCTTAAGGGGGTATCCACTGCTATATATTACACATCATGCTCTCATCCCTTGGAGCCTTGAGCAGTTATGAAGAAAAATCAAAGGCAAAAGGCATATGAAGAAGGGTGGAAAAACAAAGGTCGGAGTAACTCATGTACCACGATTTGCTCCCTCCTACACTCATATACCCAGGTGTGGGCTTCCCTTATTATAATTACCCTTGTGCCATGACATGTGGTCTGGATGATCCCCCTAATCCCCACTCAGTTCCATCGCTATATCATGTGCCATCTATCAATTGAGGGATGTACCATGGACATGTTACCCCCTTTAAAGGTTGAAACCACCTAATAAAGTTCTTGATTAACCCCTTTATTGAACTTGGAGACACTTGTACATACCAAAGCCCACTATGGAAGGGCATGCCACCCTTAAGTGCCCCATTGGTTCCACGATGTAAGCACTTTTACTTGCTTATGCTAATGATTTGTTGTATTGGAGGGCAAGGGGACGCATTGGATCTTATGCAGGATTGCAGGTGGGCTTCCATTTGGGGCTTGGTCTCCCTATACGGGGTCTGTTGACAGTGTTGGACCCGCCAACATTCAGGGGATCTCCCCGATATGAAGTCCCAACTAGACCTCACATCGTTTGGAGTAAGTGTCCTAGCAGTGGGTGGTAATGTTATGCCTTGATTGCGAAAACGCACAAAGTGGAGTACGGTAACCTTGGTGAGAGCAAGTGTGTGACCCTGCGGAAAGTCAAGTGTGATGCATGAAGGTTCCAACACACGAAGAGAAAATGAAGTGCGCCCCTTGGAAGCCTATAATAGTACGCAGCTTAAAAGGAACACATGAGCATAATGACATCACGAGCTAACATGCGGAATAGTCCACAAGTTAAGGTGACGAATTAATACAACAACATGCATTCAACAAGATTCATACAAATGCAAACGAAATAGTTCATAAGCATAAGCGTAAGTTAAATAACATACATTGCAAATATAACAAGAATAGTCCTACTATATTCACAACATATGCATGAAAGTGTGTCGGCTCTGAGTTTTATTATAAGTGAAATTTCCATTCATACATACACCATTGACGGACCACTAGCCCCAATAGTGGAACATTAAAGTCAAGAACACTTGCTCCTCCAAAGAAGTATACTCGCTCTACGCTACGAAGAAGCCAAGGCTCTTCATAATACTCCCAAGCTCCTTCTAAGCCTAAGCCTAGCCAAAAGCTTGGCTCCCAAAAGCCCCTTACATGAGTTATGAGGTTCTATTTATAACAAGAGGGGGTGACTCTTCAACTCCCCTTTGTGACCTTTGGACTACCCTCATGACTCTTCAACTTCTTTACAAAATGAATCATTACATTACATCATGACTCTTCATATTCCAATATTGACACTTGGAATTTCACTTACAACATAATTACAAATAATATTACCATTTACACTTGTACCCATATAAGACAAAATAGGGTAAAGACAACTTGACAGCCTAACAAGAGAAAACACTATGATGTTTGAGTTTGGGGAAACTCTAGCTCAGTGACTTCCACTTGATGCTTCTTGGTCACATATTGGTGCCAAGCTCGGTACTGTGCGATGACATCCCCAAACTGCGTAATGGTGTCTGGCTGGAAGCGGACTCTTGCCTCCATGGCATCCAGGTACAATGATTTGGAACCAGTTTCAACATCCCTCTCGAGCAACAACAACATTGTTCTAATCTAAACAGGACCAACGATGTAATTATGCATGTTCTGTCAGTTCAGCTCCAAATCCTCTTTGGTGGCAATTTGTCTCATTTGCTCCAAGTACTCTTCGATCTCCTGCCTGACATGGTGTCTACGTTTGGCTTTGGTGAGCGAGCCAACTGATGGGATCATGTGTGCTTTCACCACGAAATCCAAACTACTGTATAATCATACATATGAGGCCTGAATACTATCAATGAAAGAGGTGAGTTCCCTGTTGTTCTGAATCAACATTCAAACCTTCACTTTCTCTAGCTTTGCCTGTGGCTTCATTTTCTTTCCCAAGTTAAGCGGTGCCTCTTTGTATCGCATTGTCCATTCATGCACGGATGTGATGGCATCTTGTATATTCCTGAGAGTTTTGACAAAGTCTTTGCTCTGTTGTTGCAAGCCATGCAAGCAGACAACTGCCTTATGTACGGTAATGAGCTCCTCATAGAGGTCCCGCATGGTCTCTCCAAGTGTTGATACTTCAGCAAGTATTGTTGTTCTCATCTCCTCCAAGTGGACCCATGCAGAAGCTACATTTTGTGTTGCTGCGCGGAGTTGTTCTACCTCTTGCCTGGCAGCCTATAAATCCTGTGCCAATTGCTTATTCCCGACCATCAAATACTAAGTGTTTGATCTTGCTGCACCTGCGAAGGCCAAGTTGGCTTTGGCAATGGCATTTGGATTCTTCCTGGTGTCCGCCACTATCACCCTTTCTCTAATGAATGCAAGCGATGCGAGGCCATCCGGAAAATGCTTTCTTCATGTTTGCACAATCTTCTTTTATATTTCATCATATGACAGATTATACAAACCCATTACTGGATCATCACCAAGAGGAACAATTTCCCCTTCCTCAGTTGGAGCTAACTCTACTAATGGAGGTCTTGGCATTAGGTCGACATCTTCATTTTGCGGCTCCAATTCTACCTCCATGTCATCGATGTTAATCAGTTCATCAATCTGCTGAGCAAGCTCTTTGTCCTGCATATATTTTCTCTTCTCCTCTGCTGCTGGTCGATTCTATTCCTGCTCTTCAGCTTGCTTCTACGTTGTTTCTACTGCTATTGCGCATTGCCTTTCTTCTTCTTCCTACTTCTGCTTCTCTTCCTTCATTTTGCTCCATTGTGTTTCTCTTTTCCTTCGTTTTGTTCTCTGCAACCTCTGTTTCCTCTTTGCCTCACTTGCTAAAGCCGCTTTCATAACAACAAGATCTGCTTTCATCTTGCGGCTTCTTTCCTTCCCTGGACTGTAAGTTGATGACATATGCACATGGGAAGGTTGGATACTTGCATGCAATCTTGTGTAATCCTGACTGTTGAACACTGATGTAAACCTACCAATCCTCTAGATCTTCTTTGAAGCTCCTTGTTGAAAAGATTCCTTAACCTTGTGCCATGTTAGATCTGAATCCTTTTCTACAAACAGTTGAGTGTCTGCATACACTGGCAAGTCCACTGGCGTTTGCTCAACTGCTTCCCCAGTACTGCTCTCAGTGGTATCTTTTGAAGCAGCTCTCTTGGGTTCCATGGTAACAATGACTACTAGAGAGAAGTGCTTAACAATTGTGGTACATGTGGGACAAAAAAGGCACTCATGGCAAGCAAGCATTAGTTTTTGCAAATCTAACTTCAAAGCAACTAGTGAGAGTGATTGCACAGTTTCCATAAACAGGTGAGGGGGACTGGTTGTGGGCACTGTACATTGCGCAGTCCCAACAGCCAAGGGTGCAGCCTAAGGCTTGACACTGCGCAATGCACTGTTCAACATAGGTAGAGACTAGGAGAGATTGTGCATTGCGCAGTCTCAGTGGCCAAGGTGATAGGCTAAGCCATGGAACTGCGCAATGCGCAGTTGGACCAGCCTGTACTACACACTGTGCAGTTCCAGAGGCCAAGCTTTCAGCTTGAGCCTTAGGATTGCGCAGTGCCCAGTTGGGCAAGGTAAAAACTGGCCAAGGAAAGTGCAGATCTGCCCGGTGAAGGTGTGGGAAACAAGCAGATCTGAGTGATGATGTGAGCTTGAGTGCGGATTTGACTAAGTACAGATAAATCAATGTGAATCAAGTGCAGAAACTCAACAAACGGAAGGAAAAACAAATATGCGAGGAGAGTCGCCGAAACGGCGACCATCAATGCAAAAACAAGAAAACCAATGTGACACTTGTGAAAGGCAAACGACAAACTAGAACAACACTTCTACAAGCTAAAATATGTTGAAACGCCAGCAACCATGAAGAGAAACAAGAAAAACAACACTCACACAAGCGATGGTCTACAAGATGGGCTTATATCATCATCCTAGCCCTTAAAGATGGTCTACAAGCATTTTCGATCAACTTGGAGACCCATGAAGTTGTCCTTGTGCCCCCACACCCACTTTGGAGCACCACAGGTTCTTGCTTGGAAAACAAGGGGCCAAACCCTTGTCCACTATGTTTGGAGTCCATATCTACATCATGGCACCCCTTGGACTTTATCAGGCCTCCTCAAAGGCCCAACAACTCTCTTTATTGATCATTCAATCCTCTTGACAGGCTTATTCTTGTATTATTGAGCTATTTGATGGGCTTGTCACCGAAAGTATTGTTATTATGCACATTATTATATTTTAGGGGCATTATTAGTCCAAATTAGGCCATTTGAATCCTTAAAGGGATTGTATAAATAGAAGAGAGGAACTCTCTCTCATTCATCATCACTTGGATTGGGTTATTTTCTCTTGTGAGATTTTTGCTATCCTTCTTGGAGGACGAGTTTGAATGAATGGATGAATTTTGATGTTTGGATCTCTTTCATTTTATCTTGGAGCTTCACTATTGGAATATGTTGATGATTGGATATACTCTTTCTTGCATGTAAGTTCTCTTTTAATGCTATTCTTGTTATTTACTTTTGTCACATGCATGTTGTTGGGATTTTCGCTATACGAAGCTGAAATTTACTGCTTTTCTTATGCAAAATTGTGGAAATTTGATCTTTTATAGCGTTGCATCATGTCATGGGCCATGTATGAATGAGTGAATGTTTGTAGAGATAATTTATGCTAAATACATCTCGATAAGTCATCATTTATTGCAAACCGAAGTATAAATTTCTTGCAGGAGTTGTTCTCATGCTCCAAATACCATGTGAAGTTGTTGAAGGCCTCCTTGATTAGCTGAATTCTTCCCAAACCATAAATTCTCCTTGACTCCATCTCTACCAAAGGAAAAAGGCACTAATCCTCCATTGGTGATCATTTTCAACATTTAATCTTTTCACCTCCCTCTTTTTCTAGGCCTAGCTTACATAGGTCACCTAGGGCATCGATTATCTCACAATCTAGCCATCCAAACACTTCGATTTTTGGTCCACGACTACATTGACGTTTGCTCTAGAGGCCCTCTAAATTTGAAGCAAATCCAACAGTGGGATCTCGAGATATAGCAAGCCCTAGCTCAAAGACCATTTCTTGCCCTAGTTTTCCCTTGGCTAGTGTCCTCATTAGGATCATTGAATTCAAACCTCAAAGAAAATTTGTCCTTTGATCCTCTTCTCCTCCCTAATTAGGTCAAGCCCCTCATTGGGTGATCAACTCCATACCCTTGACCTAATTTTGGGTCTGCTTGGTCCTGTGTGGTCCCACAACCTATTGACACCAATTCCACAAAGATCACACAAAGACCAATTCTCCATAAGGATTTCCAGGCCTAGGAATCATCTTTGCTAGATATATTCCCAAACCCTAGCCTTGAGAATCCTCTTAGCCCTTCCTAGAGAGCATATCACCTTGCTTCTCGAGCAAGAAAGCCATATAATTGAGTCTCTCTTGTGAATAGGCCTTAGGAATCACTCCTTGCCCTCTCATTGTTCCATTCATCTAGTGATTCCCCTTTATACTAGGTCTCCTCCCATCGGTGAAAGTCTGTAAAGAGCAAGGAGCTTTAGCTGAGGTGACAGTGGGCTATTGCTCCATTGTTTCCCTTGACCTAATAGTTGCTCTATAGGATCCCCTCCTAGGACCCCTGCTAGTTTGAGTGGTAACATCTTGGCGTCGTTTCTGGGGACACGAGACGTGTGTTTTGTTCCACATACGACATATTGACATATCATTATTAGCAACTCCACTGGAATAACGAAGCCTTGGTTCTTCATTGAGCTTCAAAGTTAATGATGTAGGGTGAAGCAAGCATCCATCAAAGGCACTTTAATTCACCCTAGCGACTCGATTTTAATCCTAATATGCAAAATCATGAAAAGTGGACTATTGTAAAAGAGAGAATAATCTTGGTCCTACATTTGCAAAAGTCAATGACCAAGACATTCAAGAATTGCAAAGGGATGCGGATAAATATGCTAAATTTTATCAAGATTTATTGGAGGATATGGATAAGGAATTCATGCTAAGGATTCATAGGTCAACACAAAAGCAACTCTACATAATGAGGTGTGCCTATGAGAAGGATCCTAGTCGTCTCCTTGACTTGGTTGGCCTAACTCGTGCTTTTAATATTCTGACTGACCTAATCAATGACAAATATTATAACCAGTGACAAAGCCCCACAAAGGGTAATCAATTGGATGAGGCTATGGAAAGTGAAGTTGAGGCTAACCTCACCTTTCTCAAGGATATTACCCCTGATTACTCTCCTTTTGAGAACCTTGGGGAAGGTGATCCCATTAGCCCCTTGGAAGATCACATTGGAGATTACTTCTGGATTGAAAAGGGAAAATGGGAAATTGTTGGTCCTCAATTTGATCTTGCTCCCATTTATGATACCGACAAGGAGGATGATGTTGAGACGAGTCTTCCATTTCTCTCGGGCATTATTTATGATGACATATCTATCGATACCCTTGGGAAGGAGAGTTATTATTTTCCCTTGCATGAAGAGGAAGTAATCGATTCTCCTTTTAGGAAAGACCCAATCTTTGATACTGATAATGATGAAATCAATAAAGCTCCCACCTATCCTCCTTATGGTTCTATGTTCAAATCACTTGATCCTTTAAATTATGATTTTGAGGAGAAAAATCTCGTTGAATATGAGACTTCACCCTCCCCTTTGCCTTTTTCTCTCGTTCATCATCTTGAGTCTTCCACAAGTGATTCCCTCACCCCTTTTCATATGATCTCCAATGACCATGGGCCCTTTCACCTCCCTAGGTATGATGTTGAGGAAGAACCATCCACTAGATGCATCCCTCCTTCCCCCTCATACCCTCAGGGTTGTGAATACAATCACTCCATTGAGCAACCAATAGGTTGTCCCCTTCCATGTCCCAAGTCTCCTTTCTCTTCCCATCATGACCTTTCGGCATCTACAAAGCATAATATTATGAGCAGTGATTGTGATAGGGAGTTCTTAAGGGTGATCATTCATTCCACCATTGTGTACTTAGAGGGAAAGCCCCGCACTTCTAGATTGACTTATTTTCCTTCTCCTACGGTTTCCTCTTACCTCATGTGGAAATCATATTTTCCCACCTCCCACCCGCTTCATCCTCCATGTGATTGTGTCTGCATTCACGTTGGGATTTGCTACACAAGTAATCATATAGGCAGGCATGTGTATATTGATTTGATGATATGTTGGTTGCACTGGCTTTATGATTACACTTAGCATGGGCATTACACTATATGCATGTTAGGGTAGGATGCATTGCATGCTCATTTTCTCATTAGAACTAACATCATATGATATTTTCATGATAGATTAGTTGGATTTAGATTAAACATGCATTTTACTTTCTTGTTGATTTTACAGCGTAATACTAAGAATGGGTGATCATAAGACACCACGAAAACGTGTGCTTGGTGTTGATTTGGGGTAGCATCGAATGTGATCTAGCCACGAAAATAGGTGGAGAGGCTAAAGCACATGAGATCTCCAAGACCCAAAAATGGTTTGGGCAGAATCTAACCGGTTTGACAGATATTAAAATAATTAATATTTTTAATGGAGTTCCTAAGTCTAAACTTAGGAAAAATAAAATATTAATGGGTATTAATATAAAATTGGGTTAGAATGGTCCAAAAGTCATGGATCAAGCCAAATCTAATCTTAGCCATTGGTTAGAGATTTAATCTCGGTCGTTGATGGACCAACAAGAAAAGTATAAGAGGAGGCTTGAGGGTCAATTGGAAAACACACCAAGAGAGATCAAGAACTCGATTTTCTGGGGCAGGGTTTGCTGAGGAAATTAAGTGAGTGACCTGAGTTGCAACTGAGGGGCAGTGAATACATAGCAGAGAGGCAGAGTTAGTACCAAGAGGATCAGCGCAGAGCCAAGAGAGGGACGCAGAGCCAGCGAGAGGCCACGCAGAGGCAGCCAAGAGCTGCACAGAGCCAGAGAGGGCCAGCATGAGAGACGCAGAGGGTCCAGAGGCTGACGCAGAGGCTCCAAAAGCTGACGCAAAGCCCAGAGAGGCTGACGTTGGGCCAGAGAAGTTGACGCAGCGCTGGGAGCATTTCGTGGGACAGACTGAGAGCTGGAGAGCCGGATAGGCTGACGCAGTCCCTATCAGAGTGACGCAGAGCAGAAGAAGCTGCATTGTTGTTGTGGGATCGTTCATCCGGTGATTTAGCTGGAATATCTGTCTCCAACTGAGAGGTACTACTGCCGAGGGCATTCTCTGTTGGGTGAGCCATTTCTGGCACCCAGGTTGTATTCTGAAACTGCATAATAATAAAACCTCTGAATAGCTGCACCAGTTTTCCTGCATTGGATTTTTCCGGGGACATTAGTCCAAAAACAATGGTGTCACTTGTGTGCTTGTTTACTTTCAGTTGATGATCTATATGTGTTGATATTATACTTGTATTTATTTTCAGTATTTACATGGTAAATAACTTGTTAAGTAATTGAACAAGTAGGAAGAAATAAATCAGATAGTACAGGAAGAATTTCTAATGGGTTAAACTTAGAAATTCCAACATGGTATCAGAGCATGGTTGCAGATCACTGGATAACTAAAGGCATCATCCAAGCAAAGTAGTAGCAAAAAACAGTTGTCCCAAGTGACAGAAGTTGTTCCTAGCAGAAAGCAGCAAGGAAGGGGTGACGCAGAGTGCCTGCATCATCAGTTCGAGCCAAGAGGAGGATCAGCGCAGTGGCAAAGAGGAGCAGACCTGACCTACGTAGTGCCCGGTCATCTTTCTCAGCCAGGAAGGATTGACGTTGTGGCCAGGAGGTGCAGATTTTGTCAATGTCAGGATTGCGTAGAGCCTAGAGGCTCAGTTCTTCAAGTTGCTGAGGTATAGGGGGCTGCAGATAATTTGCAGAGCGAAGCTGGTGGGGTACTGTGGTCAGAACAGTACCTAACAGGGCAAGACCAAGGAGGAGGGATTTCTAGAAAGGAAATCGAGACTCAGAGGGAGTCAAACCGAGGACTTCCAGGAGGGAAGTAAAGAGACTCAGAGGAGTCGGAAGAAGAGCAGCAAGATGGCAATGAATGGGCTGAGAGATCAGGATAGACTGGACGGAGCTTCCAACTTTGTAGTTTAGAAGGCCAAGATCTTGTCCATTCTAGACAGGTATCGCATCAAGCACTTCGCCTTGAAAACGATAGCGATCCCAGTTGACCCAGCTAAAAATGAGAAGTACGAGGAGGCAATGGCCAGGGCAAAGTGCATCATCCTTGATGGGGTCAAGGATCATGTGGTGTCGCATATTGCCGAGAAGGACACGACAAATGAGATGTGGGAGGCCCTGAAGAAATTGTACCAGCATACTTCCATGCAGAGGAAGATGTTACTTGAAAATTAGTTGTGGTCAAACCTGATGCAGAAGGGAGAGCAGATAGATGTCTTCCTCGGTGGATTAAAGGAGATCCATGATCAACTTACTTCCATAGGGGCCACAACAAATCAGGAACTGATGGTGAGGACCGCATTGAACGCAGTCTCAAAGGATTGGGAGGTATTTGTACAGAGCATACTGGGCAAGTCGAGCCTTCCAGATTGGGAGGAACTGTGGGTGGCTCTTCGTCAAGAAGAGATCAGAGGGGTGACCAAGGCGGGGAGTAGCGGAGAAGGGGCTAGAATCAAAAAGGAGGAAGAAGAAGATGCGACTCCCGCATCTGCGGGAAAGCAAGAGAAGAGAAAGAAGGACCTCTCCAACGTCAAATGCTTCCATTGTGGGGAACTGGGTCACTATGCGAACCAGTGTCCAAGGAAGAAGAGTAAGGGAGAGGCTTCTGAGACCAAGGCAGCGCCAGTAAGGGCAGAGAAAGAAGTGGAGACAGATGACGACTGTGCCATGAGTGCTCATGCGCCACTTGAGAGGAAGTGGGGAGACATCGAGCTGTAGTCAGACGGACTATAGGCGATGAGGGGCAGGATCCTCGAGGTACCCAACCTCTTGGATTATACCTTGCTACGGGAGCCCCGAAGAGGAGTAGCAGGACTGGTAGATGTCGGTAGAGACGGATGCGGATGGAGTGACAGAGGGTGCTACAGTGCAGGAGTCCCGGGACAGCGTGAGGCAACAATGCGAGATGCATGGAGTTGTTGCAGCAATGCAGAGGTCAGTAGAGGGAGCACTTGTTAGCGACAGAGGGAGCTTCAGCATCGGGAGTGTTTCTAGCCTGACAAAGATGTCAAAATTGGGAGGATCAGTTACTTACTTCTCAGTAACTGAGTTGCAGTGCAACGGTTAGCAGTGCCAGTGCTATGGGTAGCACGATGCAGCATGATGAGAGTGGATGTAGTGCAGATGAAGCAGTGGCAGTGGCAGGGCCATGGGCAGCAACACAGATGCAGAGAGAGTTGTCGTACAGATGCAGCAGTGGCAGTGGCAGGGTCATGGGTAGCAGTACAAGATGCAATAGTGCAGAGGATGTTGGGCGGGGAGCCCTAGCATCAGCACAGGGACCGATGCTAGATGATCAGGGTGATACTTAGTAAGGAGTATTACTAGAGCACAGTCCTCGCTAAGAGGGAGTGTTGATTTGGGGTAGCATTGGATGTGATCTAGCCACGAAAATTGGTGGAGAGGCTAAGACACATGAGATCTCCAAGACCCAGAAATGGTTTGGGTAGAATCTAACCGGTTTGAGAGATATTAAAATAATTAATATTTTTAATAGAGTTCCTAAGTCTTAACTTAGGAAAAATAAAATATTAATGGGTATTAATATAAAACTGGATTAGAAAAGTCATGGATCAAACCAAATCTAATTTTAGCCGTTGATTAGAGATTTAATCCCGGTCATTGATGGACCAACAAGAAAAGTATAAGAGGAGGCTTGAGGCTCAGTTGGAGAACACACCAAGAGAGATCAAGAACTCGATTTTCTGGGGCAGGGTTTGCTGAGGAAATTAAGTGAGTGACCTGAGTTGCAGCTAAGGGGCAGTGAATACATAGCAGAGAGGCAAAGTTAGTACAAGGAGGATCAGCGCAGAGCCGGGAGAGGGACGCAGAGCTAGCTAGAGGCCACGCAAAGGCAACCAAGAGCTGCGCAAAGCTAGAGAGGGCCAGCGTGAGAGACGCAGAGGGTCCAGGGGCTAACGCAAAGGCTCCAGAAGCTGACGCAGAGCCTAGAGGCGTTGACGCTGGGCCAGAGAAGCTGATGCAGGATCTAGACGCAGTGCTGGGAGCATTTCGTGGGACAGGCTGAGAGCTGGAGAGCCGGATAGGGTGACGCAGTCCCTATCAGAGTGACGCAGAGCAGAAGAAGCTGCATTGTTGTTGTGGGATCGATCATCCGGTGATTTAGCTGGAATATCTGTCTCCAACTGAGAGGTACTACTACCGAGGGCATTCTCTATTGGGTGAGCCATTTCTGGCAACCAAGTTGTATTCTGAAACTGCATAATAATAAAACCTCTGAAGAGTTGCATCGGTTTTCCCGCATTGGGTTTTTCCAGGAACATTAGTCCAAAAACAACCGTGTCACTTGTGTGCTTGTTTACTTTCAGTTGATGATCTGTATGTGTTGATATTATACTTGTATTTACTTTCAGTATTTACATGGTAAATAACTTGTTAAGTAATTGAACAAGTAGGAAGAAATAAATCAGATAGTACGGGAAGAATTTCTAATGGGTTAAACTTAGAAATTCCAACACTTGGTCTTTGATATGTGCAGGTAATGGCCTACGGTACCAAGAGATTGTTGGTGTTCTCATGACCTCCCATTCGAGTAGCTTCGCTCACTTCCAGAGACATCATGTCCGAGTTGGAGCCAGATGTTACCCACCACTTTGTGGGTGATATCCCTAGAAGAATTTTTTCTCCAAGATGGTCCTCAGTCGGTAGCCCCTTACAGCCACCAAATAGCTTGATGTACCATTATCTCTACCACTTGAGCCAGCCATGTGATTCCTCAACCACTTGTCATGAATATATGTTTGAAGGTGGGCCTCCGGACCCCAAAGGTATGGCCTTTCATTGGTATACTTGGGTAATTTTCCTTACTTGTCATGGGCACTTTTGGGCATGGATTGGTGGGGGAATTCAGCGGAAAGAGTGGGTTAGGTCTGTATTCTTGTCTCCACTGCCTGATTTCATGGTTACCCTTGTACCCTAGTCCCGTGGGATCTCCTTTACTGGCCATTAGCTTTAGGGTTGGCACTACATGGGAAACCCCAATTTTGGTTGCGTGGTCCCGCTTCCCGACACCATCTACATCACTCCCTTTCCACTCATTTAAGCCCCATTCCTCTCTTTTCCCATTCAGGTCCACATGTGTCCACCGGGTCCACATAGGGTTAGCCTCCCCCTCCCCATGTCCACACCTTGGGTCGGGCCTGATACGATGCCCCAGAGGTTAATGCAGCTAAAAAGAAAAGAAAAAGCATAATTTGGCCGCTCCCAACAGGAAATGTACCACAAAATGCAAAAGATGGTGGGGACATACAAATTTAACACGTGGGCAAAAGCCAAACATGAGCTCTACCCCTTATCCATGGCCATCACCCCAGTTCCTATGGGCCCTAGATGAGCCCCCTCCATCATTAAGAAACCCATGGTGGGTGATGAACTGCTCCACCTTAAGGGGGTATCCACTACTATATATTACATATCATGCTCTCATCCCCCAGAACCTCGAGCAGTTATGAAGAAAAATCAAACAAAGGCAACAGGCATATGAAGAAGGGTGGGAAAACAAAGGTCGAGGTAACTCATGTACCACGATTTGCTCCCTCCTGCACTGTTATGAAACCAGCTCACAAAAAGATAGAAAATATAGATAAGTGTCTTAGAAATAAGCCTCTTCGAGGGGGCAACCTCCTTTACATTACACAAATGAACAATTCTTGGATGATACAAATGACAAAATCTCCTTTCTATATATAGGAGTCTAAGGGGTCATAATATAATCAGAACCGACATAACAATAATAATGTAAGGGCACAATAATAACAATAGTGGGCTTCTATGGGGCACAATAATAACAATATGGGGACTACATAGGCACAACAATATAATAAGAGGGTTGTATTAATAACAATAAGGGGTTACACTAGTAGTATAGGGACCTAACATGCCCCTCCTTCAAAAAGTGTTGTCCTCAATGCTTAATTAGTTCTTGATGCTTCTGTATAAAATTCCTGTCCTCTCATGTGGAATCTTCAGCGGGTAAGTTCTTCCACTTGATGAGATACTCTGAAATTGATCGATTTCCTAACTGTCGGTTCTTGTTTCTGTGACTGCTCCAAGCTCCAATATGATTTTTCCTTCCTCGTCAAGTTCTGGTAATATTGTTTGAACTGGGATCTTCTGCAACTTTTCAATGAGTGGCCACACTTCTTCGTCCTTCTTCCATTCATCCCTTGCTTCGTTTATCCAATCTGGTTGCATAATAGAAATAGCACAAAACACTGCTTCCACATCCTCATCCTTTCTTGAGAGTGCATCAACATTTTGCTTCTCTTTTTCGTAGATGATTTCAAAGTCATAACCCAACATATTTGTGACCCATTTTTTCTGTTCTTCTAAAGATAATCTTTGTTCTAAAAAGTATTTAAGACTATCATGATCCATTTTTACCTTGAAGTGTCTTCCCATTAGGTAAGGTCGTCATTTCTTAAGTGCATGTAGTATTGCCAACATTTCCTTCTCATAAATAGTTTGCTTGACATGTAGCCGTAAAAATACCCAATCGTCTACATCAAAACTTCTTTCACTGCGATGTTGATCTGCCTGTTGTTTCATTCGATTCTACACCAAAGTGGCGTTATCCTTTAAAAGTTGGAGAACTTGTTGTTGATGCTCGATGTGATCTTTCACTTCTTGAATCTTTTTCTTCTTGATATGTCCTTCTATCTTGAGAGTTTGAGGAGTCGTAATTTCTTCCAATGCATTACAAGATATGGTTGGATTCATTTCTTGATGCTCGATGTGATCTTTCACTTCTTGAACATTTTTCTTCTTGATATGTCCTTCTATCTTGATAGTTTGAGGAGTGGTAATTCCAGCCAATGCATTACAAGATATGGTCGGATTCATTTCTTCTTTCTCGATGTGATCTTTCACTTCTTGAACCTTTTTCTTCTTGATATGTCCTTCTATCTTGCGAGTTTGAGGAGTGGTAATTCTTGCCAATGCTTTACAAGATATGGTCGAATTTATTTCTTCTTTCTCTGGGGTTGGTTCCTGGTGTATATCCTCTTCTTTTGATGTTTCTTGATCATTTTCTTCCTCCTCTTCATAATCTATGTAAAATAATTTCTTCTCAGCACACTTATGACCTTTAGTGTATTTGCTATCACAATTGTAACAAAGCCCTTTTTCTCTTTTTTCTTCCAATTGTTGTCGTGTAAACCTTGTAGGTTGTGGAAGGCTAGAAGAAAAAACACTTCCATAATTATAGTCATGAGTGGTGGGATTCCTTGTTTCCATAATTTCACTTTCAATTTTTTTTGCCAACCTGAATGCCTTCTCCAATGAATCAGGTTCCCAAAAACAAACCTCATGTTGAATGTTATCATTTAAAGTGTCCCTATGAAGACATCAATCCTTTGCTTCTCTGGAATATCATTTACCCTTATATTCAATTTTTGAAAGTCCTCAATGTGCTCTGCCATTGAACCCTTGTGTTTGAAATTTATCAATTGGATAAAGAAGGTGTTACTCTTTGTATCCACATAATGTGCTATCATTTCTTCCATGAAAATTGACCAAGTGACAAGTGCTTTACGAGAACAAAGCCCTTTATACCATAAAACTTGTTTTGGTTCTAAATATAAAGATGCAATATGTACCTTCTGTAACAGTTGAACCTCATGTGGATCAAAATATTGCTCCATCTATAGTATCCAATTTACCGGATCCTTGCCATCAAACTTCCTCATATCACCTTTTCTTGATTTTAGGAGATTGATCTTGCAACGACTGTAACTCGGTAATTTCAGATCTCCAAGTTCTGAAATTTCATCGTGCAGTAGCCCTCTGAGTCCTCTTTCTAACCCCGCAAGTCTAATCAGAGTTTAATTCTCCAAGAAAGAGTTATGCCCAATCTCCTAAGATGACCTAATTATTAATGTTTAAGTAGAGCGAACTTGTGCGACGTACCACGTGTCACTGTTTCGAACTTCGGATCTGAAAAATATACACAAAAAACTAAAGTCTGTCCTCTTTCGGTAACTTCTTGCGAAATTTCAATTTGTTGCTCAGAGAAAAAGTTATGACGATTTTCCCAAGGTCACCTGTTTAGAATGTAATTCAAGAGTCTGCAAAAACCCTAACTTCCTCAGATTATATCTCCGAAAATATAGTCAGAAAAGATCTGAGATTCGGACCCGAGCTTCATCAAGATTTCAACTCAAATGGGTTTTAATTTCAAAGTCTAAACCTTTGTAGAAAAAATATTATAGCGAAAATTCCACGATGACCTGTTTGAGATGAAATTTTGGAGCTTGCAAAAACCCTAACTTCCTCAAATCATATCTCTGAAAATATAGCGAGACAAGATCTGAAATTCGGACCCGAGGTTCAGACCGATCTCTTCTCAAATGGTTTTTTTTTTTAGCTTCTGAAACTTCGTAGTGAAAAATTTATAGCAAAAATTCCACGATGACCTGTTTGGAGCAGCGAAACCCTAGAATCCAAAGCTCTGATACCAAATGTTATGAAACCAGCTCACAAAAAGATAGAAAAGATAGATAAACGCCTTAAAAATAAACCTCTTCGAGGGGGCAACCTCCTTTACATTACACAAATGAACAATTCTTGGATGATACAAATGACAAAACCTCATTTCTATATATAGGAGTCTAAGGGTCATAATATAATCAGAGCCAACATAGCAATAATAATGTAAGGGCAAAATAATAACCATAGTGGGCTTCTATGGGGCACAATAATAACAATATGGGGACTACATGGGCACAACAATACAACAAGGGGGTTGTACTAATAACAATAAGGGGTTACACTAGTGGTATAGGGACCTAACATGCACTCATATACCCAGGTGAAGACTTCCCTTATTATAGCTACCCCTGTGCCTTGACATGTGGTCTAGATGATCCCCCTAATCCCCACTCCATTCCATAGCTATATCATGTGCCACCTATCACTTGAGGGATGTACAATGGACATGCCACCCCCTTTAAAGGTTGAAACCACCTAATAGGGTCCTTGATTAACACCCTTATTGAGCTTGGAGACACTTGTACATGCCAAAGCCCACTATGGAAGGGCATGCCACCCTAAAGTGCCCCATTGGTTCCATGACTTGTAAGCTCTTTTACTTCATTATTCTAATGATTTGTTGTAATGGAGAGCAAGGGAACGCATTCGATCTTATGCAAAATTGCAGGTGGGTTTCCATTTGGGGCTTTGTCTCCCTATACAGGGTCCTAGCCCTCCGAAAGGCCACATTGGCACTTGTAGGGTGAGCGTTGAGAGCCTTGGGCCTCCACCATAGCAGAGAGTACTTCATGGATCCCCAACACCACTCATTGATTGTTCATGTTCCACCTTTTCGATGAGAATGATGCACCTAGTTCACTATGCCCAATCGATTCCACACTTGCACCATACACTTGGCAGATGTTCCAAGGTCCAGATGATGTCTCACGTTCCAAGGGGAGGGCTTATATCATCATCCTAGCCCTAACAGATGGTTTACAGGCATTTTCGATCCACTTGGAGACCCATGAGGATGTCTTTGTGCCGCCCCACCCACTTTGGAGCACCATAGGTTCTTGCTTGGAAAACAAGGGGCCAACCCTTGTCCACTATGTTTGGAGTCCATTTATACATCATGGCACCTCTTGGACTTCATAGGCCTCTTCAAAGGCCCAACGGCTCACTTTGTTGATCATTCGATCCTCTTGAGAGGCTTATTCTTGTATTATTGAGCTATTTGGTGGGCTTGGCACCAAAAGTATTGTTATTATGCACATTATTTTATTTTAGGGGCATTATTAGTCCAAATTAGGCCATTTGAATCCCTTAGAGGATTGTATAAATAGAAGAGAGGAGCTCTCTCTCATTCATCATCACTTGGATTAGGTTATTTTCTCTTGTGAGATTTCCGCTACCCTTCTTGGAGGACGAGTTTGAATGAATGGATGAATTTTGATGTTTGGATCTCTTTCATTTTGTCTTGGAGCTTCACTATTGGAATATGTTGATGATTGGATATACTCTTTCTTACATGTAAGTGCTCTTTTAATGCTATTCTTGTTATTTACTTTTGTCACATGCATGTTGCTAGGATTTTCACTATACTAGGCTGAAATTTATTGCTTTTCTTATGTGAAATTGTGGAAATTTGATCTTTTATAGTGTTGCATCATGTCATGGGCCATGTATGAATGGGTGAATGTTCCTAGAGATAATTTATGTTAAATACATCTCGATAAGTCATCATTTATTGCAAACCGAAGTATAAAGTCCTTGCAGCAACTGTTCTCATGCTCTAAATGCCATGTGAAGTTGTTGAAGGCCTCCTTGATTGGGTGAATTCTTCCCAAACCATAAATTCTCCTTGACTCCATCTCTCCCAAAGGACAAGGCACTAATCCTCCATTGGTGATCATTTTCAATGCTTATTCTTTTCACCTCCCTCTTTTTCTAGGCCTAGCCTACATAGGTCACCCAAGGCATCGATTATCCAAACACTTCGATTTTTGGTCCACAACTACGTTGAGATTTGCTCTAGAGGCCCTCCAAATTTGAAGCAAATCCGACAGTGGGATCTCGAGATATAGCAAGCCCTAGCTCAAGGACCATTTTTTGCCCTAGTTTTCCCTTGGCTAGTGTCCTCATTAGGATCATTGAATTCAAACCTCAAAGAAAATTTGTCCTTTGATCCTCTTCTCCTCCCTAATTAGGTCAAGCCCCTCATTGGGTGATCAACTCCATACCCTTGACCTAATTTTGGGTTCGCTTGGTCCTGTGTGGTCCCACAACCTATTGACGCCAATTCCACAAAGATCACACAAAGACCAATTCTCCATAAGGATTTCTAGGCCTAGGAATCATCTTTGCTAGATATATTCCCAAACCCTAGCCTCGAGAATCCTCTTAGCACTTCCTAGAGTTCATATCACCTTGCTTTTCGAGCAAGAAAGCCATATAATTGAGTCTCTCTTGTTAATAGGCCTTAGGAATCACTCATCGCCCTCTCATTGTTCCATTCATCTAATGATTCCCCTTTATATTAGGTCTATTCCCATCGGTGAAAGTCCATAAAGAGTAGGGAGCTTTAGCTAAGGTGACAGTGGGCTATTGCTCCATTGTTGCCCTTGACCTAGTAATTGCTCTATAGGATCCCCTCCTAGGACCCCTGCTAGTTTGAGAGGTAACATGGCCAAAACCACCAAATCTAGAGGTTGCATCAAACTGAAGTTTTGTTTCTTATTGTGCCTTTTTTGCGCAACCTCCTCTATTTTAATGTATTTTTTCCTTTGTTCCATTGATACTTTAGGACAAACTGAGATCCCTATGGCACTCTTATTGTCATCACTCTTCATTACCCAAAAGATGCCTCCTCACACGAGTATATGAACCGCTATAAGGTTTTCCACCATGACAATCATGAGGGCATATAAATTTAAAGGTTCCACCACCTCTCCTCCCCTCAAGTTTTGTCACAAATCTCCACAAGGGTGTCAATGAACCTTTTCCCCCTTGTATTTCATTTCCCTCTTCATCCCCCTTCCCTTCAAACCCTTCCTCATCATCATATATTGGGTCACTATGAGTGTGACCACTATCCTCTTCTTCCATTTCTTCCCTTTGATGCCTACCCCCCCACCAATGCCATGAAAACCAAAAATGGAATAATAAGCCAAAAGAACACCATGAAAACCAAAAATGGAATAATCAACCAAAAGAACACCATTTTTATTGAATTAAGGATTCTGTGATCCATATCAAGTTTTTGAGACATGTTTTCGACGACAAATGAATTTTGATGTGATTATCGCCAAAAACATGTCTCAAAAACACCATTTTTCTCAGAGTTTAGATAGACAACCTGCAATAAAATGAGGAAGAAGAAGGAATGGGAAAGAGTAGGAGAAGAGGAAAAATCACAAACAAAAAATACAAGGAGGGAGTTGGGGTTTGCACTTACCTCTTTAGCTCTTGAGAAGTTGAGGTAGATGGCAGCCTTTGTTATCTCCTCCAAGCTCCTCTTTCTTCACTCCTCCAAGCTCTATTTGCTTTCTTCTCCAACCTCTCATGAATCTGCCCTCAAAATTATGCTACCGCCTTTGCTCTCTTCTCCTCTCTTCTCCAAGCTCAACCAAATGAGATGAGAGAATGAGGAAAACAGAGGAGGAAGAGGCCTTTAAACCTCATCCTCACTCTTCCCTCATCTCTAAACCAGCCCTAGGTCTCACCCAAACCAAAGTTAAAGATATATTAAAAAAAAAATAAGTGGCACCCATGGAACGGTACATGTTTATCCAGAACCACGTATGAAGTGTTGTGGAACCTTGGTTCAAACATGCACAGAATTGTGGTTCCATGTCTGGAACTCTGCATGGAACCATCATGGTTCCACAGTGGCAAGAACCATGAAATTTTGTCAGAACCGCGATTTCAAATTTTGGGAACTTGATTTCTGTTCCTTAGAAATAAGCTGAAGGAAATTAAGAAGGGCAAAGATGAGAGTGTGCAAGCATATTTCTTAAGAATCACCGAGATCAAGAATGATCTCCTATCTATTGTGGAAGTAGTTCCTGACAGGGAAATGACTATCACAACTCTTGGAGGACTGCCACCTGAATGGTATATATTCAGGACTACTCTTCTCAACAATAATGTCATCCCAGGATTTGAGGAATTGATGGCTAGATGTATTCAAGAAGAGACAAGGATGGAAGAGCAAGAAATGCCTGCACTTAAAGGCCATCCCTCTGCCTTTTCTTCTCATGCTAAAAGAAGAAACAATTATGGGGCTAAATCCAAAGGAAAGGCTGGACTGAAGGGTGGAAGAAAAGGACGATGTTACAATTGCAATAAAATGGGCCACTATGCAAGGGAGTGCCCTGTCAAAACGAACTCACACCATGACGATGACCAAAATCACTCTCAAGGCAATCAAAGGAATGGCAGGTCCAATGGCAGAGGTAAAAGAAATGTCGGAAATCAAGGAAGAGGACAACCCTTCAAGAAGGCAAGAAACTCCAGGTATGAATCTAACGTTGTTAACAATAAGCAAGATGAATATTGTCTACCAGCGGCCCTCTCTACTACTGCTCCCTCGGACACGCTGGGAAATTGGCTTATTGATAGTGGTGCCTCAAGGCACTTCACTGGTTTCAAAGAAGCTCTCTCTAATCTGATAAAGAAGGAGAGCAACCTGGAAATTGTTCTTGGGGACAATGCAAAATATCCCGTGAAAGGCGTAGGGAATGTCACTCTTCAATTGAATCAGGGTAATACAATCCATTTGCAAGAAGTCCTATATGTACCTGATCTCAAAAAGAACTTGGTGTCCGTTTCGGCAATGGAAGACAAAGGCTACAAGGTAACCTTCATCGATGGCAAGGTATGTGTATGGAAAAAGAATTTTAAAGAAGCTTTCACTCTTGGGTTTCGAGTCGATTCATTATATCAAGTCGGAGGAAGTCCGCTGGGTGTCATGTCTTGTGACACATCACTTCAGTCCGAACTATGGCATCGGAGGTTTGCTCACCTTCATTATAAATCTCTACCCAATGCAAGACAAATGGTGACAGGGATGCCCGAGTTCCGAGTAGAGCAAGAAGGTGTATGTCTTGGATGTGCCAAAGGAAAGCTCAAAAGGGGACCATTCCCCTCAAGCCAAAGCAAGACCTCCAATATATTACAGTTGGTTCACTCAGACATATCTGGTATGATGCCTGTGAACTCTTTGGGAGGATATTTATATTACCTCACTTTTACAGATGATTATTCTCGCAAGACTTGGATATACTTCTTGAAAAAGAAGGATGAAGTGTTCACTTGGTTTCGTCACTTCAAAGCCTTGATCGAGAATCAAACCAAAAAGAAGATCAAGATCTTAAGGACTGATAATGGGACTGAGTATGAATCCAATGAGTTCCATGACTTTTGCAAAGAGGCTGGCATTAAGAGGGAGACTACAACACCATATACTCCTGAGCAGAATGGTGTGGCGGAAAGGAAGAATCGTACGATTGTGGAAATTGTTTGTGCTATGCTTCACGATCAAAGACTTCCGAAGTTTCTATGGGCCGAAGCTGCGAATATCGCCATATATGTGCAAAACCGATGCCCTCATCAAGCATTGGGTTCCAAGACTCCCGAAGAGATGTTCACTGGTAAGACACCTAACGTATCTCATTTTAGAATTTTTGGAAGTCCGGTATAATTTCATGTGCTGAAGGAGAAGAGGAATGAATTGGGTGCATCTGGAAAGAAACGAATCTTCATGGGTTATAGCGAAAACACTAAGGGCCATAGAATCTATGTGGCTAGTCAAAGGGAAATCGAGATTAGCCATGATGTCACCTTTGACGAAAATATGGCTCTTAGCAAGGTTGACAATCTTCCTACTCAAAGGGGATCCAAAGACGCTGACACTAGGGAACCAAAGGAAAAGGAAGATGAGACGATGCCCGATGTGGAAGAACCTATGGGTCCTATTAATCCCCCTCCACAAGAGCCTTCCTCTTCTAGGAAGAGGCCTTCATGGCTTAGGGGAACACTTGATGATGCTGAAGGGCACATTGCACCCAGAGGAACCTTCCAGGAAAGTAAGAAGCCGACCAGGTATCAGGGATACTTGACCATCATAAGCACGATCATCCAAAATGAGCCTTCGTCATTCGTTGAAGTTGTCAAGCATCAAATATGGAAGGATGCTATGACTGAGGAATATGAGTCCATCATGAAAAATGATCTCTGGGATGTGGTCCCCAACAATGTTGTAGGAAGCGTCCCCCCCCCCCCGGTTCTAAGGCCCGAAGCGCGTCCCGTGCGGATTTGTACAGGAAGCGTCCCTGGAAGCGCGCTTCCGCCTGTTTTGGACGCTTAGTAGATATATTCACAATTTACTACTTTTGTCATAGATTACTCATTAGACTTGTAGGCTTGTGAATTTGAATTTTGAACCTTTTTTGTCTTGGCGGTGACCGAGTGACATATTTTGTAAACATTATTATTTGAATTTTGGAGATGACAAATGTTGACAGTTGCTCACTTGCTAGATAAATCATAATATGCTCTATGTTTTATGTTTTATAATATGCTTAAATGTTTTATGTTTTATAATATGCTAAAAAATTTGATGTATATTTGTAATCGCTAGAATATAGATGGTTGATGTACATACTAGTAACTACAATGGAATCATGGATGCCATATCTATCTTGATTTATGTAAAAATATGCATGTTTTCATGTCTTCTACAACTAATTTGGTATTTGGGATGTTTGTTTTGAGTATAAATGCAAAAAAATATAAAAATATGTATATATATATATAGCAGACGCTTTGCTTCCTAGATTTTTGGAAAATGACGCTTCCGCGTCCCCGCTTCGTGCAACATTGGTCCCCAGACCCCAGGACAAAGCAGTTGTCACTTCGAAATGGCTTTACAAGATAAAGCATGCAATTGACGGAAATGTGGAAAAGTATAAGGCTCATTTTGTCGCTCGTGGCTTCTCTCAGAAGGAAGGTATAGACTATGATGAGATATTTGCACCTGTTGCCCGATATACCACCATCCGCTCGATCATAGCCCTTGCTGCTTCGCAAGGATGGAACCTACATTAGATGGATCAAAGAGGAGGTCTATGTGGAGCAGCCCGAAGGATTTGAGATTCATGATCGAGAATCTCATGTGTGCAGGTTGAAGAAGGCCTATGGGCTGAAGCAAGCACCCCGAGCGTGGTATGAGAGGATCGATAGCTACTTGATGAAGCTGGGATTCACTAGGAGTGAAGCTGACCCTAACCTTTACTTTAAGGTTGAAGATGACAATCCTCTCATACTGGTGCTATACGTTGACGACCTCTTTCTAACAGGTGCAGACCCTCTCATTCACAAATGTAAGAGGGAGTTGGCTTCTGAATTTGAGATGGATCTAGGACTGATGCACTATTTCCTAGGACTAGAAGTCTGGCAGAAGCCAGGGGAGATTTTCCTATCTCAATGAAAATATGTGGTGAAGATATCGGAGAGATTCGGTATGGTGGATTGCAAGCCCATGACTACCCCGATGGAAACTTCAAGAAGTTAAGTGGTAGTGCTGCCAGACCCGTTTTACGAAATGTTACCGAGTATCGTCAACTCATCGGAGCATTGATGTTCTTGGTGAACTCTCGTCCGGATATATGTTTTGCAGTCAACACGTTGAGTCAATATATGGTTGAGCCTCACCACTCACATTGGATTGGTGCCAAGAATCTGTTGAGATATCTTTGTGGCACAATCATTCATTGGTTGAGATACACTACCAGAGATGTGAGACTACATGGATATACTGATGTTGATTGGGCAGGCAGTGTGATGGACCGAAAGAGCACTTCCCGGTGCTATTTCTCTTTGGGATCTACCTCGATATCCTGGATGAGCAAGAAGCAGAAGTCGATGGCTTTGAGCACCACCGAGGCAGAGTACATTGCTGCTAGTATGGCCTCTTGTGAGGCAATCTGGTTGCGAAAGCTCTTTAGTGAGTTGTTTGGATTTACATTGGATACCATCGTGATCCTGTGTGACAACCAGAGCGGGATTCGTTTATCAAAGAATCCCGTATTTCATGATCGCTCCAAGCATATCGATATCAGGTACCACTATATTCGGGATATGGTGCAGCGGGGAGCAATAAGGCTCCAACATATCAATACAAATGAACAGGTCGTCGACATTTTGACGAAGCCGTTGGGAAAGGTCAAATTCTTGACTTTCCGAGAACGACTTAGTGTCGTTCAGAGACCCTCTTATGAGGGTCGAGTATGATTTATTGAGCTCTGAGAGCTCCAGAGGGGCGCGGGGTACTTCTTGGAGCGACATTTGACCATAGGGGACTCACCATTCCCTGGTGGTGCACTATGTACAGGGTGAAAGGTTCAACCTTCCCCTGTGACACCACGTGGCGACTGTGGAACAGGATGATTAGATATCCTATGGGCCAGGATGATTAGTTCTTCGTGGCGACTGTGGAACAGGATGATTAGTTCTTCGTGGCGACTGTGGAACAGGATGATTAGTTCTTCGTGGCGACTGTGGAACAGGATGATTAGTTCTCCTGTGGGCCAGGATGATTAGTTCTCCGTGGTGATTGTGGAACAAGATGATTAGTTCTCCTGTGGGCCAGGATGATTAGTTCTCCGTGGCGATTGTGGAACAAGATGATTAGTTCTCCTGTGGGCCAGGATGATTAGTTCTCCTGTGGCGATTGTTGGATAGGATGATTCGTTCTCCTGTGGACAGGATGATTAGTTCTCCTGTCAAGGCATCCTACCCATGCAGTTTGGGACTCATGGGAAGTACCTCTCATCTAATCAATGAGTAGGGAAATGGGGTTAGGGACCATTAGTAGTACTATCGATGGACACATCGTTGTATCTACCGTACTCCCTATGCTAGGATGACCTCCATTGATCTGGGATCAATGATACTAATCTGGGATTAGTGAGAGTGGTATGACACACTCTGAGACTGACTTCGGGTCAGTGGAGGATGGTATGATACATCCTCAATCATTTCTTCTTCTTCATAGTTCACGCAGAGAAGAGCAGAGCAAAGCAAGGCCAAGCAGTGCAGGGCAGTGCATTTGATGGTTGGGATAGTAGCGACGGTCAGACGGATTGCAGATGGAGTTCTCCCTAGTTGAGAGGGAGTGTTAAAATTGGCAACTAGGGCCAAACTCCATGTGGGTCACCTCATTTATGGCAGCTGATATTTTTCCTAGATTACTCTTGTTGAGAGGTGTAGGATTGATCTAAAGATCATCCGATTCCGACAAGTATTTATGGAGATATGAATTTATTTGTATTTACTTGACAAATTGTCAAGGTTGACCAGCAGTTAAATGTGTGGCACACATGCCCAGTGAATCACATAAATACAAGAGAGATTGATTCATTTTCTCATCATCTCATCTCACTCATTCTTCTCTCTCTCTCCTTAGCTTTGGGTTATCCAAGGAGCAGCTCACACGTGGGAAGAAGGAGGACGCATTAGGGCAAGTAAGACGTTGAAAGGAGGACGCAGAAGCTGCGGAAGGTCTCTTTGACCTGCGTTGACCAAGCGTTGACTCATCAAGGGTGCAGTTTTGGTGTGGTTGCCTCTCCTAGGCAGGCCACAGATTTTGGTACAAAAATCGAGGCAACCATCCACAGGTTTGACCAGCATTGACTACCCTACAGGTTGACTTCAGTCAACAGCAGTTTGACTGTGTTTTTGGGGTTGTTCAAGGGTTGTTTCTTCACGCTGTTTGAGGGCTAGTTGACCGGAAATTGACCAAGCATATTGGAGGTCAATGTCAACTCGTTTGAGCAAGTTTGACTTTGTTGATCAAGGGTTTGCTACTGCTGATATAAAATTACAAAATTCTGATTTTGTACTATTTCTTTCTGTTGAACTATTGAAGATAAAAGAAGATTTGATCAAAGGGTTTCCCCGCATTGGGTTTGTTCCTTGGCTAGCCGCCACATCTTGTGTCTCTTGTCTTGGCTTGTTTTGTATTGATCGTTTAATGTTTTAACTGCACTTTACTTAATGTATATGTGATTGTTAATCTATGGCTAATAAGAAGAAAAGAAGTAAACTGCTCTAAGCATAGAACATACCATAATTTAACAATGATTTCTCTAGGAGTGAGGGCTAAGAATGAGGTCTTCAGTCAATTCCGGGAGTTTAAGGCTCTCATGGAAAATCAGACAGGAAAGAAGATCATGTTCTTAAAGTTGGATAATGGAGGTGAGTATACCTCCAATAACTTCAAAGATTTCTACAAGGCAGTAGGGATCAAGAGGGAGGTGACAATACCTTATAATCCACAGCATAATGGAGTTGCTAAGAGGAAGAACTAGTAGATAATTGGAGCTACCAAGGTGATGATTCATGACCAGGATCTACCATGTTTCTTTGGGCAGAGGCATGCAATACGACAGTGGATGTGCAAAGCAGAAGTCCTCATAAGGTCTTGGGGGGACAAGACGCCAAAGGAGGCTTTCTTTGGAGTGAAGCCAAACATTAGCCACTTTCACATTTTTAGTTATCCAATATATGTTCAGGTACTAGCAGACAAGAGGATAAAGTTGGAACCCTTAGCATCGAGCAAACAAGGGCATAGCGAGACTTCAAAGGCATATAGGATTTTCATTCCAAAGCAGAGGAAGACCATAGTGAGGAGGGATGTTAGGTTCAAGGAGAGCTTGTCATCGATGAAGTCTCATGAGATGCCACCAACAGTGATAGAGGACAAGGAGCAGGAGGCTTTAAAGGTAAAGTAGTATGCAAAGACTTCAACTGCAAAGAGTCAACCTTCAAGTGGTGAGCAGTCAGTAGTTCTTCCCAATTTTGTCAAGAGACACGGGTGGTTTGAGAAGACATTAAGGGATGCTCAGGAGCATGTGGAGGCTCCTAGGAGCACATTCAAGGAGAGTAGGCATCCAAAGACATTTTTGAACTACATGGCACTGACGAGTCACGTCCTTGAAGAGGCAACAAACCAGGAAGTTTGAAGGAGAGCCATGGTAGAGGATAATGCATGGGATATTGTGCCAGGAGAGGAAGCCAATTTCAGGTGGCTCTTCAAGAAGTACCTCCCTCAATAAGAGGGAGCGTTGATGTTTGTAGCTTGGGTAGGTACTTTTGCACAAACCTATGTGTTTGGGCAGGCAAAGGCTGCCTAATACACCCTTAACCTTAGCTGTTGGCATTATGAGACAAGTGTTGTCCTTGATGGCAACTCACACAGATGATAGATCATAGTGCAGCAGATCAATAGCAAAGAATTGATGATCAGACTACAAAGAATGAAGAAAGAAGAGTATATAAACAGGTTCACTATATACCAAGTACGGTATACACGTAGGTTCACTATATACCAAGTCGCATATACACAAGTTCGCTATACCAAGTAGGGTATACACGCAGGTTCACTATATACCAAGTCACGTATGCGCAGGTTCACTATATACCAAGTAGGGTATACACGCAATTTCATGCACGGAAAAGCGCGTACATGTCGGAAAGCTTATTTTTGGGTCCGTGGTATTTAGACCTATGGTTTTGGTCCGTGGTATTGCACCCATAAGTGTTGATCCCAAGTATTGGGTCGATGGTATTGTTTTATTATGGTTTTGGTCCGTGGTATTGAGCAAGGCCTAAGACTATAAAAGGAGAGGAAGATCATTAGGCAAGTGTATCAAGAAAGTCTTGAATATCTGATGAAGTATGAGATCCAGTATGCAGGTTATGGGTTGATGATGCATTTCTTGATCTGAGCTAAGGAGGGATCTCACCGGTTGATGGAGAACAAGATCTAAGGAGAGATCGGGATCAAATGGTTTGAAATGAACTATCTTTATATGGTTGATTATGCTTATTCTAGATCTGCATACTGACGCATGTAATATAAATGTTATGAGTATGACTGATGTCTAGTACAGCTGCAAAGTTATAAGAAAATATTTTTAGATCTGTACGCGGGTTGGCCTTGGAAAAAGCGCGTATGTACGCGGGTTTGATTCATCATAGTAGCGTATACCATTTGAGCTATGATGTCTGAAGTTACAGGTGGTTCTGACTGTTGATGAGTTCTGATGATGTCAATATTCTACATATCTTGGTTGGTTGCTTGTGTATTGACGGATGAGAACCAATATGGATCGGGATCATAATGACTCATATTTATGTGATCTGATAGACTAGATCTAGGTGCTAACACATATATTATCCTTGTATATGTAATGATCTAGTTATGACTTAAGTCAGGAAGTGTAGCAAAGTTATGAATAAGTGATTAATGACATATACGCCGGTTCATCTTAATGAAGTTGCGTATACACGCAGTGATTCAGAGATTGATGATGCTAGTAGTGATTGTTTTGAGCTTCAATGATAGTTATGGGTCCAGTATGAAAATTTGATGAAACGTGGCCTTCAGATTATAGTGTTGTGCTTCAGGAGTATCCAGTCTGAAAATGTATGAAACGTGGTACCCGGAGGAGAGAAGATTGTAGGCCGGCGCCTACGTACTAGTATCTTAGCTAGTACAAGAGCAAAGGGGGTTGGAGCTCCCTTCTAGGAGAGTCTGGAGAACGAGAGAAGGTTGTAGCCTTCTGCAGGTTGTAGCCTGCGTGCTGGTAAAGGACTGCACCAGTACATTGTAAAAGAAGTTTCTTAATAAAGGAAGATAGAAACGAATTGCAGCAGGTGGTTTTCACCCACATTGGGTTTCCACCTTATATCATGGTGTTCATGTGTGTTGCTTATGTGTGTTGATCTATCTGTTTTACTGCTACTGTTGACTGTTAATATGGCTAATAATGTTCCGATGCATCCATTGAAGATCACATAACTGAATCATGAGTTTAATGGTTATACGCTAGTTACAATAGACACAATCGTGTATATACGCGAGTATACTTAACTGAAGTAGCGTATATGAATCTGAGTATGAAAATGAAAAGTTTTATTGATTAGATAATACTGATTCACCACCCCTCTCAGTGTTATTTCCAACAATTGGTATCTAAGCAGGTCCTTTGGTAGAGGCTTGATCGCTTAAAGGAAATCCGTGGAACAATGGGAAAGAAGCTTAAGAAGAAAGCACATAAGCGGAAGAAGACATCTCAGAAGGACTATGACAGTGGGAGAATCGATTGGGGATTAGGTATAAGAAGCTCTTCAGATTCAGAATCAAATTCAGAATCATTTCAGAATGAAGATGAACTATCAGGTATGAATTTGCTATCCTCTGATGTTCCTGCTATCTATCCATTTGGAAAAGATGAAAGTGATAGTGAAACAACTGAATTTGCTCTGATGGGTGAACAAGAAAGATATCAAATTGAGGCAGAATTTAAAAGTCTGACAAACAAAATTAGAACTCAAGAAAAACTTTTGAACATAAAGGATGGTGCCTTCAAAGAAGCTGCTACTAGACTAAAGACTCAACGAGAGTTATTCAAGGACAAATATCAAAAGTTGCAGGATGAAGTAACATATCTAAGAAATGAAGTCGTTGAAAAGAACACAACAATCAAGGAGCTCAGAGATCGATCCAGTTATTATGAAAGTCTTGAAGCTACGACCCTCTCGCTAAAGGAAGAACTTGAAGAAACAAAGAAGCAGAATAAAGATCTACTCCAAGCTATTGAAAAACAGGAAAACAAAGCTATCAACTTAAAATCTCAGCTGGAATGTGCCTTCAAAATTCGTCAAATGCAGCAGGATGTGAATGAAGAACAAGAAAAGGAGATTCTCAAACTAAGGCAACAAATGGAAGAGGAAAGAAATGCTAAAGAAAACATGAAGAAACAATGTCTGGAAAAGGAAGAACAACTTCAAGTTGAGGTAAATATCTTGAAAGGTAAATTAGAAGAAAAGGATAAGTTCTTACGATTTCAAGATAATACTAAAGTCTTGGATGATAATAGTCAAAGGTCTCCTGCTATGAAAACTGGTCTTTGTTTTCATGAATCTATTGAAGGTGAATCTAGTTCACAAAGTAAGACAAGGGACTCTACTGCAAAAGCTGAAATACTCAATAAGGAGATGAAAGGTCAATCTCATCATCAACCATGGAAAGAAACTCTTCAAAGAAAATCTTTTACTTCTCCTATGAATAATGTTGAATGTTACGTATGTCATAATCTTGGACATGTTGCAGCTAGATGTAGAAGAAGAAGGGTTCAAGACCATCATGCAGAAAGATCATCACATTCAAGGTACTTTAATGGATATTGCTTTGCTTGCAATATGTTTGGTCACAGAGCTGTTGATTGCTATAGAAGAAATATGAAACATGCAAGATGTTACACATGTAACAAGCTTGGACATATAGCTAAGGAATGCAGGAACAAAGTATGGGCACCATACAAAAAGGAGAAAACATCATCATCACACTTGAAGATGTGGAAGAAGAAAGAAGTACAGTCAGAAAGAGGCAGCACAGCACAACATACAGACATAACAGAATCAGAGGGAGCTGGAAGTGTAAAACTTCAATGTCCTGAATCTCATACGCAAGTTTCTTAAAGGGAAGTCACGTATATACGCGAGTTGGATACTGCACAGTCGCGTATATGATTATCTGAAGAAATGCAGTAGGGACAGGTTCAGGCAAAGGATTTGTTATGTTTCAGTCCATTATTTTCTCTGTTTGATAATGTTTACAGTGTGTTGAGGATGTGTGGAAATGTCTTGATACTTGTTTAGAAGGGTTTGATCCTAACTTGATGATGATGTCTTGATGCTTATTGCTGATATATGCATGATCAGATCTAACAGTAAACAGATGGCTCAGGTTGAGGGGGAGCATATGCCTTTAATAATGCATTGTTGGCATTATGGTTAATAGCCTTGGTGATGATGTTTATATGGCTAAATGATATATCTTGCTATGATGTGGTTGTGAGTTGTCTATGATAAAATCTCATATGATTCTTGGGGTTACATAATAGATGTTCAGATCAGATTTATGGTTGATTCTTTGATGGTGCATATATGGTGCTTACATGGTGATCTTCATAAGGATAAGGAGAAGTACAAAGCTTGAATACACATCTTCCCCACTTGATGATGAGTCACTCATATGCTGTTGTCGTCATATGCATAAAGATCATACAGTTATGATGCAGGCACTCAGGTGGATAAGGATTGTTGATATCAAGAAGCTTTGTCAAATGAGCTTGAGCTCAAGATACATAGTGCTGATACATGGATGACTACTCAAAGTTGCTTTGTTGGAGACATGATGATGAGTTCTTATCTATATGATGATAGGTTGATACTTACATATGATGAATTGATGCAGACATACCTTGTTATAGGTTGATGACTCATACTCTACAGGACATTTACAGGTTGCTGATCTGGAAGTGGTTGTACGTGAGTTCTATGAGTAGTATCCGCGTATATACGCTTGTTTCTGTGGATACAGTCGTGTATATGTTAATTTGGAGGTTTGATGGATATCAGTAGGGACAGGCTCTGGTTGAAGTTTGTCTGATTTGGGTCTGAAAGAGACCATCTAGCACAGGTTCAGGGGGAGCAGATTAACTTCTAATAATGCATTGTTAGCATTATCTTAGAAGCTTTTGGTTCTAGTTCACAACTGTTGTTGGTTTCAGGTGGAACAGAGGCAGAGGAAGAACAGAAGGAAATCTTGGTTGCTGATCAGAATGGTGATTGACAGATGCTATTGCTATCAGTTATTGATGACTTTCATAAGTTTTGTTCTAGATATTTCATCTCTATGTCATGTATCTTTTTTGTGGTATCTCTTTTATGGTGTCAAGGTCATGTAACGGCCTATCTTGGTTTCCCCACTATGCCTGGGATGAACATGTAATGAACTTGATTGTCATATGTATTTTTCTGATGTATCCCCACTTGGTTGGGTGATGGATGTATGTATTGAGTCTTTTGGTGATAGGAAGGTCTTTTATGATGTATAAGTCATGGTTCTTCTTGAAGAACATCTTTTGCAGATCTTGCCTACAGTCAGGGGGAGCATGAACAGCACAATTCAGCAAGAGCAGAGCTTCAGCATGTACTCAGAGGGTGCATGGACAGATTGGTACACCTTGGCATATACAAAGGGGGAGCATATTCAGAGATTTCAGCAGGTACTCAGGGGGAGTATGGACAACAGAATGTTTATCAAGGAAAGAGAATATCTTGGTTCGCCCTTTGCCCTTGATGTCAAAGGGGGAGAGTGATTTGGTGTTGTTGCCATCAAGTCCAAAGGGGGAGATTGTTGGCATTATGATGCATATGTTGTACTTGATGGCAACCCTCTCATAGAAGAACATCTCACTTACATATAACTAGATCAATCTACAGATGTGACTAAATGCATGGGATGCAGGACAGCTCAAAGGAATAAGAAGATCAAGTTCTAAGTATGACAAGTTAGCTTTGCCATCAAGTCCAAAGGGGGAGATTGTTGGCATTATGAGACAAGTGTTGTCCTTGATGGCAACTCACACAGATGGTAGATCATAGTGCAGCAGATCAGTAGCAAAGAATTGATGATCAGACTACAAAGAATGAAGAAAAAAGAGTATCTACGCAAGTTCACTATATACCAAGTAGGGTATACACGTAGGTTCACTATATACCAAGTCGCGTATACGCAGGTTCGCTATATACCAAGTAGGGTATACACGCAGGTTCACTATATACCAAGTCGCGTATACGCAGGTTCACTATATACCAAGTAGGGTATACACGCAGTTTCATGCACGGAAAAGCGCGTACATGTCGGAAAGCTTATTTTTGGGTCCGTGGTATTGCACCCATAAGTGTTGATCCCAAGTATTGGGTCGATGGTATTATTTTATTATGGTTTTGGTCCGTGGTATTGAGCAAGGCCTAAGACTATAAAAGGAGAGGAAGATCATTAGGCAAGTGTATCAAGAAAGTCTTGAATATCTTATGAAGTATGAGATCCATTATGCAGGTTATGGGTTGATGATGCATTTCTTGATCTAAGCTAAGGAGGGATCTCACCAGTTGATGGAGAACAAGATCTAAGGAGAGATCGGGATCAAATGGTTTGAAATGAACTATCTTTATATGGTTGATTATGCTTATTCTAGATCTGCATACTGACGCATGTAATATAAATGTTATGAGTATGACTGATGTCTGGTACAACTGCAAAGTTATAAGAAAATATTTTTAGATCTGTACGCAGGTTGGCCTTGGAAAAAGTGCGTATGTACACGGGTTTGATTCATCATAGTAGCGTATACCATTTGAGCTATGATGTCTGAAGTTACAGGTGGTTCTGACTGTTGATGAGTTCTGATGATGTCAGTATTCTGCATATCTTGGTTGGTTGCTTATGTATTGATGGATGAGAACAATATGGATCAGGATCATAATGACTCATATTTATGTGACTGATAGACTAGATCTAGGTGCTAACACATATATTATCGGTGTATATGTAATGATCTAGTTATGTCTGAAGTCAGGAAGTGCAGCAAAGTTATGAATAACTGATTAATGACATATACGCCGGTTCATCTTGATGCAGTTGCGTATACACGCAGTGATTCAGAGATTGATTATGCTAGTAGTGATTGTTTTGAGCTTCAATGATAGTTATGGGTCCAGCATGAAAATTTGATGAAACGTGGCCTTCAGATTATAGTGTTGTGCTTCAGGAGTGTCCAGTCTGAAAATGTATGAAACGTGGTACCCGGAGGAGAGAAGATTGTAGGCCGGCACCTACGTACTAGTATCTTAGCTAGTACAAGAGCAAAGGGGATTGGAGCTCCCTTCCAGGAGAGTCTGGAGAACGAGAGAAGGTTGTAGCCTTCTGCAGGTTGTAGCCTGCGTGCTGGTAAAGGACTACACCAGTACATTGTAAAAGAAGTTTCTTAATAAAGGAAGATAGAAACGAATTGCAGCAGGTGGTTTTCACCCACATTGGGTTTCCATCTTATATCATGGTGTTCATGTGTGTTGCTTATGTGTGTTGATCTATCTGTTTTACTGCTACTGTTGACTGCTAATATGGCTAATAATGTTCTGATGCATCCATTGAAGATCACATAACTGAATCATGAGTTTAATGGTTATACGCTAGTTACAATAGACACAGTCGCGTATATACGTGGGTATACTTAATTGAAGTAGCGTATATGAATCTGAGTATGAAAATGAAAAGTTTTATTGATTAGATAATACTGATTCACCCCCCCTCTCAGTATTATTTCCAACAATTACTATGTGATTAAAGTAATTTCTTTTATAAGACAAAATTGAGTTAATCTAATGAAATGCAAAGGTTTTTGCATTAGTGAATTAGATGTAATCTCAACCATCAACCTCAAGTGATGTTAAGATCTAATCTCAACTATCAATCACTTTGAAGATTAGGGTTGGCGATTCGATCATAACTCAAGTCTATAAAAGAAGGGCGAGGCTAAGGGAGAAGACACAACAACACAATGAGTGAGCACAAGATTTGAGAGATCTCAATGACTAGATCAAGGAGTTTCATCAAAGTGTGTCGGGTCCAAGGAAGGTGCAAGGTATAGCAAAGAAAATCCAAATCAACCAAGACATATCAGGCACAAATCTAGGGCTTGATCAGCTAGATCAGATCCATATTTATTGATGTATATATTTTCCTCAGTTTGGACCATTTTCCTAGTAAAGGAGCCCGAGTAGGCTTTGAACATTTTAATGAAGAACTGATTTAATTGGGCAAAACATTTATGTGTAATTTATGTTAAGATCACACCCCATGCTTTTATTTAGTAGATCTGTGATAAATCTACTAGGAATTAAATTACCAAGTTGACGGGTTTAAAATTGAATAGTGAGAGATCTGGTTAACACTACCCCTAAAGGTTGCAAGCCTCTCAGCTATGAAAAGACGAGGACAACAGTGTTGTCTGAAGGGAGGACTCAGATCGAAGCTAGACTTCATGGTATTGAATATATTTAGAGAGACTCTAGGGTCTTTGTTGTCTGAGATGGTTGGACAGATGTCAACCATCACCCTTTTGTCAATATTTTGGTTTATAGCACAAAAAGAGTTAAGTTCTTAAAATGCAATGATACTAAAGGAAAGTTGGTCCAGATCTAATGGGTCTCTTCAAAGAGGAAACAGGGGGCATTGAAAGGTAAAACGTGATCCAAGTTGTTCCAAATAGTGCCTCAAACATTGTGCTCGCTAGGGGTTTAATTGGAGATGAATACCCAACAAATTTTTGGACTCCTCATGTTAGGCATTGCATCAACCTCCTCCTTAAATACATTGCATGGGTTGGCAAAACTATAACTGAAACAAAGATCAATAGCAATTTATGGGAAATACACCAACCTCCAGCTTCTTCAAGACTAGATTTGCATCTACATTCATTATGTTACAATACCCCATCAAATTTCATCAATCTCTGAGGGAGATGGTAGTGTCAGTTGATTGGCAGAGGTGAAAGGGGTTTCATATTGAAGATGGTACACAAGTTGAGGAAATTATTATTGGCTATTCTTATGAGGACTTTTGGAGGATAGTGGAGGATAGTGTTACCCATATTACACCTATCATTTCCACCCTTTGCATGTTTGATGGTAATCATCCATGCTTAAGGGATGTCTAGAGAGTATGGATCAAATGAAAGAGAAGCTTCGTGACATAATATAAAATGACAATTCTAGGATCAACAGGGAAACCAGAAATGATGTGTGGGATCATAGTCTTATAGAGTGGAATATGCTACACACCCCTCTGCATTCAATAGTGTTCCTATCAACCCCAAATGGTTTCACAAGAAATCATCTTCATATGTAGAGGTGATGTTGAATTGGAACACCTTCATGCAGGTGTTATGATCATGATGATCACAGTGCTTTACGACTTGATCACACTGCTTTACAACTTGAGTTGGCAAAGTTCTTGAGATCAGATGAACACTTTGTTGTGCATATAACAGAGAATAACTTGGACCCATAGACTTCTGGATGAAATATATTACATGGGCTACCTTGCTTCACTAGTTGGCAATCTGTTTGCTTTCATAGGTATGATCAATAAACATTGAACAATACCTTCAATGCATTCTATAGTTTAAACAGTTTTATTTTAATTTGCATTTTGGAATTGTTTTTTCAAGCTTTCAAATATCAACTGTTAAATTTTAATTACATAATGTTAATTTTATTGAACAGATGACTAGAGATTGAATATGTTTTTATCCATTAAGTAAAGAGGAATCGCTTAGGCACACAAAAGGTAGATGGTTTGGTGTTTGTACACTCAAATCTACACCTACGATCTCAACGGCAACTAGAGTACCGAACGGGACTCACTAGGATGTGGGATTTTGGCAATTCACGGGACAATGGGGATGATGAGCCTCCACCTAGGTTTTTCGAGACAATGCTGAAGACATGCTAAATGACACTAGGTAGCCTACTGACCGAAGTTGTGGCACTGTAAGTAGCTCAAGCTCAGCAACCATTCTAGCAAATAAACCTGACAATCTAGAGGATTAAATTTATTTGCATTTTGCATGGGAGTTGTCAGAAGCTCTTGAGATATGTTTGTCTCTTTTTTAGCATATGACTGATTGGATAAGTGTTTGGACTTACTTTCAGCGTAGCAGCAAAGGAAATGTGATCTTTTTTATTGATTTCCCATAACTGAATTTGTTTATTTTCTTCAAACTAGTTTTATCCATGCTTATATTTATTTATTTTCTTCAAACAATTATGTCCCTGCTTGGCTTTCAATTACAACATTTTAAATGTTTAAATTGCACTATCTACAATATGCAATGTTTATTCTGCCTCCTCTGCTCGGTAATTTTTTGTATATACAATATTACATTGAATATTTTTTGTATAACTGCGTATGCGTTTCTTCTCTGTGAAACCTTCGAATGACATTTCTCGTAGAGTTCCCATTTCTGATATCTGGCAACTTAGCTACTATCAACCTAACTCAGCTACAAGATTATGTTGTAACCACACCGACTGGTGCCAAGTGATAAAATGGGGGCAGCAGAGTGTGGTTATGGGTTAACTTATATTTTGAATGAATATACACACCAAATGCGAAATATTGTACTCAATTTCAAAAATATATTAATATCCCCATCTCAAGCAAATAAAAGCACATCTGAAAATCCTCGGAAAGGCATGAAGAAGCTTACCTGGTACACAGCGTCGGACTACGGCGTCAAGAATTCTTGGAAGAGAGTGGTTCAAGGCAGGAAGGCAGTTTATGAAGACAACATCCAAGGGAGGCAAAGAAGAGGGCATGCCCACAATGTCCCCTTGCCTGCATTTCACACTGTCATGCTTCTCCTTTATATTAGCCAACTCCAGCAAGGAATAGTGCATCACTGATAGAACACAGGGAGTGGTCATGCAGACGTAATCCACAAACTTTTGGGTTCCCAAGCAGACCACTACTCTGGAGTCCTGCTCAACCTGTGCTGCATCCACTACCCTCTTCATCTTTCCATTGGAGCTGTTTTTCTCCAGAAATGACCAGTCTCTTTCCATGATTTCGAAGTCAGCAGAATCTGAGAGAGTGGCCCTCGGTGTTGTTTTGATACTGCAAGATAAGAAGGCCGGTACCTTGCTTCTGAATTGAAGGCCATTCAGTCGAATTGGAGTGAAGAAATTTTGAGGAAGTATAGGGGTGAGTTTGGCTGTTTGAGTTTTGATGTTGAGAGCAATCAGATGTGATTGTATGCCCATGAGAGAATGCATTCTGGGTATGTGTTATCAAAACGTAAGTAGAAGCCCTAGATTGTAATGTAATGTTGGGAGGCTATGTTATCCAAAACACAAATAGGAGCAGGCCTAGATTGTTCGTGTTGGGAAGCTAGCTTGTTGATGACTTTGGGCACATTCGTCATATGAGAATTTAAAGAGTATATCCTGTTAATTCATATACAAAATGAAATTGTTTTGGAACTTCGTTTTTCTAAATTGAAATATTTAAATAAGTTCAGTATACGAAGGATAAAAAATGTGATATAGTGGGAAAAATTGTTTATAACAAATGGATGAAAAATGTAATATAGTTGGAAAATTTGTTTATAACAAATAAAAGCGGCTTTGCTTTACCAATCAGCTAGGGTTTGTACGATTGTCACTTAGATATTATGTTTGAGATATTTTTTTGTATTTGATAAGGTTTGTAGATTTGTCACTTGATGTTATGTTTTAGTTATAATTGTGTTGTTTTTTTGAAAGGTTAGGTTCTGTGAGATAATTTAATTTAATTGATAAGTGTTATAATTTATTCGGTTATGTTTTGGTTGTTTTCCAAATATAATTGCGTTGTTTTTTTGAAAGGTTCTGTTTTATGTGAAAGATTAATTCAATTAATAAGTGTTGTAATTTATTTGGTTATGTTTTAGTTATTTTTAAAAATATAATTATGTTGTTATTTATGTTCTATTTATTTTTTATATATAATTGTGTTGTTATTTTGACAGATTATGTTTTATTTAGTTTCTAAATATAATTGTGTTGTTATTTTGAAAGATTGTGTTGTTATTTTTTTTAAGTTATATTTTATTTATTTTCTAAGTATAATTGTGTTGTTATTTTGAAAGATTATGTTTTATTTAGTTTCTAAATATAATTGTGTTGTTATTTTGAAAGATTATGTTTTATATGAAAATAATTTAATTAATAAGTATTGTAATTTATTTATGAATTACTTTTAAGGGGGTTAGTTTAGTTGGTCGAGTTTCCGTTGCTAAGTACCTCGTCACTTTGGAGGTCATGGGTCAAATCTCCTCGACACTCTTGGGGTTAGGCCTTACTTGTTTGGCTAGCGGGTAGATCCTTTTGGGTTGATCTCCCTCGATTTTTCCTGTGGATGTAGCTGTCACTGAGTGTCCGTGAACCACCCTTAAAAAAATAAAAAATAAATTATGAATTACCTTTGAGGGTTAGTTTAATTAGTCGACACTTTGCTATTGAGAGGTCATGTGGTCAATTATCTTTAATGCTTTTGGGATTTGTCCATGTTTCAATGAAAGTAGTGGTCACCATATAGAATAAAAAAACTTATCCATGAATTTAATGAATGAATTTAAGTTTTCAAATTCATGTTATATTATAGTTTGTAATATTTATATTAAGAAAATACTTTCAGTAGTAATCACAGAGGAGAAGTTCGAGCCGTCGGGTGTGGTTCGAAGACAAGATGAAGGGGCAGATCTTGGCATTAGATTAAATAGAGAGCAATGTAGAGACCCTTTAATAGCTATAATAAATGGCTAGTTTTTGAAAAATAATATTTTAATATATAACATCAATTACTAAGATCAAATTATATTAAATAAAATCAAATATTAATTTATGGTTTGATATATAGTTAAATAATTAGATTAAAATAAGAATAAAAATTCAAAGTCAAACTTAAAACAAGGAGTTAAGGCCCTAAAAAATTAATGAAGTGACCACCCTAATAATAAATTATTTTATTTCAATGACATAATCAAAATATAAAATAAAATAAAAAATGAATAAACAATGTAAATTGTCAGGCCAGGGTAACTCCAGAATAGGCAGAAGAAAATTGATTGCATAATTCATTAGCTAACTATCATTTATATACAGAAATAGGACGGATCAGTTCATCTTCTTGATGACTGATCGCGTTCCAGTTCACCCATCCGTTGAGGATTAGGTGTCAACATTCCCCCCCTTAATCTGAAGGGATGTTGGTGAGTCCAAGCATCGTTCTGAATCTTTCAAGCTTTTCTCTTCCAAGCGCTTTGGTGAAGATGTCTGCAATTTGCTCGTTTGTGGAACAATGACGGAGATGGATTGTTTTGGCCTCAACATGATGTCGGATCAGATGATATTTAGTATTGATGTGCTTAGTACGATCATGGAACTTTGGGTTCTTGGCCAACTTTATTGCAGAGGTGTTATCAATCATGAGTGGAGTTGATTGTATTTGTTTTACCTGCAAATCTTCAAGAATTTTCCTGAGCCACACAATTTCTTTCGTTGCTTCAGCTGCTGCCACATATTCTGCTTCTGTTGTGGAATCTGTTGGTACTGATTGTTTGCGTGATCTCCAGGAGACAGCTCCTGATCCAAGACTCATAGCATATCCTGAAGTAGATACCCCAGTTTCTTTGTCTCCATCGAAGTTTGAATCAGAGTATCCAATCAAGTTGAAGTCGTCCACCTGTGTATACTTGATTCCAAGGTCTTGAGTTCCCTTCAAGTACCTTAGAACTCTTTTTGCGGCAGACCAATGTCCCTCACAAGGCTTTTGCATAAACCTGGAGAGGATTCCAACAGCAAATGAAATGTCTGGTCTGGTAGTAGTGAGATAGATGAGACTTCATACAAGCTGTCTATACTTTGTTGCATCCTCAAATTCCTTTCCTTCAATAGATGTGAGCTTCAAGTTTTGTTCCATTGGAGTAGAAAGAGGATTGCACTCTGTCATGCCAAATCTGTTCAACAAATCTCCAATGTATTTCTTTTGAGAAAGAAATATGGATTTTGGATGTTGGGTTACTTCAATGCCAAGATAGTAATGAACATAGCCAAAATCAGTCATTTCAAAAAAATTTCCTAATTCTTTCTTTATGGATGCAATATAGCTTTCATTGTTCCCTGTCATTAAAAGATCATCTACATATACCACAAGATATACAACTGTTTTGCCAACTTTCTTGACAAATAAAGTTGCATCATCAAGATCAAAATGATTGAAGTTGAGTTTCAGAAGATGCTCAGTTAGTTTTTCATACCAGGCTCGGGGTGCTTGTTTGAGGCCATACAAGGACTTCACAAGTTTGCATACTTTATGTTCATGTCCTTTCACAGCAAGTCCTTCAGGCTTGGACATAAAAACATTCTCTTTTAGATCTCCATTCAAGAATGCAGTTTTTACATCCATTTGATGGACTTTCCAACCGTTCTGAGCAGCTAGTGCAAAGAGTGTCCGGATGGTGGCCCATTTTGCTGTGGGGGCAAAAGTTTCCTCATAATCGACCCCTTCCTTCTGTGCAAAACCTTTTGCCACAAGCCTAGCTTTGTGCTTGTCAAGTGAGCCATCAGCTTTGTATTTGTTCTTGTAGACCCACTTGCAGCCAATTGGTTTGGTTCCAAATGGAGGATCAACCAACTTCCAAGTGCCATTCTTTATGAGGGCATCATACTCCTTCTGCATCGCTTCTTTCCATTCATCATGAGAAGCAGCTTCTTTGAAGGAAGTTGGTTCAAAATCTGTAGACAAGTTCAATTCACAATCATAAGTAACATCCATATCAACAGGTGAATTAGAGTTATCTACATCACCTCCATCTTGTCGGTTTGTATTTCTGGTTCCTGTTTTTCCAATTTCATCAGGATGAACACTTTCAAGTGTCTTTGTCAGCCATTTTGGGGGACCTTTCTGAGATGGTCCAGGCTGCTCTGTTGATTGAGTTGGGACTGAATCAAGATTGAGTCTCCCAATTCTATCAATTACATCACTTAAAGCATCATCTGTTGTTGGAGTTTCATGCAAGGGAGATTGTTCTTCAGAAGAAGATTCCACATGTTGTTCTAGTATAGGAATCCCCCCTTCAAGATGTGGAATCTGATTATCAAACTCTTGAAATGATTTCGGTTTTGTGAATCTATCCAAGCGATCAAGTTGCCACTCAACAACACTGTCAGATTTGGATGATTCAAGAAAAATGACATCTCTAGATACAACAAACTTTTTATTTACTTCATCATAGAGACGGTATGCTTTAGATGTGTTTGAATACCCCAGGAAGATACACTTACGACTTCTAGAACCAAGTTTGTTTCTATGTACCTTTGGTATTAAAGCATAACAGGTGGAACCAAAGATCCTGAGATGTTTTACCAAAGGAACATGTCCATACCACAATTCATAAGGAGTCTTGTTTCTTATAGCACTAGATGGACATCTATTCTTTATATATGCAGCACATAGAACAGCATCAGCCCAAAACATTATCTTTACACTTTTGAAGAAAAGCATGGATCGTACCATATTCAAAATTGTTCTGTTCATTCTTTCAGCTACACCATTCTGTTGAAGATTATAAGGCACAGTTGTTTGATGTTTAATCCCATGTTGGCGAAGATAGTGTTCAAATTCATTTGATGTATATTCTTTTCCATTATCAGTGCGAATAGACCCAATATGAGATTGTGCATCATTTTCAATCCACTTATGGAAATTCTTGAATGTTTGAAAAGCATCAGATTTGTTCTTCAATAAATAAACCCAACACATTCTGGTGTAATCATCAATAAATGTCATGATATATTTATTTCCATTTGCAGAAGGAACAGGCATTGGACCACATAAATCTGAATGAATGAGTTCAAGCTTCCTATGTGCTCTTGAATGTGAATCATGAAAAGACTGTTTGCTATGCTTTCCTAGAATGCAAGCATCACATTGCTTATGTTTTCTAGGAATTGTAGGCAAACCAGCAACACCATTTTTCTTCAACAAGCGGAGACTATCATAGTTTAAATGTCCAAATCTAGCATGCCATAATAAACTTGATGGAAGTGTACCTTCTTCATGATGAGAAATATATGAGAAATGTTGTGCATGAGCAGAGGTTCCTTGCAGTTTAAGAAGTCTTTCTTCTTCTATACCCCTCATGACAAGTGAGTGCTCAGATGCCTTTCTTACCTCAAGCTTTCCATCAAACATGTGAATGGAGTGACCTTGCTGGCGGATGTGGACCAGGGACAGCAAGTTTCTCTTGAGCTGTGGGAGATATAGAACATGATCCAAAAGAAAGTCTGGAAGACCAGGCAGTTTAAGCCTGATTGTGCCAAGCCCTGATGGCTTGATTTTTGACTGATCTGCAAAGTATACTGCTCCATCAACATTATCAGTGAAATCTTCAAAAAAATCTTTCCTATGAGTCATATGACAGGTCGCTCCTGAATCAAGCAACCAGTCATTTTTCGAAGAAGCAAGTGAAGCATTAAACAAATCTTCATTTACTCCAATGTTACATTGTGCCTCAATATAGTGAGCGGATTCAGGTGCTTTACCTTTGTCTGTGTCATCGGTTTTACCTTTCTGCTGATTTCTTCTCTACTCAATTTTGTCCCATGGTAGCTTGCATGTAGAAGCATCATGTGATCCATTTCGTTTGCAGCGAATGCAATGCAGATCTGCTTTTTCTGCTTGAGAATGTCTGCCCCCCTGCCTCTGAAGTATCTTCCTCTTCCTCTTCGTCCACCTCTTCCTCTTGTAGAATCTTGAGCAGGATGCTTTTCTTTATGAGCAAGGCAAACAGTCTCTTCAGAAGATTCAGGGACTGTTTTCTTTCCAAAGGCTTTCTCTCTTTCAGCAAACTTTTTCACAAGAGACTCAAAGGTTATGTCTTTAAGATTTCCATTTGCTTGTAAAGACTCAAGATAATTGGAGTAGGTAGGATAGAGTGCTTTGAGAAAGGCAATAAGTGAAATATCCAACTCAACCTTAGTGGATTTAATATCATGCATTATAGACTTTATTTCAGATGCAAGAGCAAGAGGATCATTATTTTTCAGTTCAAGAGTGAAGAGTTTAATCATGAGCTGAACAAATTCAAGTGCAGAATGTGAATCATAGAGTTCTTTCAGCTTTTGTAAAGCTTCAAAGGCAGTGGAATAGGATGAAATATGACGACTTACTTCTTCATTTACAGATGTTGCGATCAATGCATAGGCTTTGTTGTTCTTGTTTTCCCAAATGACAAGTTCTTTATCTGATGTAGGCTGCACAGGGTCTTTGTCTTCTTCTCCGACACACACTCCTTTCCACAACTCATTGTAGATGAGGGTGTGTTTTACCATCCGAGACCATTCTGAATAGTTCTCCTTGCCAGTGAGAACTATTCCTACCATAGAAATGATTGAATGCATTCTGTAAAAAAATGCTTTTGCTTGAAAAAAGAAAACTTCCTTACAGCCTTATGCACTATATTTTCTACAAATCCCTCTAATGTGTGACAAAAGGCATCAGAATTTCATTGAAATATTATATCACTTTATGCTTCAATACAGCATTACCAAAAATAAAAAACTGTGCAATATCACTATATCACCTCCACAAATGCTTTGATATATAAAATGTTTTGAATGATGTATAACTGCGCAACATTATTCGATCTCAAGACTATACCAAAATTGCTATCATACCATCACATAAACTGCGTAATCACATAAACTGCATACGGCTGCACAGGATACCATTTGAACAGAAGCTCCCACATTGAAGCTACGGAGGTTTAACATCTCGTGCCAGGGAGGTTTAACATCTCGTATTCCATATCTGGAGGTGCTGCTGCCTACTGTTCATTCAGTGTAAGCAAAACCCCCACGATGAGTTATGATTCGAAACAGCAGATATTTCAAGAACGAATGATGAAAATTGGGAATGAAATAAACGATGAGGTTCAACAGCAGCTCTCAGGGTTGCAACACACGTTTTGTTTTCTTTGATAGATCTTCTCATTCTTCATCTTCATCTATGTCTATGACGAATTTACCGTTTCCGGGATTCACTGCCGCAAACAAGAAGAACAAAACGTTGAACAACACCAGGGGTTCGATGTCAGTTATGGGAACTCCCGTCTCAATGTTGAGCTGCGCCAGCGCTCCCTTCCCCGTTATGATCTCCCCGATGATGGAGAAGGCGATTCCCAGCTGCGCCAACCTCCCCACGAACAGCTCGTTCGCTTTCATGAACCCGAACAGAGGCCCGCTTTCGGAGAGCCCCACAGCGGATCTGAAGCCCTTTCCGGGCGGTAGTGGGAGTCGGATCGTCCACAAACTTTCCTCTGTCGCCCAAAGCTCCGATGGCTCCCAGCAGCGTGAAGAGAATAAAGAAGAGCAGTGATTTCTGATCAAAATAATCTCGAAGCAAAAGTTCTGAAATTCAATGAAGAAATTGGAGCCGGGCGTTCAAAACGGATGCACAGAGAATAGGTGAAATGTGAGCCAAGCTGGGCAAATGAGAGATCAAACGGAAGCAGAGAGGAGCATGTCAGACCAACGTTTAATTATGGAATATGGACAGACTAGCGTTATAGACAGACCATGTCAAGACAGAGGCAGCGCTGGTGCGCCAGAGAACATTATGGACAGATGCGTTGGCAGTGCTCAGGGCAGAGGACAACAGCAGAAATGAAGGAGTTACGGCTATTTTAAGAACCTGGGACCTGTGCTCTGATACCATGTCAGGCCAGGGTAACTCTAGAATAGGCAGAAGAAAATTGATTGCATAATTCATTAGCTAACTATCATTTATATACAGAAATAGGACGGATCAGTTCATCTTCTTGATGACTGATCGCGTTCCAGTTCACCCATCTGTTGAGGATTAGGTGTCAACATAAATAAAATGAAAAAATAATCAAAGTTAGTAAAAACCCTTGAATTAAAAATCCAAAGTCAAACTTAAAACAAGGAGCTAAGGCCCTAAAAATAATTAATGGACTCAAGAAAAATCAATTAAATAATAAAAAATAAAAATTCATGAATAGGCAATGGAAAAATAAAAATTAGTAGAAACCCTTGAATAACAAAAACAAAAAACAAAAAATATACAGTAATTAAAAATGACTAAATTAGTAGAAAGGAAAAATATACAGTAATTAAAAATGACTAAATAAACAAATAAAATAAGATAAAATGTAACATATGTCTATAAATACGCAATCAAAATAATATAAATTAAAAAGAAATATAAAATCAATTAAGTTAAAATTAAATAAAATTAAAATTAGGAAGACAAGAGAGGGCCCAACTTTTGCTAATTTTCCATCCATCATCTCTATTCATATTATTAGGCCTTCTTTCGATTTCTAGGGCTTCCTTGAATTTATGATGATGGAAATGACTAATTCTAGCAATGAACGGGCCCTCCTCAATGCAGATGTGATGCTTAGTCTTTTCTACATGTTCTGCCAAACCTGAGGAGCGGGTCCTGCCATGCTTGATGTCAACGGCGTGTTCATGAATCCTTTGATTAATTGAACGATCAGTCTCACCTATGTAGGGAGTCCCACAAGAACAAGGGATAACATAAACACCTTTCATATTTTTAGGGTCCACCGAGTCTTTTACAGATCTTAGGGAGCTTTGGATGGTATTTAGAGGCCTAAAGGTTGAAGGAACCTTATGCTTCCTTAAGATCTTCACAATCTTGTCAATGGTCCCTTGGATAAATGGGAGATGCACCCTCGAAAATCGATCCTTGGGTTCCTTTTTAATCTTAGGACCTTTGTCAGCTTTGAGGAAAGCCTTAATACATTGGTGCCTATTGTACCCATTATTATAGAAAACATTAAGGAGATGAGATTTCTCATCATTAAGATGGTTTTCATCAGAAACTCTTAAAGCTCTAGTCGCTAAAGTGTTGAGAACACCAAGCTTTTGGGCCAAGAAATGATGAGATTTAGCATGAATATATTGCTCCGAGTGAGTTTTCTTTCGAAAAACCTGATGAGAAAAAGAGTCACCATCCTTCCTCAAAAGGAGGACGTCGAGGAAAGGCAGAGTACCATTGCTTTCATATTCCATGGTGAACTTTATGGAACTAGACTGATTGTTAAGATGATGGAAAAAAGGTCCAACTTTTCCTGACCATGGAACCAGATGACACAAGTGTCATCCATAAACCTCTTCCACATCTTAGGAAGAAATCAACCAGAGGTCAAGGCCTTTGATTCAAATTCCTCCATGAAAAGATTAGCCACCACAGGGGAGAGGGGGAACCCATGGAAACACCACAAGTTTGTTCATAGAATTCCCCATCAAAAGAGAAGAAAGTAGAGGTGAGACAAATTTCAACTAAACTAGCCGTATCAAGATTCGTAATACGCTTGATGACTTCAATGGCCTCATTGATAGGGATATTAGTGTAGAGGGAGACCACATCAAAACTCACAAGCTTATCATCAGGATCAAGTTTAATACCCTTTAACTCATTGACAAACGATGAGGAATCATTAACAAAGGATTTTGTAAGGCCAACAAGGGGTTTAAGCTTCTAGACTAAATATTTAGCAAGAAGATAGGTCAGCCCTCCTATAGTGTTGACAATGGGTCTCAAGGGAGCCCCTTCCTTATGAATCTTTGGAAGGCCATAGATTTTGGGGCTAAGAGGGCTACTTTCGATAAGCTTATGACTAAAAGAGCTAACCAAGCTACTGGATTTTATAGCAAGAGCCACACTTTTGGAGATCTTCTTTAAAGGATCTTTATTAAGTTTCTTGTAGCTATTGCTATTACAAAGGTGGTCCAACATTTTCTTTCAGTAATCCTCTTTATCTAAAATAACCACAGCACCGCCCTTGTCGACTTTGAGAACAACAATGTCCTTGTTATTGTTTAACGACTTGAGAGCATCAAACTCAAGTTTGCTAATGTTGTTCATGGGGGGTTTTGCCTTTCTAAGGATAACAACACAGTCCTGTCTAATGATATCTTTAGTGATTTCCGGTAAGTCTCAAATGCCATATTAAATGTCACAAATAATATCATTGATCGGGATTTTTCTAGGAGTAAGGGAAAAATTTAAACTTTTCTCCAACAGACTAAAGACCGGAAGGTCAAACGAAAAACTAGAGAGATTAACAACCTTATTACTAAAGGAAGAAAGAGAATTAATATTATTATTACTCACATTATTATTCGAAAATAGATTCTTACTAATGACCAACTTATTATTATTATTATTAATATTGAATCGAGCATCATCATCTCTGTTATTATTATTATAATATAATGATGGGTATAGTAGGCACCAATGTATTAAGGCTTTCCTCAAAGCTGACAAAGGTCCTAAGATTAAAAAGGAACCCAAAGATCGATTTTTGCGGGTGCATCTCCCATTTATCCAAGGGACCACTAATAAGATTGTGAAGATCTTAAGGTAGCATAAGGTTCTTTCAACCTTTAGGACTCTAAATACCATTTGGAGCTCCCTAAGATCTGTAAAAGACTCGGTGGACCCTAAAAATATGAAAGGTGTTTACGTTATCCCTTGTTATTGTGGGACTCCCTACATAGGTGAGATCGGTTGCACAATTAATCAAAGGATTCATGAGCACACCGCTAACATCAAGCATGGCAGGACCTACTCCTCAAAATTGGTAGAACATGCAGAAAAGACTAAGCATCACATATGCATTGAGGAGGCTCAAGTCATTGCTAGGATTAGTCATTTCCATCATCGTAAATTCAGGGAAGCCCTAGAAATCGAAAGAAGGCCTAATAATCTGAATAGAGACAATGGATGGAAAATTAGCATAAGTTGGGTCCGTGTCATGTCTTCCTAATTTTAATTTTATTTAATTTTAACTTAATTGAATTTATATTTCTTTTTAATTTCTATTATTTTGATTGTGTATTTTTTATATATATGCTACATTTTATCTTATTTATTTATTTATTTTTAACTACTTTATATTTTTTTGTATTGGTTATTCAAGTGTTTCTACTAATTTTTATTTTTACATTGTCTATTCATGAATTTTTATTATGTTTATTATTTAATTGATTTTTGTTGACTCCATTAATTAATTATTTTTAGGGCCTTAGCTCCTTGTTTTAAGTTTGACATTTGAATTTTTAATTCAAGGGCTTTTATTAATTTTGATTATTGTTTCATTTTACTTCAATTTTTATTCATAAATTTCTTATTATTTTGATTATGTCATTGAAATAAAACCATTTGTTATTAGGGTCTTAACTCCATTCATTTCTTAGGGCCTTAACTCCTTGTTTAAGTTTGACTTTGAATTTTCAATTATTATTTTAATCTAATTATTTAACTATATATGGAACCATAAATTAATATTTAATATTTAATATAATTTGATCTTACTAATTGATGTTATATATTAAAAATATTATTTTTCAAAAACTAGTCGTTTATTATAGTCGTTAAAAGGTCTCTACATTGCTCTCTATTTAATTTGATGCCAAGATTTACCTCTTCATCTTGTCTTGGCGATGAACCACACTAGATGATTCAAAACACATGACAAAACTTCTCCTATATAATTACTACTAAAAATACTAGATGATTCAAAACACATGACAAACTTCTCCTATGTAATTACTAAAAATATTTTATTAATTGTTTAATATAAATAACAAAAACTTGAATTCAGAAATATTGATATTATTATTGTCAATAATATTAGTATATTTATAACACATTTCAATTTATAATTGTTATTTATTATTTTTTATAATAAATTGTTTCATATTAAAATATTTAATTTTATGAATTATGAATAATTCCAAAACTATAATAAACTAAAGAAAAACATAATTTATAAGGTATTATCAACTTCTAAAACTTTTTGAAGTTAAAGTTTTCCTATTACTACTTATTAATATTATAAAACATTTACATGCTATGTTTTATAAACGGTCGCACGTTATTTTTTATTTTTTTTTCTCAATAAGACTAATTCTATTATGGATACAAAAAGTTACAACGAGGCAGTGGCCTTGAGAGTTCAGCCTGACGATGGCATTTTACAAAAACACATAAGATCAGTGCAGTTCTCCGACACATTACAGTTTTCCATAGTGACCAGACCAGTACATTTTGACAGACAGCACCCTGAGACTGACAGAAACATGGACAGACCCTGCCCAGAGACAGACAGAAACAGTTGATATATGTAGAAACGACACATTAACTTGCAAGAACCGGAGCCAAAACATAGCAACAAAAACAGAATAAGCTAGGCTAGTCATCATCTGTGGTATAGGGCTCCTCAACAACCAGACACCCGTACCGAAGAAGGTCCTCCGAGTCCGAATGAGGAGCAACCGAGCCGGTGGGATCGCCACGCACGGACACACCTGGGCCAGCGGGGTTTGCCAGAATTGGCGACGAAGCATCCTCCGAGACTGAGCGCAGGCGCTCCTCCGGGTTTGCAATTCTCTGCTCCACAGGTTCAACAGCTTGGGCCGCTCCCAAATTGCTGTTGTCTTCAAGCTTTTCAATAGAGACAGAAATAATAAAAATGGCATTGTCGAACGAGCAAGGGAAGCGATACCGCGCTGTCTGGTGAGCGGCAAGCTCACTTACCACCTCTCCTGATCTACCACGACCCCTTCCTCTGCCACTCCTCGTTGACGGAGGACTTCGCCGTTCAGGTTCCAGAGTGTCGGAGGAGCGCTGCGAGACAGCTCGACCACCAGAGCCCCCCCTTCTGCTCAGTAGCCTGACTCTTTCGCGCCGCATGTTGGCTTGTTGTGCGCTGGGTAATTGCAGAACCTCCCAATAACCATACAATCTCTGCACATTAACAGTGCTGTGAACCCCTGCAACGGGATGCAGAGAAACACCCAGAACTGCAGGTGAAACCTCGACGGCGGAATGCATTGGAGCTGGAATGCGATGAGCGTTTAAGGAGCAGCAAGACGCGGCGATAATGACGGCAGATGAACACCATAATGGCCGCATTAATGTGGTTATGCAGGCCCGTTCCCCTTCCCAAGTGAACTTACCCGTGGCATATGCGAGCTGACAGATGCCCACATGAAACGCCGCCCGAATGTCCTTCGAACATTTAATCACCCGCATCCGGGGGTCGCACGTTATTTTATTACATCTACATATGCATATGTTATAAAATGATTTTATCATATTATATTGAGATAGGGTGTTTTTTTCCTATAAAATGAAAATTGTATTTTCATTTATATAAATAAAGGAAAATATATTTTGTATATACACATTTTACTTGTCTATTGGTTAAAGCTCTATTTTGAATCTTGTGTTTCAAAAAACTATCAAATAATTGTGTGAATACATAATGTTTATAATTATGAGGAATTAGATCAAAAGAAACATATATGAATAATTCGGGTTCAAAAAACTAAAATTGATACAATCATACAAAGCTATGTTATATTAAAACTTATAAAAACTTGCAATGCAACATAAATATAAAAGATAGTGTAATATAAGTTAAGTAGGATCAACAATAGCAGACCCATCCATAAAGGGTTTATGAAAATATTGGAAGTGTTTGGCACCCTGATACTCAGTTACCAGCCATAATCGCAAATCCAAGAGCAGGCCTTATTTAGAAATTTCATAAGTGACCTCGTTTCTCTCCATTTATAAATGGCAGCATGTAAAAGAGGTGAATGAGTGAAATAATCTATGAATGTCCTCCACAACATGAACAAGCATTATATTTATGCAACTTTGAGCCTTATTAACCCAATTGAAAACTAACAAAAAGTCACCAAAGCACTGGAGATGTACACATCCTTTTTCAACAACAAAATATTTGAGATCTGCAAGCAATAACTTCAGACCAATTATTTGACCCCCTGCCTAGACCCATTGTAACATTAAAGAAATGATTCTCTGTGAGATGAAGAACAAAGCGACCCGCACATATAGGAGCTTCCCCCTATGAACCCAATCGAAATAACCCCATGGCATGGAAAAATTTGGAGCTTCAATGCACACATTTCTGTCACCCAACGAAAACCGAGATTGTGGATAGTGAGCCAATATTGCCAACCCTTCGGCTGGAACCTTTTTGGGATAGGATGGAGAGTTCAGGAATATTTCTTTGTTTCGTGTAATCCAAATACCCCAACACATAATAAGGGGGATAGCATGGAAGGACTTCATAGCCTTATTTTTGAACCATCTTATCTAACTGCCTTCGAAAGAAATCTCGTCCCATCAACAATCTCACCCCAAAATTGAACAACAAGTGTCCCAAACCCACATAGTGAAATAACAAAAGACAAAAATGTGGTTAATGGATTCCTTATTTTCCTTATACAATACACCCTAATCTGGCCCAATTTTATATCTTCTCTGCATAACATCCCTTGTTGGGACTTTCCTCATCATGACGTACCAAACCAACAAACACGATTTAGATGGACATTTAGATTTCTAGAGTACCCGCCACCACCACTCCACATCCAAATTTTGTACAACAACATTAAGGTGAAGATAACTCAACTTTGGTGTGTAGAAACCATGTTGAGAGAATCCCATACTAGCTTGTCATCTAGGTCATTTAATCTAATGTGCACATTTCGCAGACAGTCAAGGAAACGAGACCATTCCACCTTGAAATTGAGTAGAAGGTTTAGTTCATGTGCATTCATCCAACGTTGCTGCCAGATGGATGAACAAGCTGGAAAATTAATATGACCCAAGCGAGTGATGCCATGATCATGCAAATAATCAATAGATCCTAAGAAAAAATATGATTGTCCCTGCATCCCGGTCAGGGGTCATATCCAAGACGAAACCTGAAACCATCCCTGATATTCCATGCTAGTCTTGATGCCATCAAATCAAAAGAATTAGGAATCGATCGACAAACCACATATATGTTTTGTCTTGGCTTAATTTGAAGACACACCCAATCTTCCAAGGAGTATGGAGAAATATACTTCTGATAAACCACCTTTGTCCAAAGGTTGTGTATGGAAAGAAGCCGCAAACCACACTTAGCAACAAGAGCATTTGAAAACCAAAAAAAAAAAAAAAAGGCCCCAACCACCCAAAAGTTTAGGGATAGCCAACTGACTCCATCAAACCATGGAAATACATACTGATCTAGAGAGCGTTCACATAAAATTTAAAGCAAATTATTTTGGCCCTCTCCAAAACTCCATTGGGAATCCAATCCAGTAACATCCAATATATTGGTATGGTTTCAAGGGTGGATTTGACTAGCACCAACCTACTAGCATGAGACAAACACCCGAAACTCTAAATTGTGACTCTTTTTTCTAGCTTAGTCAATAACCACATTCGGTTTTCTTTCTTATAGAAATATGGTTTTAAATGAAAGCCCAAATATTTAAGGCTGGAATCCAACTTTGAGATCTCAAAAGAAAAAATAGAGCGGAAAAATAAAGTTGTGTACCGCGATGGAAGATTTTCTTTCATTTAGCACCATACCCATTGTTGTTCCAAATAAAGCCAAAATGTCAGACAATTTTCCCAGATCTCTTGTCGATCCATTACAAAAAATGAGGATACCATATACAAATTAACAAATGTGTGATCAACAACCTATGAGCAAGCACAATACCATGAAAATCCCTTCTTCTATTGGCATCTTTAAGCATAAGACGGAGGCCTTCAACAACAAGCAAGAACAAAATGGGAGACAATGGGAAACCTTGTCGTAATCCTCGTTGGGCATGAAAGAAATGTGAAGTTGAACCATTAATTTGAACTACAAAGGAAATAGAAGTTAAACAACTCATAATCCAATTAATGAAATGAATATCAAAACCAACATGTGTGAGAAGAAGTCTGGTGAAAGGCCAATTAACACGATCATAAGTCGTTGAGAGATCAATCTTAAACACATCACCCTTAAGCTTCAATGTTTTAATGTTGTGTAAGTCTTCTTGAGCAACCCCGATGGCCTCGTGAATTTGTCTCCTAGCGAGGAACCCAAATTGTTCATGAGATATAACATTAGATAGGATAGGTTTGATTTTATGGGAAATCACCTTGGATATAACCTTATAAACACAATTGTAGAGGGAGATAGGATGAAAGTCCTCAAATGAGGTAAGATTATAAATCTTAGGAATGAGGGCAATGAATGTCAAGTTGAATGTAGGAAGAACCTGACCTTCTCTACAAGATTCATTCACAACCTGTAATAGATCTATGCCAATAGGGTAAAAAAAGGCAGCAAATAATTCAACATCCTAGCCATGAGGACCAAGAATCTCGTCTTTTTGGAAATTGGATAGAATCTCTTTTAGCTCCAATTCAGTTACATCCTCCATCAGTTCATGATTTTCAACATCCCACCCCCCCAAAATGTGGAAAGTATTGAGCCACACGAATAATCTCTGCAAGATTGACCCCCGAAGGCTCCTTAAAGATATTTTTGAAATGAGCTTAACCAATTGAAGCTAGACCATCGAAACTTGTTACCTGATGACCCTCCTCATCTGCCTTGCTCCAGATGATTTGTTGTTGAATTTTATTTTTGTTGTGCTAATTTCAATTACATATTTATAAACATGTGCTTGTTCATTGCTTCTTGTGCATAAGTTTCCTTACGTTGTTTGGTGATCGAAACGGGTAAATTTCATCAAGTTTAATGTGACATTCATAAGAAAAATAGCTTAAAAGAACAATGTTGAACAACAACAATAAAAATACAGCAAACCATCAAAGAGACACTTTAACGCAATGTTTTGATGAAAGAGTTCACCCCTCTTGGGCTACATCTCCTTGGTCTAGCTTCCATGGCTTGGGCCTCTGTATTAGCTCAATATGGAAAAAAATGTTGTTTATAAAGCTCTATTGCTCCTAATACCTGCACCAATGTGTTCAGAATGTCTAAATTAACTAGGAACACCTTTTCCTGAGCTCAATTTGGTCGAAAATTTCTCCGGTTATGGCTATGATAGGTTTTTCCTTGAAAAGCTCCTCCAAATCTAAAAAACTCCAGTTAGGGCCACTAAATTTGGGGTTGACGCAAAAAATGTCAGAACCGCCAAACACTAACTGGAGCCTAATTAATTTTAAGCACGTTTAACTGGTGGATTAGCGCTTAATTACCACGGTTAAGACTGACAGTTTCCGAAATCATTGGCGATTTCATCGGAGGGTCACATGTCGTGGTTAGTGTCACATTATCTGTCGAGTTAATTAACCATAACCTTAACCTTAACCGTTAGTTGTGGCGCATTCATATGTATATACTTAACTGTCAGAGTAATGGTTTGTGGAGTCATTGCGTTAACGTTTACAGTAACCGTGGGCGCATTCACATGGGGAGGGTTGGCCTACAAGCTGGCCCTCCCCTAACCGCCAACCCTTAACACATCACAATTTAAATATATATGGAAGGCTATACGGTTAAGAAACATGTGGTAGCGGAGGTTGTAGAGAGCTTTGGTCTACGGAGGGAGGTCGTGGGGTCGAACCCTAGCGCCTCCAATAAAATTTTGTTAAATTGCCCTCTTCATAGGCCATTGGGAGGTGCCATGTGGCGGTCTCTGGGCTTGCCACGTGGCATTCTCTCATTGGTCCAAAACTAACCAACCCAATTGCACCAACGCACCTTCCACATCACCAACTGCAACTAATGATATCACGACACTTGACAAGCCATGATTGAATGTTGACCAAAGTTGGACCCTGCACAGTCACCTGCCATGTCAGCAGTACAAACTGTTTTTTTTTGCTAAGTATGATTAATCTATTATTTACAAAAAGAGAGAACTATTACATCATTTGAACACAGAGAGCCATCATGCCTGAGAGTTAGGCCGTTTGAGCATGACTGGATCAAAAACAGGGAGATTGAACATGATATCCCGCGCAGGGGAAACAGAGAGATACAAACAACAGACACTAGACAATAGTCCTGACACAACAGAAACTAGATAATCGACCCGATACAAGAACATAGAGAAAGTTTGACAAACAGAGCCAGAGAGAACCTTTCCTCCTTTCCACTGGGCTTCAAAAAACTGGTGGACAGCTGACACATAAGATTATTCGTCGGGTTGCTCCTCCACTATCCTGCACCATCCCTCTTCCGGTTCCTGCCTGTCCGGCTGAGCGTGGGCAACAGGCACAATGTTGATGGCGCTGGCTGGCTGAGGCGTCCCGTGATGCATATCAATAGAAGGCTTCGGAGAGCTAGGGTTTTGGATTCCCTCAGTGTGAGGCACAGGGGCACTAGGCTCGCCCTCATCTTGGGCTTCTTCTATGAAGAGAATAGAGACATGAGCCGTAATTCGAGGGCGAGTGAGAGAACAGTTGAACGAGAAAATAGCTGAGCCAAAGGACGGCGAATTGGCAGAGTCTGGAGAGTTTGGGTCCAGGTATTGACTTGGACTCAGAATGCTCTCTGTTCCCAGAGGATGAGGAGCTTGCCCCATGGAGCCAGACCCAGCAGAAGGGCGCGAAGGGTTGCCTCGGCCGGATCCTCTGCGACTAAGCATGCGCTGGCGGGGTCTCGGCATAGCGGACGGAAGAACACGAACAACAGTGATGAAATCTCCTTTAGTGGAAATTCCTCGACCCGTAATGAGAATGCCACGAACACCACAGGGTATGCCGCCAACAGCTGAGGGGAAATTACGCACCTTGAGCTCTGCCTCAGGCGCTATCCGAAGACAGCATCCGGCGCCTGACCCTCCCCAAGCCCAGTCTTTCTCAAAACTCCGAATCGTTCCAAGCAGAATGAAACACAGTAGCATGTTGCTGGAGGTGAGGCTATTAAATACGCAGGTGCCATTCCCTCGATCCTCACCCGCCATTACTATGGCAATCAAGTTCGTTGCAGGCAGAAATCCTCCCGAGCAGGCGTAACTGGACAACGTTTTAATGCCAAGACCGAACAGACGAACACCCATAATGTTAATCACCTGCGCATTGATATCCTCCCACCTGATATTCTGTCCGGCGAGCATGCTGGACAGGTGCCAACCATGCTCCGCCTTCCTCCGTCCCATCGTGGTAAATGCCTTACAGATCACCCGCATCCGGGGGTCAGCAGTACAAACTATTAACTATGTAGTGACTGTGTATTTTTTTTTGCAAATTTCACCTATTTAGCAAAGAGAACAAAACACAATAATTTCTCATACGAACTCAGTTTTTAGTGAAACGAGTAACGTTAGGATCATTTTTCCGAGACAGATGCGGTCGTTCAAGTTTTGATCCATTCTAAGAAATTTGATTTTTGAGCTAAATATTGAGCGCCTAATCACCAGATAGTACTAATCAATTTCTTGCCTTTTGCATAGGCATGGAAGAAATTTGTATTCTCATCCCCATTGCCCAACCATAGAGCCCTGCTTTTTAAACACCAAGACTCTTCATTATTTGCAAGGATCTCTTTCCTTTTGGAAACAAGTCTAAAAATCCTCACGAGACTCTAGGGACCTAAAACCATTAGTACCAGAAGTAGTGAAGACCTCAATATTATGTTTTACTTCCACCAACTTCGGCTCCTCCCTTATGCATTTCTCACCAACCCATTATTTTACTAGGGATTTGATATGTTCTAGATTTTGTTCAAATTGACTTGCAGCGGAACTCTTGAGTCTACCGTCAAAGGAATGCCAATTATCCTTAACCAATACATTAAGGGCCTCATATTTAATCCAACTAGCATCATATTAGAGGGGTCGGTAGGCTTATGAAGGTTTCCTTGATCTCCATAACAATAGGAGAATGGTATAAGATTCCCCCAGAGCCAACCCAATGGCAAAGAAGAGGGAAACTAAGCATCATGGAATCAGTCACAAGAAAATAATCAAGCCACTTTGCCACATGATCATACCCCACCCTTTGATTGCTCTAAGTAGGTTTCAGCCGCACCGAGGCAATGTCAATCAAGTGGCTTATGAATATTTATGCATAAGAAAATATGTAAGAGGGTTAATCCTAGCACAAGATCCCCGTGATTCTACAACACCCAAAGAAAAATTTAGGTCACCACCAATTAATAGATTCTCGAACCTCATAAATGATTTCTTAAAGAAATAATTCCAGAAGGGGTGTTTGTCTTCGTGTGGCCCATAAATATTAATGAAAGTAATAATTTGGTGTATCTTTGGCAAGAAACCCACCAGACCTAACCCAATGGAAAAACTCCAAAACCATTATGCCTGAATCTTATGTTCATCCCAACTAAGGGCCACACGCCTTGAACGTCCATGAACATCATTAGCGAAAAATCACCAAGAAGGGAAGGATGATTCTAAGAATTTTGTGATACAATCTCCCTCCCTAAGGGTTTCTTGCAAAAAAGTTACATTCGGTGATTCCACTTGAACTAATCTCTTAAAAGCCAATTTTTGGATTTACTAGCCAACCTATGACAATTTAAGAATAAAGTCTTCATAAATCCACCTCCTAAAGGGATTTCATTGCTCTAAGAGTCCTGTTAATCGATGATTGTTGACTCGTAGCCAATTCCACAAGAACCTTGGCTTGTCCTAGTGATATTTTAGATTCCCCCCTACCTTTACCAGAGATATCAAACATTGGAAGTTGCCTCAACTCGCCAAAAGGGCCACTTGAAGTTCAAATCACAAGATGATTCCTCAAATTATAAATAATGTCACCCTCCCCCAAATCACCAGAACTGTTAAAATAGCAACAAGAAATCCTAATTTAATTTGTACGTGAATTAAATTAGGAATTAAATTGAAATTCTATTCTCATAGCAACTTGTAATAGTTAACTAAGTTGATTTGACTTAGTTGGATCAATAAATTCGAGTTGGAAGTCTATATAGAGTCATGGAGAGTGATTCCTAAATTTTATGGGTTCAGGTTGAGCTCTTTTGAGTTGTTATTAATTAACTCAGTATAATTGAGTTATAGTGAGTTAAACTAGTTCAAACAATTGGAGGAACTAATAGGAGGTCTAGTAGTGGGGATCAGCTTCATTGCAGCTTCACTGCTCCACCAGTTAACTGAAGATTCACTCATAAATAATTCATGCATGTCAATTCATAGGAAGACCCAGTTGAGATTAGAGTTCAGGGACAATGTACTATCAGTTGTATAATTTTCCGAGTTGTACAGATGGTACATGCAATCAGTAGAAAGCCTATGATGGATTGTGCATTTGTGGTGAGGGATTTTCCCAATTAAATATGGGATAACTCTCTCAGGAATTGTGCAAGGAAGTAGGGCTTGAGTGGCAACAGATTTGTCTAAGTGTTGCCTTGAGTTGGTTTGTGAAGAAGAGCGTGAGATTGTACTTGTGCAAAGATTGTTCAGGTTGAACAAGCATTGTATTTTTTTCTCATATCTTCTTGTTATGGCAATATATATAGTCAAGGTTTTGAGCAGTTACTTTCCCCAAAAAAATATTGTGTTATATGCGATTGAAATTCTTCCTCTTCTACTTAGTGTTTTCATCGATCAATTTTTTGTTTCTGCTAATGAGTATAGTAGATTCAAGTCTTTTGTTTTAGCATATTACATAAACAGTTTGAATCTACAAGTCAAAATCTACATCGTATCGGAGCTTAAGACATTATAGAGAGGAGAATATGAGTTTGTTGTGTAGGTGAAATTGAATTTGTAATTTCATAGTTCAGAGTCAGTAGAATGTCATTCTACTGTTTGAGGACTTGAGTATGCCTTAGAGGGCAGCTCAAATTACATAGCTTGGAAGGACAGGATGGAGGCAGTTGGAAGACAACGGGCTGAAGGAATTCATATATCATGATATTCCAAAGCCTCCAACATCTGTTGATAAAGATCTAGTTGAATGGAGAAATTTTGTGGCAAAGGTGAGAAGGATTATCCTAGAGGAAGTTTGAGATCATATTGTCTCAAATATACATGGTAAGGAAACTCCATTTGCAATGTGGAAGGCATTGATAGACCTATTTCAAAATATCAGTGATCACAGGAAGCCAGCACTAAAGAACAAGCTAGGAAAGATCAAGATGGAGAAGGGTGACTTAATTCCAAAGTACTTGACCAAGTTCACCCAATGTCAGGATGAGCTTCGAAGTGTCGGGATTATTGTTGCCAAAGACGATCTGGTGAGTCTACCACTTGTAGGATTTCCCAAGAGATGGTACAGTTACCAGGACTCAGTTAATGGGAGGGAGAAGCTACTAGAGTGGGACCAATTGTGGTCCGACTTGGTACAGGCATAAATTCGGTGGAACACCAAAGACGGATCCTCATCAAAGCATGACAATGAGGAGAATTTTTCCTTAGCTGGTACGGAAAAAAAAAGGGAAGGGGAAGTCATCCCATTCGAAATCAGATTCTTGTCAGGGCGGCAAGAAGAAGGACATGTCGAAAATCAAGTGTTTTCATTGTCACGTGCTGGGACACTTTGCCATAGAGTGTCCATACAAGAAGGCCGCTAAGAAACCCTCGGGAGGAGCAGCAGGTGAAGCTCTTGCTTCATAGTTCAAACTGGATTTTATCCTCGTCACTTGTATGGTGTCATCAATGATGGTTAGTGTGTGGTACCTGGACAATGGTGCTTCATTCCATATGATTGGTAACATAGATATCTTCAGTAACTTGGAGGAGAAGGATCTCTAGATGCATATCGAGATGGGAGATGATGGGAGTTATAAAGCAACCGACATTGGTACAATTACCTTTAAGAGGGAGTTTATTTCTCCCCTCACTTTGCGAGATGTTATGTATGTTCCGAGTTTGAAGAAAAACTTGGGTTTTGTTGAGATGTTGGAGGATAGAGGTTATGATGTGATATTTAGTAAAGGAAAGGAATTCCTTCTTCACATAGCCACATGACAGGTGAAGCAGATAGGGGTTCGAGTGAAGAACCTCTACAAATTGGAGGTAGAATACTGCACTTCTTTAAGCACTAAAGCGGAGAAGGTGTAGAGTCAATACATCAGTGAATTGTGGCATATGAGATTAGGTCACTTTCATCATTTTGCTTTAAATATCTTGTAGAAAATTTCTATAGGGCTTCCCAAGGGTACACTAGAGCAAATAGACACATGTAAAGCGTATACATTGGGGAATTACACCAAAGCTTCCTTTCATGACAAAGACAGTCGAGCAAAAGCAATCCTTGATTGAGTTCACTCAGATGTGTGTGGACCGTTCTCGACAACATCCACGGCCAAGCACAAGTATTATGTAATATTTTTTGATGATTTTTCTCGTAAGTGTTGGATTTTCTTCATGCAGAAGAAAGATCAGACATTCACTAAGTTTTGTGAATTTAAAACACTTGTCGAGAAAGATACTGGCAGGAAAGTTAAAGCTCTCAAAAGCAATAACAGTGGAGAGTATGTGTCAAATGAGTTCAAAAAAAAATTGCATCAAAAGGCATTCGATGGGAGTTGATAGAAAATCATAACCTATAGTAGAATGGGGTGGCTGAAAGGAAGAACAAAAGTATTGTGGGAGAGGCACGGGTGATGTTGTATGATCAGGGCCTACCATTACACTTATGGGTTGAAGCATGCAACACAACTATTTATTTGCAGAACAAAATACCTCGTCAAATTCTCAGCATGAGTACACCAGAAGAGGATTTTTCAGGGAAGAAACCATATGTGGCACACTTTAGGATCTTTGGTTCATCAGTCTACAACCATGTTACCAAATATGCATAGAAAAAGCTAGATCCAACAGCTGAGTTGGGAATATTTGTGGGGTACACTGATACACCTGAAAACTATCGGATGTGCCTGCCAACTAACAAGATGACAGTAGTTCGCAAAGATGTGAAGTTAAATGAAGAGAAGTCCATGAGATCTTCCCTTGAGAGGTAGCCTTTTCTACATGTGGTTGAGGAGCTTTTAGCTCCAAGGGAAGAACCTTAGGATGATGTGGAGCAACCACATGTAGAGAAGCAGGGAGTGGAAACACCCACTCATGTAGAGTCTTCCAAAGATGGGAGAAAGCACACCAAAGAGGATGACAGGTTATTGCATGATACTAGAGAGAATGTGGGAGCATCCACTTCACAACGCAGGAAAAGAAGGTCACCAAAGAGGTACACTGGATACATGGTTATGATGAGTGGGAGTGTAGAGATTGAGCCATCCTCTTTTGAGGAAGCAATGAAACAACCAGTTTGGGTTGATGCCATGGTTGAGGAGTATGAATCCATTATTAGGAACAATGTTTTGGAAGTGGTCTCAAGACTAGTTGACAAGTCAGTGGTGAGTGCCAGATGGCTTTACAAGGTAAAGCAAGCATCTGATGGTAGTGTCAAGAAACACGAGGCTAGGTTTGTGGCTAGATGGTTCCATCAAGTGGAGGGGATTGATTACGATGAGACTTTTTCTCATGTAGTAAGGTACTCATCAATCAAATCCATTCTAGCATTGTCAACGCATATGGGATGGAAGATACATCAGATGGATGTAAAGAAAACATTCATCAACGACATGATTGAGGAAGAGGTGTATATTAAGTAGCCTGAAGGATTTGAGACCTTCAACAGAGAGCCGCATGTGTGCAAACTCAAGCAAGCACTGTATGGACTAAAACAAGCACATTTTGCTTGGTACACTGGGATTGATAGCTATTTCATCAGGTTGGGCTTCACCAAAAGTGAAGCAGATGCGAACATTTACCATAGTGTGGTTGAAGGTAAACTGTTGATTATTGTTTTATATGTCGACGATTTGATTCTGATAGGTGATGATAAGTTAATCAAGTCTTTCAAAGAGGATCTTGCAAGAGAGTTCGAAATGAATGACTTGGGGCTTATGCACTACTTTATGGGGATGGTTTTGTTAATTTGACTTAGTTGGCTCAGTAAATTCGAGTTGGAAGTCTATCTAGATTCATGTAGTGATTCCTAAATTTTAGGGGTCCTGGTTGAGTTCTTTTGAGTTGTAATTAATTAACTCAATCTAAATGAGTTATAGTCAGTTAAACTAGTTCAAACAGTTGGAGGAACTAGTAGGAGGTCTAGTAGTGGGGATCAACTTCAATGATCCACCATTTAAATGAATATTCACTCATAAATAACTCATACATGTCAGTTCAAAGGAAGACCCAGTTGAGATTAGAGTTCAGGGACATTGTACTATCAGTTGTATAATTTTTCGAGTTGTACAAATGGTGCATGCAATCAATAGAAGGCCTATGATGGATTTCACAGTTATGGTGAGGGATTTTCCCAATTAAATATGGGTTAATTCTCTCAGGAATTGCACAAGGAAGTAGGGGCTTGACAGTCATCAGATTTGGTTAAGTGTTGGCTTGAGTTGGTTTGTGAAGCAGAGAGTGAGATTGTACTTGTGCAGAGATTGTTCATGTCAAACAAGCATTGTTTTTCTTCTTAGATCTTTTGGTTAATGCAATATAGATAGTCAGGGTTTTGAGCAGTTGCTTTCCCCAGAAAAATATTGTGTTCTGTGCGACTGAAATTCTTCCTTTTCAACTTAGTGTTTTCATTTATCAATTTATTTATTTTTCCGCTAATGAGTAGAGTAGATTCAAGTCTTTTGTTTTAGCATATTACATAAGCAGTTTGAATCTACAAGTCAAAATCTACATGGTATCGAAGCTGAAGACATTATAGAAGAGGAGAGTGTGAGTTTGTTGTGTAGGTGAAATCGAATTTGCAGTTTCAAACTTCAGAGTCAGTAGGATGTCATTCTACGGTTTGAGACTTGAGTATGCCTTGTAGGGCAGCTCGAATTACATATCTTGGAAGGACAGGATGGAGACAGTGTTGCAAGACAACGAGCTGAAGGAATTCATAGATCATGATATTTTGAAGACTCTAGAATCTGATTCTAAATATATAGCTGAATGGAGAAAGTATGTGCCAAAGGTGAGAAGGATTATCCTAGAAGTAGTTAGAGATCATATTGTCTCCAATATCCATGGTAAGGAAACTCCATTTGCAATGTGGAATACATTGACCTATCTGTTTCAAAATAGCAATGACCACAGGAAGTTGGCACTGAAGGAAAAGCTACGAAAGATCAAGATGGAGATGGGCGACTCAATTCCAAAGTACTTGACCAATTTCACCCAATGCCTTGATGAGCGTGAAAATGTCGAGATTATTATTGCCGAAAACGGTCTAGTGAGTCTAGCACTTGTAGTACTTCCTAAAAGCTGGCATAGTTACTAGGACTAAGTTAATGGGAGGGAGAAGCTACCAGAGTGGGAGCAATTTTGGCCTGACTTGGTACAGGAAGATATTCGACGGAACACGAGAGATGGATCCTCATCAAAGCAGGATGAGGAGGAAAATTCTTCCTTAGCTGGTAAAGCAAAGAAAGGGAATGGGAAGTCATCCCATTCCAAATCAAATTCTTATCAGGGTGGCAACAAGAAGGACATGTCGAAAATCAGGTGTTTTCATTATCATGAGCTGGAAATAAAAAGGTCGTTAAGAATCCCTCATGAGGAGTGGCAGGTTAAGCTCTTGCTTCACAATTCGAATTGGATTTTACCCTCATCGCTTTTATGGTGTCATCGATGATAGGTAGTGTGTGGTACCTGGACAATGGATCTAAATTCCATATAACCGGTAACAAAGAGCTCCTCAGTAACTTGGAAGGGAAGGATCTCCAAATGCATATTGAGATGGGTGATGATAGGAGTTATAGTGCAACCGACATTGGTATAGTTACCTTTCATAGGGAGTTTGGTTCTCCCCTCACTTTGTGACGTCTTATGTATGTTCCAGGTTTGAAGAAGAACTTGGTTTCTGTTGAGATATTGGAGGATAGAAGTTATGATGTGATACTTAGTAAAGGAAAGGTGTTCCTCCATTACATAGCCATAGGACAGGTGAAGCAGATAAGGGTTCGACTGAAGAACCTCTACAAATTGGAGGTAGAAGACCGCACTGCTTTGAGCATTAAAGAAGAGAAGGTGCAGAGCCAAGACATCGGTGAGTTGTGGCATAGGAGATTGGGTCACTTGAATTATGGCACTTTAAAGATCTTGCACAAATTTCTACATGGCTTCCCAAGAGTGCACTAGAGAAGAGAGACACATGCAAAGTGTGTACATTGGGGAAGTACACCAAAGCTTCCTTTCATGACAAAGATAGTTGAGCACAAGTGATGCTTGATCAAGTTCACTCAGATGTGTGTGCACTGTTCTCGACGGCATCCACGGCCAAGAATAGGTATTATGAATATTTGTTTATGATTTTTCTCTTAAGTGTTGGATTTTCTTCATGCAAAACAAAGATCGGACGTTCACTAAGTTTTGTGAATTTAAGTCACTTATCGATAAAGATACTGGGAGGAAAGTGAAATCTCTCAGAAGCGATAACACTGGAGAGTATGTGTCGAATGAGTTCAAAAGCTTATGTGCATCAGAATGCATATGACAGGAGTTGATAGCACCTCATAACCCATTGCAGAATGGTGTGGCAGAAAGGAATAACAAAAGTATTATGCGAGTGGCATGAGCGATGTTGCATGATCAGGGCCTACCATTACACTTGTGGGCTGAAGCATGCAACACAGTTGTTTATTTGCAGAACAGAAGCCGTCATCAAATTCTCAGGATGAGTACACCAGAAGGGGCCTTTTGAGGGAAGAAAAAGATGTGAAACACTTCAGGATCTTTGGTTCATTTGTCTGTTGCCATGTTACCAAATATGCATGGAAAAAGCTAGAGCCAAAAACTAGGTTGGGCATACTTGTGGGGTACACTGATACACCTCACAACTATCGGGTGTACCTTCCAACCAACATGATGAGAATGGTTCGCAGAGATGTGAATTTCAATGAAGAGAAGGCCATGAGATGTTCTCTTGAGAGGGAGATTCAGCTACATGCAGTTGAAGAGCTTTTAGCTCTAAAGGAGGAACCTCAGGATGATGTGGAGCAGCCACATGCAGAGGAGCAGGGAATGGAAACACCCAATCATGGAGAGTCTTCCAGAGATGGGAGAAAGCACACCAGAGAGACTGACAGATTATTGCATGATGCTAGAGAGAATGTGGGAGCACCCACATTACAGTGCAAGTAGAGGAGGTCACTAGAGAGGTACACTGGCTACATGGATCTGATGAGCGGGAGTGTAGAGATTGAGCCATCCTCTTTTGAGGAATCAGTGCAACAACCATTTTGGGTTGAGGAGTATGACTCCATTATCAACAAAAAAAAAATGGGAAGTGGTCCCAAGACCAGCGGACAAGTCAGTGGCAAGTTCCAAATGGCTTTATAAGGTAAAGCAATCAGTTGATGGGAGTGTGGAGAAACACAAGGCTAGTTTTGTGGCCAAAGGATTCTATCAAGTGGAGGGGATTGCTTATGATGACACTTTTGCTCCTGCAGCAAGGTACTCATCAATCAAATCCATTCTAACACTGTCAGTGTAGATGGGATGGAAGATACATCAGATGGATGTAAAGACAACATTCCTCAACAACATTATTGAGGAAGAGGTGTATATTGAGCAGCCTAAAGGATTTGAGACCTTCAACAGAGAGTCACATGTGTGCAAACTCAAGTGAGTGTTGTATGGGTTGAAACAAGCACCCCTTGATTGATACACCAGGATCGATAGCTATTTCACTGGGTTGGGCTTCATGAAAAGTGAAGCAGATGAAAACCTTTACCATATTGTCATTGAAGGTACATTGTTCATTATTGTTTTATATGTCGACGATTTGATTCTGACATGTGATGATAATCTTATCAAGTCTTATAAAGAGGGTCTTTCAAGAGAGTTCTAAATGAAGAACTTGGGGCTCATGCACTACATTCTGGGGATGGAAGTATGGCAAGGAGATGAGGAACTGTTTGTCTCTCAAGGCAAGTATGCCAACGAGATACTGAAGAATTTCCACACGGAGAGCACTAAACCCATGGAGACTCCTCTAGCTGGTAACTGGAGGAAGGAGGATGCTACTTCCGGTGAAGTAGTGGAGGCTACTATTTATAGACAACTTGTGGGTTCACTCATGTATTTGGTGAACACATGATCGAACATGTGTTATGCAATTAACCAGCTTAGTCAAGCTATGGTTAAGCCGACCAAGATGTATTGGAAGGCAGCCAAACATGTGTTGAGATACCTTAGAGGTACCACTTAGTTTGGTCTTTGGTACAAACAGACAGAGGGAGTGAAGATTCAAGTCTTCACCGATGTAGATTGGGCAGGGAGTCCATCCGACAGAAAGAGAAAATCAAGTGGGATCTTCAGTATTGCGTCAGCAGTTGTCTCTTCGTACAACAGGAAATAGAGATTAGTTGCACTTAATTTAGCAGATCATAGTACATGGTTGCGAGTCAAGCAGATTGTGAGGCTATCTGGATGAGGAAGATTCTTGTTGGTTTGTTTGGTGAGAAGATGGATCCAACAATGATTTACTGTGACAATCAGAATTGTATCAAACTCTCTCAGAATCCAGTTTTTCATGATCGGTCCAAGCATATTGATATCCAATATCACCATCTTCGAGACTGTGTGTAGAGAAGAATCATGTTGTTGGAGTACGTTCCCACAGAGGAGCAGGATCTAGATATTTTAACAAAGGCTTTGTCAAGATGAAAATTCGAGTTTCAAAGAAGCAGGATCAGGGTCGCATATTATCCCTTTCTTGTTGAGAGGGAGTGTTAAAAATAGCAACAAGAAATCCTAATTTAATTTGTCCTTGAATTACATTAGGAATTAAATCGAAATATTATTCTCATAGCAACTTGTAATAGTTAACTAAATTAATTTGACTTAGTTGGCTCAGTAAATTCGAGTTGAAAGTCTATCTAGAGTCATGTAGAGTGATTCCTAAATTTTAGGGGTCCAAGTTGAGTTCTTTTGAGTTGTGATTAATTAACTCTGTCTAACTGAGTTATATTAAGTTAAACTAGTTCAAACAGTTGGAGGAACTAGTAGGGGTCTAGTAGTGGGGATCAACTTCAGTGTAACTTCACTGCTCCACCACTTAATTGAAGATTCACTCATAAATAACTCATGGATGTCAGTTCATAGGAAGACCTAGTTGAGATTAGAGTTCAGGGACAATGTACTATTAGTTATATAATTTTCCGAGTTGTACAGATGGTGCATGCAACTAGTAGAATGCCTATGATGGATTGCACAGTTGTGGTGAGGGATTTTCCCAATTAAATATGGGCTAATTCTCTCACGAATTGTGTAAGGAAGTAGGGACTTGATAGGCATAATATTTGGCTAAGTGTTGGCTTGAGCTGGTTTGTGAAGCAGAGAGTGAGATTGTACTTGTGCAAAGATTGTTCGAGTTGAATAAGCATTGTATTTTCTTCTCAGATCTTCTATTTAATGTAATATAGATAGTCGGGGTTTTGAGCAGTTGCTTTCCCCAGAAAAATATTGTGTTATGTGTGGTTGAAATTTTTCCTTTTATGCTTAGTGTTTTCATCGATCCATTTTTTGTTTCTGCTGATGAGTATAGTAGATTCAACTCTTTTGTTTTAGCATATTACATAAGCGTTTGAATCTACATGGTATCTAATCCAGATGGATATTGTTGGTCACCCGCCTATTCCACCTAGAACTCCAGTCAGTTTCATTTGTTTCCTTGTTTAATTCAGTATTTACTACTTTTTGCAGTTTTCCGGTCCTAAACTTTCGGAGTAGTTTTGACTCCCTAAACGAAGTTTTTGTAGTTCCACTACAGGCCCATGGCCATAGGCTAGGGCCTGTCACAATTCCAGTAGTACTCAGAGAGACCTTTCCAGCAAGGTATCGTACGTTCCAAATGGAGATAATATGACTAAGGTAAGACCTCAGGAAGTTGGTTGTCAAACTAACCCCAACCGGGCCCACAAACTCTTGGCATTGCATCTCCTGGGGTTAGGGTTTTGGTTGTTTAGGATTTTCTCTTGTTGTTCAGTAGTAAATAAGCCATTAAGCCTCATTATAACACAGTTCATAGGCATGTAGCCGACAAATCGCTTCTCAGAGATAATCTACCATTGCCCGAGCTAGTTTATTTCCATTTTGTTTGTAAGCATATTTCAGTATTCTGATGTTAATGAAATGAAGTGTTATTTATGCTAGATCTGTGTATTTAAGGTTATATCAGTATTTTGTTGTGTTCCTATTTTAAGTTCGGATCAATGGTATCAGAGCAGTCTTCTCTTTCTTTGTTTTTCCTTGCATGTCCCCAACGAGATCAGGGTATAAGGAGTTAGGGCTCGATCTGGTTGAACCTTTGCAAGACCAGCCTCGCAAACCCTGATGACCTCCTATGGTGGAAGAAAAGAAAGATGAGGGGGCAGGAGATCCTATCAAAATATTTCTTGAGCAACAAAGGAATGGGATGATGGATAAATTTGCCCAGATCCTTTGTCGACTACCCATAAGCAACACATCTTCATCCATCAACCACTCTGTAAGCACCATTCCTTTTAAGGTACAAGTTAACTTTGACATTCCCATATTTGAGGGCCAGATAGATATAGATGTCGTAAATAAATGGTTGAATCTATTGGAAGGATATTTTTCAGTTCATGACTTTTCAATCGGGAAAAGATTACTTTTGCACTTCTCAAAGCCACCCCACATGTCAAGGACTGGTGGGGAACCTACTATGAATAAAAGGACGAGAGGGAATCCTCATTGTTTTAAGTCGCACCCACTTGGGATTCATTCTGAGATGCCATCAAGGAACAATATTACCCTGTCGAGAGTGTTATGAAACCAGCTCACAAAAAGATAGAAAAGAGAGATCCACGCCTTAGAATTCAGCCTCTTCGAGGGGGCAACCTCCTTTACATTACATAAATGAACAATTCTTGGATGATACAAATGAAAATACCTCCTTTCTATATATAGGAGTCTAAATGGTCCCAATACAATCAAAGCCTACATAACAATAATATTGTAGGGCACAACAATAACAATGGTGGGCTTCTATGTGGCACAATAGTAACAATATAGGCACTACATGGGTACATCAATATAAATAAGGGGTATAACTACAATAGTAATGGGGTAATCACTAGTATTATAGGGACCCAACATGCCCCTCTCCTTCAAAAAAGTGTTGTCCTCAATGCTTAAGTAGTTCAGGATACTTCTGCATAAAATTCTCATCCTCCCATGTGGAATCTTCAACGGATAAGTTCTTCCACTTGATAAGGTACTCTGAAATTGATCGATTTAGTAGCTGTCGAGTTCTTGTTTCTATAACTGCTTCCGGTTCTAATATAATTTTTCCTTCTTCGTCAAGTTCTGGCAATATTGTTTGAACTGGGAGCTTGTCGCCTATAACCTTCTTTAAGCATGAAACATGGAAAACTGGGTGCAATCGAGAAGCTGCAGGAAGCTCCAATTTGTATGCCATAGTACCAATCTTTTGCAACACCTTGTACGGACCATAATACTTTGGTGATAATTTATTATCCTTCTTAGCTTGCTTGAGGGACATTTGCTTATATGGTTGTAGCCGTAGGAATACCCAATCACCTACATCAAAACTTCTTTCACTGCGATGCTGATCTGCCTGTTGTTTCATTCTATTCTGTGCCAACACAAGGTTATCCTTTAAGAGTTGGAGGACTTGTTGTTGATGTTCGATGTGATGTTCCACTGCCTGAACCTTAGAATTTTCTCTTAAATATGATGTGATGGATGGTGGTTGATACCCATAAAGTGCCATAAATGGGGTCATTTTTGTTGTTGTATGAAAGGAAGTGTTATACCACCATTCAGCCAGAGGCAACCATTTGACCCATTGTGTCTGTTTATCAGATACAAAGCAACGAAGATATCCTTCCAAACATTTGTTTACTATCTCAGTTTGCCCATCAGATTGAGGATGATAAGATGAGCTATGAGCTAACTGAGTACCAAGACAAGAAAATAATTCTGTCCAAAAATTTCCAGTGAAAATGGGATCTCTGTCACTTACAATAATCTTTGGGTTTCCATGTAGCTTTTGAATTGTTTCCATAAATGCAGTAGAAATTGTACTGGCTTAAATGGATGTGATAATGCACAAAAGTGTGCATACTTGGTAAGTCTGTCAACTACCACCATGATGACACTCTTTCCCTCAGACTTGGGTAAACCTGTGATAAAATCCATTGATACCTCCTCCCAACGTTGGCTTGGAATGGATAAAGGTTGTAATAGACCCGGTGTCTTAATTGTTTCAACTTTATTTTGTTGGCAAACCAAACATTCTGCCACAAACTTTTGAATATCTGATTTAAGGCCATCCCAAAAAAATTCCTTCTTAACCCTGTGGTAAGTTTTTAAAAATCCTGAGTGCCCTCCTAAGGGAGAAGTGTGCAATTCCATAAGAATATTTTGTTTTAGCTGGGAATTCTTACAGAGGTATAAGCGATCTTTGTACCATAACGAATCATTTTTCCAGCTAAATGTATCAGACGTACTGGAATCTTGTTGTAGATTTCGAATAAGTGCCCACACTTCTTCGTCATTCTTCCATTCCTCCCTTGCTTCATTTATCCAATCTGGTTGGATGATAGAAATAGCGCACAACAATGCTTCCACATCCTCATCCTTCCTTGAGAGTGCATCTGCCACCACATTTTGCTTCCCTTTTTTGTAGATGATTTCAAAGTCATAACCCAACATCTTTGTGACCCACTTTTGTTGCTCTTCAGAGGATAATCTTTGTTCTAAAAAGTATTTAAGGCTATCATGATCTGTTTTTACCTTGAAGTGTCTTCCCATTAGGTAGGGTCGCCATTTCTTAAGTGCATGGAGTATTGCCAACATTTCCTTCTCATAAATAGCTTTGCTTAGAAACTTTCCCTTGATTGGACGACTTTCAAAAGCAATGGGTCTTTCATCTTGCATTAGAACAGCACCAATTCCATTTCCTGAAGCATCACATTCCACAATAAAGGTTTTTGTGAAGTCCGGTGTAGCTAAGACCGGTGCTTGGCACATTGCCTCTTTAAGATGTTCAAAGGCCTTTGTTGCTTCCGGAGTCCATGAAAATGCATCTTTCTTCAATAATGTTGTTAGAGGTGCTGCTATTCTCCCATAATTCTTAACAAACTTGCGATAATACCCTGTCAACCCAAGAAATCCGCGCAAATGCTTTATGGATGTGGGGATTTTCCATTCCTTAATGGCTTTAATTTTGGTAGGGTCTACCTTAACTCCTTCATGAGATACAATATGACCCAAATATTCCACCTCCTGGACTCCAAAGAAACATTTGGATCTTTTGGCATATAATTGTTTCTCTTCCAATAGTTGTAGCACCCTGTCAACATGTTCAACATGATCCTTCCAAGACTTGTTGTAGATAAGTATATCATCAAAAAATACTAACACAAATTTTCTAAGGAATGGTTTGAAAATTGAATTCATCAAACCTTGAAATGTTGAAGGTGCATTGGTAAGGCCAAAAGGCATGACCAAAAATTCATAATGACCCTCATGAGTTCTAAATGTCGTTTTCGGAATGTCTTCAATCTTCATTCTGATTTGATGATATCCTGAACGAAGATCCAACTTGGTGAAGTAAATTGATCCATGCAATTCATCCAGTAATTCATCAATGACAGGAATGGGGAACTTATCTTTAATAGTGAGCTTGTTGAGCTCCCTATAATCCGGACACATGCGCCATGATCCATCCTTCTTGTGCACCAATACTACTGGAGCAGAGAAAGAACTTTGACTCGGTTGAATTATACCAGCCTCTAGCATTTCTGCAACCATACGTTCAATTTCACTTTTTTGGACATAGGGATATCTGTACGGCCTGATGTTTGGAGGAACACTTCCTGGAATCAGATGAATAGCATGATCATGATCACGCATAGGTGGGAGACCTTTGGGAGTCTCAAATACCTTGGAATGATTGTCCAGGACTTTTTGGAGATCTGGAGAAATAGATGATTCTAATGTGGAAACATCTAGCGAACATAATTGTGCAATTACACCCCTTTGCTCCTTTTTTAGAAGCTTTGTCATACCATTAGAGCTGATTATCTTTCCTGGTTTCCCTGCAATACCCCTTAATTCAACTTCCTTTCCTTCCACAGAAAATTTCATGAAAAGTTCTTGAAAATTAAAAGCTATTGTACCCAAGGATTGTAGCCATTGGACTCCTAGTACAACATCAGCACCTCCCATTGGAATGGAAAGCATTGGGCTAGTCAATACATATTCTCCCATGGATAGCTTGATATTATGGCACTTTCCAGAGCAATTTATTGTTCCTCCATTTGCAATCATCACTTGACACTCTGGTGCTGGATATAGGAAGCAATTCAATTCTTTTGCTACCCTACAATGAATAAAATTGTGGGTGCTTCCTGAATCAATCAACACTATTACCTTTTTCTTCTTGATTTGTCCTTCTATCTTGATGGTTTGAGGAGTGGTAATTCCCGCCAATGCATTACAAGATATGGTTGGATTTATTTGTTCTTCATCTAGGCTTTGTTCCTAGAGTATATCTTCTTCTTTTGACCTTTCTTGCTCCTTTTCTTCTTCCTCTTCACAATCTATGTAGAATAATTTCTTCTCAGCACACTTATGACCCTTTGTGTATTTGCTATCACAATTGTAACAAAGCCCTTTTGCTCTTTTTTCTTCCAATTGTTGTGGTGTCAACCTTGTAGGTTGTGGAAGACTATGGGCAACAACACTTCCATCTTTATAGTTGTGAATGGTATGCTTCCTAGTTGCCATAATTTTGCTTTCCATTTTTCTTGCTAACCTGAATGCCTTCTCTAATGAATCAGGTTCCCAAAGGCGAACATCATGTTGGATATTATCCTTTAAAGACCCTATGAACACATCAATCCTATGCTCCTCTGGAATATCTTTTACCCTTATGTTCAATTTTTGGAACTCCTCAATGTGCTCCATTATTGAACCCTTTTGTTTGAGATTTATCAATTGGCTAAAAAAAGTGTTGCTTTTTGTATCCTCATAATGTGCTATCAATTCTTCCGTAAAAATTGCCCAAGTGATAAATTGTTTACGAGAGCAAAGCCATTGATACCATACAAATTGATTTGGTTCCAAATATAAAGTTGCCATACATACCTTTTGTGTGTTTTGCACATTATTGAGATCGAAGAACTGCTCCATCTGTAATATCCATGTGGCGGGATCCTTGCCATCAAACTTCCTCATATCGATTTTTGGAATATGGTGGGTCTTCGATCCAACATTAGAATCTATGGAATCATGATTAACATTACTTTTGTTCACATCATGAGTTTCCTTTACAACCTTTTCACCATTAGTAAGTATCTCTTGTAGAAAATTTGTCAAATCTGTCTTCAAATCTGCCATGTCTGTCTTCAAATCCGTCTTCAAACTTGCCATGTATTTCTTCAAATCTGTCTTCAAATCAGTCTTCAAATCGTCCATCTTAGCTTCCATGCCCTTTATCTTAGCATCTGTTAGCTTTTGTGAGCGTGACATTTGTTGCACTTGTTCTTGTAATTTTGATATATCATGTAGCATTTCTTCCTCTTCTTCATGAGTCATGCTAGAACTTTCAGGTTCTTTACTAGGCATTTGCATTTTCTTTCCTCGGGGCATCAGTTACCGATAATAATGCTTTACTAAGCCCTCTGAATTCCTTCAAACCAAGCTTATGCAAAAATAAAAAATAAAAACTACACACCTTTTTTTTACTTTGTAGAAGCCTGATATTGAATCTGATGTACCTCTGTAATTTCAAATCATCCAGTTCTGAAATCGTGATCTGTAGTAGCTTTCTGTGTCCTCTTTCCAATGCCACTAGTCTGAACCAAATTGGATTCTTCAAGAAAGAGTTATGCACAATCTCCTGCAGTGACCTGATTATAGACTGGTTCAGTAGAGCGAACTTGTATGAAGTGCCACGTGTCACTGTTTCAACCTTTGACTCTGAAAAATATATAAAAGAAAACTACAGTTCGTCCTCTTTCTGTAACTTCTTATGAAATTTCAATCCGATGCTCAGAAAGAAATTTATGACGATTTTCCCCAGGTCAACTGTTTTGAGTGTAATTCAGGAGTCTGCAAAAAGACCAACTTCCTGAGATCATATCTTCGAAAATATCGCGCAAAAAGATCTGAAATTTGGACCCAAGGTTCAGCGCGATTTCTTCTCAAATGGGTTTTTTTTGCAACTTCTGAAACATCACAGAAAAAAAGTTATAGTGAAAATGCCACGATGACCTGTTTGGAGCAGCGAAACCCTAGAATCCAAAGCTCTGATACCAAATGTTATGAAACCAGCTCACAAAAAAATAGAAAAGAGAGATCCACGCCTTATAATTCAGCCTCTTCGAGGGGGCAACCTCCTTTACATTACATAAATGAACAATTCTTGGATGATACAAATGAAAATACCTCCTTTCTATATATAGGAGTCTAAATGGTCCCAATACAATCAAAGCCTACATAACAATAATATTGTAGGGCACAACAATAACAATAGTGGGCTTCTATGTGGCACAATAGTAACAATATGGGCACTACATGGGTACATCAATATAAATAAGGGGTATAACTACAATAGTAATGGGGTAATCACTAGTATTATAGGGACCCAACAGAGAGCTATGAAGATAAATACATAAAGTGGACTACGCTATGGCAGGGAAGGGACCAAGATGTGTCGGAGTTCACAAATGTTTTCCATACCCTCCACACAAAGTTGGGTATCAAGGATTCTGAGCAGCATTTGGTACTCAAGTACCATTAATGTTTACACAAGTACATCTAGGACGAGATGGAGTTCCTAGACATCTCCTCACTCAACACAGTATACTGATATGCTGTCGCGAATGAGCATAAGTTTAAACAAAAGAAGCGAGACTTTGGATCTGCGAATCCGAAGCAAGGAAAAGGCACCCCCAAATTATAGAGCAAAGGCCAAATCCAAGTTGGGGCGACCCAAAAAAACCCGCCGAAGATGCAAGCAAAGAAAAACACCACGAAGAAAAAGAAGGACATAGGAAAATAGTGTGAGCTCCATAAGAGCTCCACTCACAACACAAGTGAGTTTCGGGCCAAGCAGTCATTGGTGGCTGATCTAAAGGCTTCTGATTTAGATGCATGTTCCGACCGAGTCAGAACTCGACAAGGGGAATCACAAAGGGAATTAGATCATTGACGTGAAGCCCAGTGCCATCGTGGTCACCACCAAGATCCAGAAGAATGAACCTGGAGATCTAGAGGAGGGTGAACGCCTCTTCCACTCACAGATGTGGGTGAAGGGTACTCTGCTACAGTTCATTGTCGACAATGGAAGTCAAAAAGACCTCATTTCAACAAAGGTCATGAAGCAGTTGGGCCTACCGATGACAACACATCCGCATCCATACACCATCGGGTGGCTTCACCAAGAACGAAATCTCCATGTCAGCCAACAATGCCACCTTCCCTACAACATCACTCCCTTCATGAATGAGGCACTGGGTGATGTTGTTCTTCTTGAAGTTTGTGATGTATTATTAGGAAAACCATACTTGTGGAAGCGACATGTTGTATATGAGTTTAGCTCTCACTCTATCATTATTACTTTGGGAAATAAGTTGTACAAGATACCAAAGGTATGTAGGTTTTAACCACGTACAGAAATTACCTGCATATGAATTCTAAAAAATAGAAAATAAGAAATGGTGAGAGCATAAAACATAAAACAGATATACACATAGATTTTCCCCTGGATCCCAAAACCACGATTACCAGATTGATTTTTCATTATATTCCTTTCAATGTTACAATGCATATATATACATGTTGAAGCATGCATAAACCCTAATCCATTAACCCTGAATTAGAACATAACCGTAGTTCCCTTGACCGAATTTACAAAATACATGGACAGAAAACCATCATTCCCAAACCCATGTGAAAAATCAATGCACAAAACCATAGGTAGGTCTTCCCACCTAATATAGGGTCCAAAAATTTTCTCGGGCCACTGCCCCAGACCCCTTACAAGGGGGCTATCGCTCCTCTGCATACTCCCCGACAGGGAGGGCAGCCACCCCCCCTATTGTGCCCAACGCAACGTACAAGAGGATCTTTCACCCCCCCCCCCCCCACCACACGTGGGGTAGTCATGGAAAGAATATAACACACACCCAACATTCTCCCACTTGTCGTTTTCTTTCCACATGGGGCCACGTGAGAGCTTAGTCATTGATCCAGCACTATAATGCCCATTGTTTCTCCACACCAAGAGAACTTCTCAATGCTCACAAACTTTGTCAATGCATTTGTAGTATTCTTCAAAGTGTCCACCTTTACCAGCAACACCTTTTTGTCCTCAACCATATCCCTCAAAAAGTGATACTAAACATCAATGTGCTTTGTCTTTGAATGATAAGCAGGGTTCTTTGTCAAGAAAATTGCACTTTGGTTGTCACAATCTATCCTTATAGCTCGATGTACTAACCCCATACTTGAACACAATCTCTGCAACCAAACTTCTTCCTTGCTTGCATGAGTGGCTTCTATGTATTCTACCTCTCTATTTGAAAGGGGCACTACAGACCGTCTCTTACTCATCCAACTGACTGCACCTCCAAATAGGTTAAACACATACCCACTTGTAGATCTTCTCTGATCCAGATCTCCAACCTAGTTTGCATCAAAAAAGCCACGGATGTCCAAAACTGTGTCCAATCTTGACCTTCGTTGGTAGCACAAACCACAATCACTAGTGCCATGCAAATACTTGAAAACCCGCTTCACTATTGTCCAATGCTCCTTCCTTGGTTTTAACATAAACTTGCTCAATACTCCCACTGCATGTGCAATGTTTGGTCTAGTATAGAATATTTCATACATCAGGCTACCGAATGCACTTGCATATGGAACACGAGACATGTCCTCTTCCTCTTCTTGTGTCTTGGAACATTGTGCAACAGATAACTTTACACCTACAAGAATAGGAACCTTCATCGGTTTACTATCCTACATATTAAACCTCTACGTTATTGTCTTGAAATACTTCCTTTGGTTTAACCAGAGCTTCCTCTTTTCCCAATCTCGTTTAATTTCCATGCCCAAAATATAGTTTGTGGCACCAAGATCTTTCATGTCGAATTTGGAGGATAATTGGGTCTTCAAATCCTGGATAATTCCTTTGTCATTTCCAACCAACAACATATCATCCACATACAAGACTAGATAAATAACACAGTCACCAATTAATTTAAAATACATACAGTGACTTGCTTTGCTTCTGGTGAAGCCAAGTCCCCGTATAAATGTATCAAATTTTTGATACCACATCCTTGGTGATTGTTTTAACCCATACAAAGACTTTTTTAACTTGCATACTAATTTTTTCTTACCCTTCACTACAAAGCCTTCAGGTTGCTTCATGTAGATATCTCTTCTAGATCCCCGTGAGCAAATGTTGTCTTCACATCCATCTATTCTACCTAAAAATCAAAAGTAGTGACAACATATAAAAGTAATCTAATAGAAACTACCTTGGAAACAGGAGAAAAAATATCACCAAAATGAATTCCAGGCACCTGGGAATAACCTTTTGCTACCAACCGAGATTTTTATTTCTCCACCTTTCCTTTAGAATTCATCTTCTATTTAAACGCCCATTTTCTCCAATGGGTTTCCTTCCAGCCAACAACCCCACTAGATCCCAAGCCTCATTTTTGTGCAAAGATTCCATTTCATCAACCATGGCCTAACAATTTCCTCTGAATCTACTACTTCCCTAACAGTTTTGCGATCATCATCAGTAATAGATAAAGCAAAATTTGAATGGAAATCAGATGGACTATACCTTTCTGGCTGCCTTCTTTCTCGAACTAATCTTCTCACAGCTAGAGTTTGTGGCTCTTCACCTTCTGATTCCTCTTCTGCTGTAGAGTCTGATTCTTCCTCCTTTAGCTCAAACTCTATCTTCTCAGGTTCCTTTGGTAGGACTTCATGTTTAATAACATCTTTCACCTCTCTAAACACCACATCTCGGATGTACACAACCTTCCTTGTTTCTGGGTTCCAAATCTTATAACCTTTTAAACCATCCTTATACCCAATAAAGATGCACCTTTCAGATTTACTATCCAACTTTGTTCTTTTTTCCTTTGGAACATGTACATATGCATCACATCCAAATACCCTCATATGTGAAAGAGAAGGTTTCTTAATAGTCCATACTTCTTGTGGAGTCTTATCCTCCAATGCTGATGAAGGTGATCTGTTGACCAAGTAACATGCAGTCTCCACCGCCTCTACCTAGAATTCTTGTCCTAACCTAACACCACTGAGCATGCTTCTTGCCTTTTCCATCAACGTCTTGTTCATTCTTTCTACATCTCCATTTTGTTGAGGTGTGTATGGAATAGTCTTATGCCGTGCTATACCACACTTCTTATAGAACTTTTCAAATTCCTTCTTGCAAAACTCTCCAGTGCTATTTGTCCTCGGCACCTTTATCTTCTTCTCTGTCTTGTTTTCCACTAGAGACTTAAATTCTTTATACTTGTCAAAGACTTCAGATTTATTCCCGAGGAAATATATCCATATATTCCTTGAGAAGTCATCTATAAATGATACATAGTACACAGACTCACCCAGTGATGGAACCAACACAGGTCCAAACACATCATTGTGCACAAGCTCTAATATATGTTTCGCCCTCTTAGCACCAAAGGGGAAAATCGCCCAATTTTGCTTCTCATATACACAATTTTCGCAGAAATCAAAATCCAGAGAGAAATTAGACATAACTTCTACCATACCATTACCATGAAGTATTCGAAGGCCCTTCTCTCCAATATGTCCAAGCCTTTGATGCCATAGCATGGTCTTTTCTCTAGAGACCACTAGATTTTCTGCTCCACTTTCAAGAACCACAGAACTGTTGCACCCATCAATAACAATGCTACCCTGAAGCTTGTACAGAGTTCCAATCTGAACTCCCTGCATCAATATCAATGCTCAACGAACCATCTTACAGATATCTTTCTCGAATAATGTTTTTACACCTGTATCATCCCGCTTGCTTACAAAAATCAAATATCTAGCCGATGCAAGAATATGCAGGACACCCAGAAGTGTTCTAATCCTTCCACCTTGTAACTTCAACTTCAATTTTTTGCAACCAATGATTCAAGCCTTCCTATCATCCCCTAAGAAGACATCACCACCATCATATTTCTCATACTCGCAGAACCACTCTCTATGGGGAGTGAAGTGAAAGGATGCACCTGATTCAATCAACCATGCCTCATGATCCACATGTGTACTTGAAGAAGAAGACAAGTACACATCCCCACCTTCATCTAAGGCAGTTTTCACCTATGTAGAAGGAGCATCATCACATCCCTTTCCTTTCCCATGAGCTTTAGATTTGTAGTCCCTTTTGAAGCGCCCTTTCTTTCTGCATTTCCAACACACCTTTATAGGTTTTCCTGGCGATTTAGATCTCCCACTTGAGAACTTATTTTTGTTTCTGTTATGGGACCATCCTCATACAAACAAGGCATCACCATTCTGGCCCTCCATATTTTTCTGTCTCATCTCCTCTGATAGCAAGGATGAGACTATTTCATCAAACTGCAAGGCATGCTACCTATTGCAACAACCAGACTATCCCACCAATCTGGTAGAGAACACAACAAACTGATGCACTTATATTCATCTGAAATTTTAATATCAACAGATAATAATTGGCTTACCACAATATTGAAGGCGTTCATATGCTCTGTCACCGAGTCTCCATATTTCATCCTCGAGTTATACAACTTTTTCTGTAGAAACAGTTTATTCACCAAAGACTTAGATTGGTACAAAGTCCCTAACTTGTTCCACAAAGCCTTCACCGAAGCTTCCCCTGATACATTCAACAATACTGAATCTGAGACACACAATTGCATTGTGCTCTTTGCCTTCTGATTCAACTTTTCCCAGTCTTTAGCTGACATTGTTGTTGGTTTAGTACCCGGATCTACCGTGATCCACTGATCTTTATCCACCAGAAATCCCTCCATCTTGAGTTTCCACAACTCAAAACTTTGACCATTAAATTTCTCAATCTCTATATTTCCACTGCTCACTATCTTATTTCACCACAAGAATCAATCCCGTAGATCTCCCACTGAACAGGGTCTACCGCATGCCTGAGCAAAACCCCTCAGCAGTAAACGCATCCCCTTGAAGCCGAAACAACTCTGATACCAAATGTAGGTTTTAACCCCGTATGGAAATTACCAGCATACGAATTATAAAAAATAGAAAATAAGCAATGGCGAGAGCATAAAAGATAAAACAGATATACACAGGGATTTTCCCCTGGATCTCAAAATCGCGACTACCAAATTGATTTTTCATTATATTCCTTTCAATGTTACAATATATATATATATATATATATATATATATATATGCCGAAGCATCCATAAACCCCAATCCATTAACTTTGGATTAGAACATAACCATAGTTCCCTTGACTAGATCTACAAAATATCATGGATAGAAAATCATCATGCCCAAAACTATGTGAAAAATCCATGCACAAAACCATAGGTAGCCCTACGTGGGGTAGTTGTGGAAAGAATATAATAGACACTCAACAAGGTAGGTCCGCCTACTGCCATCTCTTTGATCACTACAAAGCAATGTGGGAAGATCATTTATGAGACTAGGAAATTTGTTTTCCTTATGATTCACCCTTAGGGAAAGAAGCAGGTTGTGGCTACGACTTCTAGACAGGGCTCCTCTGCATAGAAACAACAGATAGAAAAGGTCATGGAGGAGTACAAGGAAATTTTCACCTCACCTACAGGGGTACCTCTACACTGTCAGGTCAAGCACTCCATTGATCTGACCCCAGGCGCACCACTACCTAATGGACTGATTTATCGACTCTCTGTTCTGGAGAACGATGAGATCGAGAGGTAGATTCATGAGCTGTTGTAGAAAGGGCACATCAATCCAATATCATCACCCTGTGGGAGCCTGATTGTAGTGGTACAGAGAAACGATGGGACCTGGAGACTCTGTATTGACTATCGGGCGCTGAACACGATCACTGTCCAAAATAGGTACCCAATCCCACGAATTGATGACCTTTTGGACCAACTTAAGGGGGCCAAATATTTCAGTAAGATTGACTTGAATTCTGTTTATCACCAGGTGCATATCAAACCCTTTGATGTGTGGAAGACTACCTTCAAATCCAAGGAGGGCCTTTTCGAATGGTTGGTCATGCCTTTCGGGTTGACGAATGCCCCCGCAACCTTCATGAGATTGATGGACGACATCTTGCGACCCTTCACCAATGCATTCATGGTGGTGTATTTAGATGACATCTTGATCTTCATCCAAAGTTGGGAAGAGCACCTCCACCATATTCGATAGGTCCTTCAAACCCTGTGACAACACAAGTTGTGTGCCAATTTGGAGAAATTCACTTTTGGCATGACCCAGGTTCAATATCTAGGGTACATCATTGATGAAAAGGGTGTGCATGTGGACCCAGCCAAGATACAAGTCATTTGGGATTGGCCAGCCCCAACCACTCTAACAGAGCTCCACAACTTTCTGGGTCTTGCCAATTTCTACCGCAGGTTCGTGTTGGGGTTCTCTCATATCACTTGGCCTTTAATTCAATTCACCAAAGGTGGAGCGAAAGCAAAGTTTTTTTGGTCTGAAACCCAATAGAAGGCGTTTTCCAAGTTGAAGCATCGCCTCTACTTTGCATGAGTGCTCACATTACTAGACCTGCAACAACCATTTGAGATTGAGACAAACGCCTCTGACTATACTATTTGTGCAGTCTTTACTAAGTAGGGGCATCCAGTGGCTTACCACAATGAGACACTTTCAGACACAGTCCAAAAGTATTCCACTTATGACAAAGAAATGTATTCCATTTTGAAGGCCTATCGTCAATGGAAGCATTACATTTTGGGGAAGGAAATGGTCATCCACACAGAGCACCGACCCCTGGAGTTCATACAGACACAAGGGAAGTTGCAGAACGATCGCCATCAGTAATGGTCAACCTACCTGCAACAGTTCCATTTGAACATTAAGTACAAGAAGGGCAACACCAATAATGTTGCAGACTACCTCAGCCGACCACCAGTTATGGCGCTGATCATTGTGCTCGACTCCTGTGGGCACAAAAATTTGAGATGGCCACATCTTTACCAGAGCGATCCATAATTTGGCATCACATGCCAAACACTCTTGGAAGGGAAGCAAGTTCCAAATTTTCACCTTCAGGATGCACTGTTATGCCACCTAGGACACATCTTTGTTCCTTCAAGCGAGTGTGCCAAGATGATTTGGGAGGTGCAATATAGTTGGGTTGTTGGACATTTCAGAGTGGAGAAAAAAATGTCGATATTGTAGAAGTATTTTTATTGGCCGAAACTTCATTAGGATGTTGGGAAGTACACTAGATCATGCACCATTTCCAAACCAACCATCAAGAAGCAAGGCTTATATACTCCTCTACCTACTCTTAGTCGACCTTGAGAATCTATATCCATGGATTACATGTCGGGCCTTCCTACTACTAAGCATGGAAATGGCTGCGTTTTCGTGGTCGTCAACAGATTCTTTAATATGGCCATTATGGTGGCCTGCAAAAAGAGTATCACAGCAGAGGCCACTAATAAGCTCTTATTTGAGCGAGTGTGGGTACACTTTGGGATTCTACAGTCCATTGTCTCAGATTGGGACAACATATTCCTGAGTGCATTTTGGTCAAATCTTTGGTCGATGTTGGATTCAAAGCTTACTAAGTCCACGACTTTCCATCCTCAAACTGATGGCCAAATAGAGATTGTCAATTAGATGATCGTACACATTCTGCGCATGTACAACTTGAAGCATCCACACACATGGGATGAAAATATCCCCTATGTCTAGCACAACTACAACAAAGCTCTCCATAGCTCAACGGGCCACAACCCCTTTCAGGTAGGGCTGGGATTTCAGTCATTATGTCCCACTGATGTGGCCATACCATTTGTAGCCACTCAGGCAAATTCGACTTGCATACAATCTGAAGCTGACATGGCTAACAACTTCATTGAGTGCATGCAACACATTCACCAACAGGTCCATGATGTATTGGACATAACCAATGCCAAGTACAAGCAGCGCCATGATTAGCATCGAGTTTCGCACAAGTTCCAAGTGGGCAACAAAGTTTGGCTACATTTGCATAAGGAGCGCCTCATTGGACCCCCCTGCAAGCTTTTCCCACTCCGATATGGGCCATACACCATCACGAAGGATGTCGGTGACAATTCGTTTGAGCTCAGTATCCCATCATTCCTTGGTCTGCACCCAATGTTCAATGTAGACCACTTTCGGCCATACTTTCCACCATTGTTGGACACATCCGACATTGCAAAATAACTCACGCCAATAGAGCTCAACCTAAACTACATGGAACAGAACACAACTGATCATCTCATGGACACATAGATCAAGAACTCTCACCAACAGAGGATCCAACTATATCGAGTTGTCAATGTAGGCCAACTCCTTCACCAGGGCAAGTGGTTCACTAGGGACCAGGTTCAACAGAAATTTCCTCACCTCATGGAGGCTTCGCACGTAATGGGGACCATTGCTTCCTAAGGGGGGAGGAATGATCTAGGTGGATATTGGTGGCCACCCACCTATTCCACCTAGACCTCCAGTCAGTTTCATCCATTTCCTTTTTTATTTCAGCAATTACTATTTTTAGCAGTTTTTCGGGTCTTGAACTTCTAGAGCAGTTTTGACCCCCTAAACGACATTTTTTTTTAGGTTCATTGCAGGCCCCTAGTTGTTGGATGGGTCTGCTACAAATCCTGTAGTACTCAGAGAGTCCTTTATAACAAGGTATCGTACGCGCCAAATGGAGATAATATTACCAACTTACGACCCCGAGAAGTTGGTTTTCCAACTAACCCCAACGTGGCCCACAAACTCTTGGCGTTACATCTTCTGGGTTAGGGATTTGGTTGTTTATGGTTTTCTCTTGTGGTTAAATAATAAATAGGCCCTTGAGCATCATTGTAACACCGTCCAGAGGAATGTAGCAAACACATCTCTTCTCATAGATAAGCTACCATGGCCCAAGCTAGTTTATTTCCATTATATTTGCATATTTCAATATTTTGATATTAATGAAATGAAGTGTTATTTCTGTTGCATCTCTGTATTTATGGTTATATCAATATTTTGTTGCATTATTGTTTAAGTTTAGATCAGTATCAGAGTTGAAGACATTATAGAAGAGGAGAATACGAGTTTGTTATGCAGGTGAAATTGAATTTGTAGTTTCATACTTCAGAGTCAGTTCTACAGTTTGAGACTTGAGTATGCCCTGGAGGGAAGCTCGAATTACATAGCTTGGAAGGATAGGATGGAGGCAGTGCTGGAAGACCATGGGTTGAAGGAATTCATAAATCATGATATTCCGAAGCCTTGAGCATCTGATGCTAAAGATCTTGTTGAATGGAGAAAGTGTGTGGCAAAGGCGAGAAGGATTATCCTAGAAGGAGTTCAAGATCATATTCTCTCGAATCTCCATAGTAAGGAAACTCCATTTGCAATGTGGAAGGCATTGATAGACCTTTTTCAAAATATCAGTGACCACAGGAAGTTGGCATTGAAGGATAAGCATAGAAATATCAAGATGGAGAAGGATGACTCAATTCCGAAGTACTTGACCAAATTCACCCAATGTCAGGATGAGATTGGAAGTGTCGGGATTACTGTTGCCAAAGGCGATCTAGTGAGTCTAGAACTTGTAGGAATTCCCAAGAGCTGACACAGTTACCAAGACTCAGTTAATGGGAGGGTGAAGCTACCAGAATGAGAGCAATTGTGGTTTGACTTGGTACAAGAAGAGATTCGGCGGAACACCAGAGACATATCCTCATCAAAGCATGATGATGAGGAGAATTGTGCCTTAGCTGGTAAGGCAAAGAAAGGGAAGGGGAATTCATCCCATTCCAAATCAAATTCTTTTCAGGGCGGTAAGAAGAAGGACATGTCGAAAATCAAGTGTTTTCACTGTCATGAACTAGGACACTTTGCCACAAAGTGTCCGCACAAGAAGGTCGGTAAGAAGCCCTCAGGAGGATCAACAGGTGAAGCTCTTACTTCACAGTTTGAACTGGAATTTACCCTCATCGCTTGTATGGTGTCATTAATGATGGGTAGTGTGTGGTACCTGGACAATGGAGCTTCATTCCATATGATCGGTAACAAAGAGATCTTCAGTAACTTGGAGAAGAAGGATCTCCATATGCATATTGAGATGGGCGATGATGGGAGTTATAGCGCAACTGACATCAACATAGTTACCTTTCAGAGGAAGTTTGGTTATCCCCTCACTTTGTGAGGTGTTATGTATGTTTCGGGTTTGAATAAGAACTTGGTTTTTGTTTCCATGTTGGAGGATAGAGGCTATGATGTGATATTTAGTAAAGGAAAGGCGTTCCTTTGTCACATAGCCAAATGACAAGTGAAGCGGATAGGGGTTCAAGTGAAGAACCTCTATAATTTGGAGGTAGAATATTGTGCTTCTTTTAGCACTAAAGTAGAGAAGGTGCAAAGCCGAGACATCAGTGAGTTATGGAACATGAGATTGGGTCACTTGCATTATGGCGCTTTAAAGATCTTGCAACAAATTTCTACAGGGCTTCACAAGGGTACACTAGAGTAGAGAGACACATGCAAAGGGTGTACATTAGGGAAGTACACCAAAGCTTTCTTTCATGAAAAATACAGTCGAGCACAAGCAATCCTTGATCGAGTTCACTCAGATGTGTGTGGACCATTCTTCACAACATCCAAGACCAAGCACGGGTATTATGTAATATTTGTTGATGATTTTTCTCGTAAGTGTTGGATTTTCTTCATGCAAAAGAAAGATCAGACGTTCGCTAAGTTTTGTGAATTTAAAGCACTTGTCGAGAAAGATACTAGTAGGAAATTTAAAGCTCTCAGAAGTGATAACGGTGGAGATTATGTGTCGAATGAGTTCAAAAACTTATGTGCATCAGAAGGCATTTGATGGGAGTTGATAGCACCTCATAACCCACAACAGAATGGGGTGGCTGAAAGGAAGAATAGAAGTATTATGGGAGCGGCACGGGCGATGTTGCATGATCAAGGCCTACCATTACACTTGTGGGTTGAAGCATGCAACACAGTTGTTTATTTGCAGAATAGAAGCCCTCATCGAATTCTTGGGATGAGTACACCGAAAGAGGCTTTTTCAGGGAAGAAACCAGATGTGGCACACTTCAGGATCTTTGGTTCATCAGTCTACTGCCATGTTACCAAATATGCACGGAAAAAGCTAGAGCCAACAACTAAGTTGGGCATATTTGTGGGGTACACTGATACACCTCACAACTATCGGGTGTACCTGCCAACCAACAAGATGACAATGGTTCACAAAGATGTGAAGTTCGATGAAGAGAAGGCCATGAGATGTTCCCTTGAGAGGAAGCTTCAGCTACATGTGTTTAAGGAGCTTTTAGCTCCAAAGGAGGAACCTCAGGATGATTTGGAGCAACCACATGCAGAGGAGAAGAGAGTGGAAATACCCACTCATGCAAATTCTTCGAGAGATCGGAGTAAGCACATCAAAGAGGCTGACAAGTTATTGCACGATACTAGAGAGAATGTGGGAGCACCCACATCATAGTGTAGGTAGAGGAGGTCACCAAAGAGGTACACTGGCTACATGGTTCTGATGAGCGGGAGTGTAGAGATTGAGCCATCCTCTTTTGAGGAAGAAGTGCAGCAACCAATTTGGGTTGATGCCATGGTTGAGGAGTATGACTCCATTATCAGGAACAATGTTTGGGAAGTGGTCCCAAGACCGACAAACAAGTCAGTGGTGAGTTCCAAATGGATTTACAAGGTAAAGCAAGCAGTTGATGGTAGTGTGGAGAAACACAAGGCTAGGTTTGTGGCCAGAGGGTTCTCTCAGGTGGAGGGGATTGATTACGATGAGACTTTTTCTCCTATAGCAAGGTACTCATCAATCAGATCCATTCTATCATTGTCAGCGCAGATGGGATGGAAGATACATCAGATGGATGTAAAGACAACATTCCTCAACGACATGATTGAGGAAGAGGTGTATATTGAGCAGCTTGAAGGATTTAAGACCTTCAATAGAGAGCCGCATGTGTGCAAACTCAAGTGAGCGTTGTATGGACTAAAACAACCACCCCATGCTTGTTACACTAGGATCAATAGCTATTTCACGGGTTGGGCTTCACCAAAAGTGAAGCAGATGCAAACCTTTACCATATTGTGGTTGAAGGTAAATTGTTGATTATTGTTCTATATGTTGATGATTTGATTTTGACAAGTGATGATAAGTTGATCAAGTCTTGCAAAGAGGATCTTGCAAGAGATTTAAAAATGAAGGACTTGGGGCTCATGCACTACTTTCTGGGGATGGAAGTATGGAAAGGAGATGAGGAATTGTTTGTCTCTCAAGGAAAGTGTTCCAACGAGATACTGAAGAAGTTCCACATGGAGAGTAGTAAACCCATGGAGACTCCTCTAGCTAGTAACTGGAGGAAGGAGGATGCTACTTTCATTGAAGTAGTGGAGGCTACTATTTATAGACAGCTTGTGGGTTCACTTATTTATTTGGTGAACACATGATCAAACATGTGTTATGCAGTTAACCAGCTGTTGTGCTGTACAACAACCCCCCATTTCATAAAAATTTTCTTTAAAAATCATAATATGAAATGGGTCCATTTTAAACATAGATGTGTGAATAAATTGATATTAACTTATTATTAGGAAAAAACACTCATCAAAGGTCCGACTGAAATATGATATCCCTTTTAAACAAATCATAAAGCTTTTTATTATTACGATAAAGCGATCGCAAGATCGCATATCACAATAATAAAAGGAACATAAATAAATGCTCATTGAATTACTCCGATCCGAAAAGGGAAATCGCTATCGGATATCGAGGAAAAGCAAAGCGCATCATTTATAAGGCATCCCCCATTCCTCCGATGCGATGAAAGGCATCGCTATTGGCAATTGGCTGTGGTAATCAATGCGTTAATTGTGACACCTTCAAATCCCCCGATGCGATAAGGCGTATCGCCATCGGCGATCAGCGATTTCGCAATGGCATAAATAAAGTGACCTAAGCCCTGTCCCGATTGTGATGCATTAAATCAGCGCGTGTGTTTCTAAGCATATTAAAGATTGGCATTCATTATATCACCTTTGGTGATTGAACGATATTTTGGACTATTATGAAAACCCTCCCTTTCACGTCACCAATAATCAAATGCGATTAACCACCAAAAATCTAAGCCACGCTTGAACCAATAGACGTTATGATGGATATTTAAAAACTCCCTTATCATGATTGACAGGTGAAGCGGCCAATTAATAAAGTAGTTATGCCGAGATTTTCCACTTAGATTCTATTTGCGGCAATTTTAGCACGATCTTTGATTATTCGTTAAAAGATATAACTCTTTCATATTGTCTCTTGCTATCTATTTCTCTGTATCACGCTGGTTTCCTTTCTTGTGCAGAATTCCATCGAAGTATCAAGTTTTAAGCAAATGGGAAAGAAATCTAAGAGATCCAATGTGGCAGCGGCCCCTGCAGTAACAATCCAGCTCACTAGTGACCTAGGACCAAGCAAAAAGGGCCTAATTTTGGACACTACATGTCTCGGCCTTGGAAATACAAGATGGCAAAGCATCTATAATTTGATTGAGGCAGAAGAACCGTAGGAAGTGTCGGAAGAAGCTATGGCAGACTCAACTAGCAAATCAGAAGCCCCGCTGAAAGATTTGGCCAACTCCTTTTTACACAGGATAGCAGCTCGGGAGAAAATTCTTCCTTACACTGATGTGGTCAGATGGGTGGTCGAACAAATTCCTGTTTCTAATGGGACCTTTTGCACAGTTGATGGAAGAGTTTTCGATTCATTTCAGCCTGACGACTTGAGGAAAATGTACCATTTGCCCGAACCTGAAAAGAAATAAAACAAAGCTTTTCTAAAGAAATTCGCAGAGGAGAATGAGATGGAATCGGCCCCGATTAGACAGTGGAGATAGAATCCCGCAAAGCATAAACATGAATCATCGGGTAAGTACTCAGTGGATTCCTTAGCATCTCCTTACTGTTACGCTGGGGCAATGATGTGTACGATATGTGTAGGATATCGAAATGGTTCCTTTAATGGAAGCGGCAACTAGTAGTTATGTCATGGATTGGGCCAATATATTGTCTGATAAGTTAGCCTCTGCAATTCTTGATTTTAGATTCAATTCACGCAAAACCACCAGGACTATTCCTCCCTTTTATTACAGTGCTTATGTTATGGATATGCTTTGTTTTAATTCCAAATACCCAATACTTGGGTGGAGGTGGACGCCACAGGACCCTAATCCAATCCACATGTACCATCAAATGTTATGGAAGGCACATTATAAAGACCACTTGTATCAAATTTGTAACGGTTTCATGTTGCCTATCTATTATGCCATTTTTGATAAGCCTACCCCAAGGATTTCCGAGGAGGCAGAAGTTGATTTGACTGTTGTGAGAAATTGGTTCAAGGAAGATAAATTCACATATATACGAGTGTTTGGTAGTGCCACAAAACCCCATGTCCTCCCATTGTATGTACCGATTAAACTATTGGCACGAGAATTAGCTTACCAAATCACAACCGCTGGAACGTCCAAAACTCTTAGGACTTCCAAAAAGCAGCTATGGCCCGTATTCCCTTTGAGATGCGGTGTTTATACCATACTTGATTGGAAACATGCTGAGAAGGAGGCAGGAAAAATAAATATGCTCAATCTTGCGACCATCCCTAACAGGCAATTTTATCCCCGGAAGGTTTCCTATAATGTGCTTGAACAGGCCAAACTTACTAAGTTTGACCATGAAAAAGATGAATTTGATGATTTATTTTCTTCAGCAGAATCATTGTCTCAGGTTAAAACATTGGCCAGGATGAAATATAATGATGAAGGGCTGGTAGAATTCAATAGGCTCAGAGAACAGAGGTTGCAAACTCTGCCTCTGGACTTGTTGGCTACTACACCAACAACTAAGTCAAGTGAGCCTGGGTAGAAGAGTATTGACGAGTCTCCTGCTACAGAGAAAATTCCCGAAAAGGAAACAGAGCAGGAGAAAGGAAAAGAGCAGGAAACAGAGTAGGAGAAAGGAAAGAAGCAGGACATTGAAGTTATTGATTTAGAGACTCAAATTGATCCCAAACTCCTCCAAGAGTGGCAGCAATTTGACTCTATTATAAACAATCCTGATATTTCTCAAGGATTCGGCACACCCCAAGTGATAGTCAGTCAAGAAACAACCAAAACTACGGTTCCGATGGAAGGAACCAGTGGCTTACCCAGTAGTAAAGATGCGGAAATAATTCCCAAAGATCCATCCGATCAGATTGTTTTACAGATAGAAGACATACCACCATTAGACGTCTTTTACAGTCCTAAACACAAGGTTGTGGTGAAAAGACAGAGGAAAATGAGGAGACTTGATCAATCTTCCCTTTTGCCAGATCAAACGGAGATGGCTAATGTGGTGTGGAAGGAAGAATTGAACCCTTCCGATGACCTTACGAAACTCTCCCAATATGCCGAAGCATATTCGGCAACCACCATGGATAAAGCCTCGGAAGTGAGCAGTCTCCTTAAGGAAAAAGATCAAATGATTGATTCATTGCAGTTGCAAGTGTCTGAAGCACAGAGGAAAATAGAACAATTGGAACAACAACTATCAACACAGCGGTAGACAAACAACCAATTAAATGAGCAATTGCTCAAAGAGAAACAGAGGATAGATTCGAGTGCAGTGTAGAAATAGAAGGAATTGTCCGAAGCATTGACCAGATTAAAGGCGATGAATGAACAAATGAGCAAGACTAAGGATGAGCAAATCGCTCAATTGTCACAAGAAGTAGAAAAGTTCAGGAGTCTTCCTCAAGTAGCAGAGTTCAGAACAGAAGCTCTACAAATCAATAAGGCATTGATTACACAGCTAAAACTGCTATGTCATAACATTTCTCTGGCTGAACCTCTTTGTGAGATTACTACATCAATAGTTGATAAATCAGTTGAAGCTAGATAGGATTTAGAACAGGCCGATGAGACCTTAACCAGTTTTCTTGCTTGGTAAGACTCCCTTGAAGGACAGGCTTCGGATCTGCCCAAAATTCTTGAGTCACACAAAGACATCTTGTTCCTAGAATGGCAGACACAACTAATGAAGGCAGAAAGAGAAACCTCAAGGTGTCGGTTATCTATTAGCAATTTAATTGAATTTGTCAATGACACCCTTTATCTGTCTAATATGATTTCACAGTGTAATCTAGGGATGACATCGGCCAAAGCCTTGGAACAAACATGCAATCAGGAATTGGAAAAGAAAGGAAGACTAATCACTGGCATCCAAAGTTTAACTTGGGATACCTTTTGGTTTTTCTTAATCAAGCCATACAGTTAGAGGGCCGCACTCAAATGTTTAACTGATGCTATCAGTTGCATGATCCTCGAGATCCAAGATGCCACATATTCAGCTCAACTGAATTCTCTCCTAAGCCGCCCCTCAGAGTTGCAACCAATGCTAGATATCTGCTAGCTCAAGCCAAAGGGAGATCATCTGAAACAATGAATCATGCTGCCCACTGAGGACAAACAGATTTTGAGGAGATATTCATAGCATAGTTGTACCAATTAAATAGCACTTTTATTTTGTAATTAGTTAACTTAATTAGTATTTATAGGCCCTTTCATGCATTTGGAAAGGGTCCTCAGTTTTTGTATAAATTCAAATCAGGAAGTCACACTATTGTGCTTCTGATCTATTTTTATAAAGACTGGGCCAGTATTATGAATTTTGACAAAGAAAGCTTTGATGATATGTGCACTATTGCCTTTTGTGGAAGTGTTTCTAAGTTGAAAAAATGAATTTGAATGCGGTTGATATTGGGAGTGACTCAAACAACATATGGTACTATTATCTATGCTCTTGTGTCATTTTTATGTGAATCGGCATTCGTTTAAATTTTGCTATCATTGAATATATATATGTGTTTTAACAACAATCCTTGTACTTTTCACTATTGAATGTCTGAGGACTGTTATTCTTTCAATCATATCTATGTCTATGATATATATGAAAAATAGTGTAATAATGTTTGCTTGATTGCTTTGTTCAACTATTTGGGCTTAGTAATTATCATTTGAATAAACATCTTTGCTTACCAACAAGAGTCATCTATATGCCTGTTTGTGAATGAAGACCATCCAAAGTTACACTAAAAAGAAGCAATTTCCCGGGATAGAATAGTTGTTTATAATTTTACTTTTAGATTAAATCATTAATCCATTATCATTAGATATTAGAAAACCAATTATTTACCCATCCTATTTACCAATCATTGGGAAACTGGTCCCATTATATCCAGTCGGAGCCACCACACCAAACGGAAAAGGAGCTACCTTTAAGGTCCGGACCGGGTGGTTATCCCCGATGTTGATGCAGCGATTTTCGAGGCATCAACACCAGCTTAGTCAAGCTATGGTTAAGCCGATAAAACTGTATTGGAAGGCAGCCAAACATGTGTTGAGATACCTTAGAGGCGCCACTCAGTTTGGTCTTTGGTACATGGGGACAGAGGGAGTGAAGCTTCAAGGCTTCACCAATGTAGATTGGGCAGGGAGTCCATTCGGAAGAAAGTGCACATCAGGTGGGATCTTCAGTGTTGGGTCAGCAATTGTTTCTTGGTATAGCAAGAAACAAAGATTAGTTGCACTGAGTTCAGAAGAAGCATAGTACATGGCTACTAGTCAAGCAACATGTGAGGCTATCTAGATGAGGAAGATTCTTGTTGGTTTGTTTGGTCAACAGATGGATCCAACAATGATTTATTGTGACAATCAAAGTTGTATCAAACTCTTCGAGAATCCAATTTTTCATGGTCGGTCCAAGCATATTGATATCCGGTATCACCATCTTCGAGAGTGTGTGTAGAGAAGAATCATGTTGTTGGAGTACATTCCCATAGAGGAGTAAGATGCGGATATTTTGGTAAAGGCATTGTCAAGATGCAAATTTGAGTTTCAAAAAGGCATCATTGGGGTAGCAGATAATCCCTTTCTTGTTGAGAGAGAGTGTTAAAAATAGAAACAATAAATCCTAATTTACTTTGTCCTTGAATTAAATTAGGAACTAAATCAAAATTATATTCTCATAGCAACTTGTAATAGTTAACTAAGTTAATTGACTTAGTTGGCTCAGTAAATTCGAGTTGGAAGTCTATCTAGATTCATGTAGAGTGATTCCTAAATTTTAGGGTTCCAGGTTGATTTCTTTTGAGTTGTAATTAATTAACTCAACTTAACTGAGTTATAGTCAATTAAACTAGTTCAAACAGTTGGAGGAGCTAGTAGGAGGTCTAGTTGTGGGGATCAAATTTAGTGCAGCTTCATTGCTCTACCAGTTAACTGAAGATTCACTCATAAATAACTCATGCCTGTCAGTTTAGAGGAAGACCGGGTTGAGATAGGGTTAAGGGACAATGTACTATCACTTGTATAATTTTTCGAGTTGTATGGATGGTGCATTCAATCAGTCTATGATGCACTGCATAGTTGTGGTGAGGGGTTTTCCCAATTAAATATGGGATAATTCTATTAGGAATTGTGCAAGGAACTAGGGGCTTGAAATGCAATAGATTTGGCTAAGTGTTGGTTTGACCTGATTTGTGAAGCAGAGAGTGAGATTGTACTTGTGCAAAGATTGTTTGTGTTGAACAAGAATTGTATTTTCTTCTCATACCTTTTGGTTAATGCAATATAGATAGTCGGGGTTTTGAGTAGTTGCTTTCCCCAGGAAAATATTGTGTTATGTGTGATTGAAATTCTTCCTTTTCTGCTTAGTGTTTTCATCGATCAATTTTTTGTTTCTGCTGATGAGTAGAGTAGATTCAAGTTTTTTGTTTTAGCATATTACATAAGCGGTTTGTATCTACAAGAACTACTAGACATAATAGATGCCCTTGGGAAAGAGTAACCTGAAGACCTGGATGTCATGGTACAAGGAGAATTCACATGAGGAGGAAAAATAGACATCAAACTAGGCTTCCCAGCATGCACATCCAAACAAAAAAGGAGACCAATATGCAAAGAGTTGGAGAATGAACCAGAATGTAAATTTGCAAAAGTGAGGGATTCTGAATTACCAGGGATTAATGTATACCCAAGAGACCGATAATTCCTTGTCGCTGGAGTCAACAAAGACACCTCCAGAAGCAAACCCATTTGAGAAACCATCATCAAATTGGGCATGATCGAAATATATGTCACCAGGTCCATCACCTATCCATTGTCTTCTACTAGATCCTCAAGACGAACCCTCTATACCTCCCCCCCAATCTCTTGTTTCTTGGATGATTTCCTAACATTAGAATAACCTTAAAAGGAAGATTGCAATTACTGATCAAGTGGCCATATTTATGGCATCATTTTCAGTGAAAAGGGAGTCCTTTGTAGTCCAAGTCTTGAAGATGCACACAACCCTTCCCAATGTTCATAGGAGCATGAAATTTTTTCTACAAGTCCAAACAAACCATCACCCTTGCTATCGACTTGTCACACGTCTCACAGAAGTAGTAATCCGCATCCGATAAATGCCACATATTAGTGAAGCTTTGGGTGTTCCACATATTTGAAGGAAGCTTGGAAAACTGAACTCAAACGGGAATCTCATCCATACACTCATTTTATGCATCAAATAAGGGAATCCATAATTTGAAGATGATGGGGATGGAGTCTATAGCCCAAACTTCCTTCACCACTCTCGCCGCATCCTCCTTTGACTTGAAGAAGAGTTGAATCCACCCCTTAGCCAAAAGAAAAACATTAGGTGCATCCGAGACCACAGGGGAAATATATTAGTCCTCCATGCCAAAATGGTTGCTAAAATAAATGTATGCCTTCTTGCTCTACCAACCAATGATTTCTCAACTAAATCAACTACATCTGCCATTTCCACATCATCCCCTAAACATAAGCTATATGTCACAGGAGAGACATCACATTTTAGAACCCGATGTTTCTTCTTATTGGTATGAGGACTACCATCCCCCTCCTCCTGTAAACCCTGGTTCAAAACATTCTTCACTAAACCCTCTAGACCAGAACCTAAATGAGGACTCTGCATGGTGCCACTTCATTAACCAAAACTTGAGGACCTGAAACCGCAACAAGAGGATTTCCCACATGAATAATGGGCACTATAGGTATGGGTGTCGCTCCTTGAGGCAAACTATTCACTGATTGCGAGATCGGGAATGTAGAAACCCCTCCACTTAATGATGGAAGAGGAAAGCCCACACCAGAAAGTCCCCTAGAGAAAGACCTAGAAAAATAAAAGAAACCCTCATTTGAAATGGAAGGGAACAGAGGAGGAAATGCACCTACCAAAGCCATCTGCAGAAAATCCATTGACGAGGGGAAAACGCTAGTATGTGAAGCCACTGACGTGAATCCTGAGCATATGGAAAAAGTAGAAAGATTCCTTGGAACCCTACGAGAAGGGTTCCATGAAAACCCACCAGCCTCATTCGAACCCCCTACAAAAGGACCCAGAGGCTGAGAAGAAAAACCACCTGAGGTAACACCTACACTAGACGAGACAAATATGGAACCCCTGTTGGGGCTCACTGAATCATAATCAACATCATCCATGTAATCGATACTTGAACCACACCACACCTTCCAATTCAACAAATCACCAATGAAATTGGCCCCATAAACACAGACAAGATGCAGAGCACAGGTAAAAAACCCAGTAAAAACACAACCATTGAGATAGGGTGTTGTGAAAACAATAATTTATATTTAAATTTTTAGTAAGTATAAAACCTTGATTATGTATAAATTTTGATGACTCTCACAATAAAGTAGATTTTATGAGTGCTTATCTAGTAAAGACTATATTTGTTATCTCAAAGGATTAGTTTGTCCATATAAATAACTTATAAATGGAAAAAACTATCCCTTAAAAAGTTTAAATAATAATTTTATATATGTAAATTCTAACTCATATGGAGCCTTGAAGATGGATAAGTTAATCAAATTTGATGACTCTCACAATAAGGTAAACTTTATTAATCCTTTCTTGGTGGGGATTGTGTTTATCATATGAAGGGATTAGTTTGTCCATGTAGAAAATGAAAAAAAAAAAAGAAGCAAATTCATAAGAACTTCATTCCTAAGTTGGAATAAAATCACAAAATCACAAACATGTTATATTTTTCACTTATTAAAATAAAATTTGGAATGTATGAATTTTATTGTTCATTGCATTGTTATGGGTGGAGTGCCTTTAGTTGTTAAGTTTATGTAGAATTTAAAAACCAATGTAGAATTTAAAAACCAAAAATGCCATGGAATTACAGTGTGTTGATGTTAGTATGGATGGTATGTTGATGCCATTGTGGAGGTTTGTTGGTTTAATGATTTGGTAAGGGGTAACTTTAAAGTGTCATTACATTAGTGTTGTTTCTATTTTATTCTTGTTTGAATTATGCATTGGTTTTTTTTCTTTAAATTTTGGATAAAATATTTTATCATTGATTAAGATATTAAGCTTAGTTTAGTTTTTTAAGGGTTGAGCAAGTTTAATGTTGCATCAAGTTAATGCTTAGCCTACTTCAGTGTTCTTTGAATTACAAATTGTTTACTACATCAAGTTAGTATGTCTTCACGACTATCATTTTTCAAGGTGTTAAGGTTGGCCTACTTAAGTCACCAACATAAGCTTGGGCTTGGTATAGTTTTTGTGTTGCCATTGATATGTGTTTAGTGGTATATTGCAAATTTATCTAAAATATTTTCTTTGTCCATAATCTAGTCTCTCCTTCTTAATCTTTAAGACTTTTTACTTGGGCAGACCTTGACACGTTGTTCTTTGTCCCATTTCATGTAATATAAGGAGGGGAATGCCTTCGTTTGATTTCTATTGGGCTTGAATTGTCCTTGCATAGTCATTAAAAAAATGAGTTTGTGAAGACATGGCATTGTGCATTTGCTATTAAAGGATTTTAAGTTGTGGTCCTTTAGATCAAATGTAACTCATTCTAGGTTATGAAAGTTGCATATAATTTTGAGCAGTGCCATTGAGAAAATAGGGTTTTGTTAGGCTTTATTATTCCTCCATGTGAAAATTAGCTTGAGCACCCAAAAACAAAAAATAAGGGAAGGGGGGTGGAGTGGGCTTTAGCATACATTCATTGTTGGCAAATGGTCGATTTCAGATTGGAAAAGTCAGTGTCTTGTAGTCCTTTGTTGCTCCCTTGTTTGTGTTTGTGTAAGTTTATGCCTCTTCTCGATGGATGCAATTTAGGTTTTGAATGTTGCTTATGATAGGGAAATAAGGGACATATCTCAAGTGTTCTTGCATTGCAAAACATTACTTTAGTTTCCATTTGGCATGTACATTAATAGCACTTGTTGTATTGTAGGTTTTATAGTTTGTGTGCCACTTTGCATTGATCACTATGGTTTTGGATTAGTTTATACAACATCAAATTTCCTTTTCATAGTGAGTCAAGGTGAGCAATTTATTTTTTCTCATTTATTACATTTTTTGGATGCTTTACCAAGAGAGGGCCTATTTCAATGGCATGGTTTGGTGAATGTTATTTATAAATTATTCTTGTTGGCATTCAAGGGTGGGTTGATGCCTGAAAAAGCTAATAGTGTAAAACTACATTTTTTTTCTTTTGGATGGTTCTTCAATTAGTTTTAAGTTAAAAACATAAAGTAATTCTCTTAAATTTCTAAAGCTTTATTACATGTCATATCTGTTGGGATTTACATTTACACATTAGAATACAACATTAGGCAAGTTGCTTGTATGTCAATGGTAATGTGTGTATATTAGGGGTAGAGAAAAGCAAGAAAAGGCGATGAAAAACATAAACACTTATACATTAACTATCTTTTGGTCACACTCTACATCTCCAAAAATATGCAAATATTCATTATTGTTTCATTGTCAAAATTTTCAATCAATGTAAGTCAGTGATAACCTAAGTCTTCATTGTCATCATTTCCAATCAATATAAGTTAGCCATAGACTAAGTCTATATGTGTATCATTATCTACTAAAAATCTAAATAATCACAATAAAAATTACAAGATGCTCTTGCCTTATCCTTCGATGGATCTACAAAGGACAATGCTCCATTAATCATATTTTAGCATTGTTCATGTTAAGACACCCTAAGATACCATCATTGCTTGCCATTCATATGAAATGCATGGAATTTTCTATGTCGTAAGTACATACTTCAAAGCCCTCTCGATTAATGTTATGAAACAACAGATTGTTATTTGTGCGAATGGAACAATTCTTGCATAGTTTTTATTGTCTCTCTTTTTATTATGGTGTAAATGAAAGTGTCATCATTTAACAATAAATTGAGCTCGATGATCAAAGAAGTCACATTGACATAAAAAAAAGTTGTGAGATATCATAGGAAGATTATTCCTTTCATCTAAGCTTGTTTTTATTTGGATTGGTGTTTTACCTTGTTAATGAGAAATATTGGTGATAATTGTAATCTCTCTCAAATTGACTATCAAAAAGTGTATCTAATGTTTCGAGTGGATGAATTGCAATTCCTTGTTATGAAAGGAAAGGAACAAAATATAACATGATTTCTAGCTTCAATGGAGAAAATACGTAACTATTTTATTTTCCAATACAAAATACAAGGGTGAGGACTTGGATTCCTAAAACTTCTTGTGATAATGCAAAAAGTGAAATAAATATCAACAAAAAAATATGTTTACTTTTACCAACAAAAACTACCATCCTAAATATAATCCTAATATGATTGTTTTATGTGATATATATTTGTACATGAGCCCTATTAAAGCAAAGAATTATTAGCTTCAATATTAACCTTTAGTTTAATTGGGTGATCAATCATTTTGAGTTGTATTTAAGCCCTTAGTGCCTTATTGTTTGATTTTAAAACAATGTGTTCAAGCAATTTGTGGAAGTGAGGTATTGTTATAGTTTGTTAGAGTTGAAATCCTTTTAGAGACATGTTTACTCCTCTTTTTTTTCAGAAAGAAAAGCAGTATACTATATTGAGGCAATATATACATTATGTTCTGTGGATAACAGAAAGAAGATCTCATGACATTGGTGACCACTGCTGAGAACAGATATGACATATAGCTGAGAGACATATAAAATGAGAACATTGAGCATCATATAGAATCATATGATGAAACGTATATCAACAATTTTGCCATAATGTGCTACTGGTATGGATAGATGACAAAATGAAACCAAAAAGAACAAAAGGAGAGGAACCCATAGCCTCCGGCTGGAACAGCCACCTGGAACTGACAAAAAAAGATCCTGGATACCCACAAAAACGAAGCTCTTTGCGCCAGACCTAACTCCAGCGTTTGACCTATCTTCAGATGGATTGATAGAAAGCGAAGAACCTAAACATAACAGACTTGAAGGAGATGTTTGAATCTTCAAAATTTTTTGAATTCCTCCACTTTCAAACACACCATAATGTGATGGGAAGGATTGGAGGAGTCAACATATTTGTGAAAGCAAATTGTTTAATATTATTGGTGCGATGTATAAATCCTAAGGGATTTTGGCAAAACAGATACACCTAATTGCAACTATATAGCGCAATAAATAATAATAATAATAATAACAATAATAATTAATTTTAAAAAATAAATTACACAATAGCACTCCTTCACCTCTCGAGAGGGTGGGTAGTGGAGAATGAAGACGTGCATTTCTATGGTTAAGAGCATATGTTTCCTCCTAGGAGATCACAAGTTCATATCCAGAGGTGGGTTGAGTATGTATCCCCCTATAGACTTAGCAATGAAATCGTTGTGTGAAGGTGTGTCCCATGTCCCACAAACAAGGGGGTCTCATACACTAGTTTTGGTGTCTAGCTTGTCAAGAACCTTAAAATTGGATGATGATGATTATTATTATTATTATTATTTAAGGGGTAGAAATGTGTCTCCACTTTATTGTCTTTGTCCTTACCTCTTTAGCTAAGGGCATTGCAATCATGTTAAGGTTGTTTATTGTGATTGCCCATTTCAAATAGCTTGGATGAAGGAAGGCAATAATGGATGGGAGGAAAGCTTGGCTGATGTTGACCATGCAAGTGATGGATAGGGTCAATAAAGACCCTCCTTATGCAAATATTATCATAGGAACATTTGCACAATGCAATTCCTCGTGTTAGCCATTTGGGGAGTGTATATTTTTCCTTATAACTTTTGGCATTTATGGATTGTGTGACCTTAATGACACTTTTATGTTGGCTTTACATAGCATTAGCTTTCATATAAGGGGCAATTCTTGAACTTGGCTTAATGCTCATGGTCGTTGTTTGAACAACCCATTTTTTGATGAAGGTAGAAAAAGTTCACAAGGGACTTCATTTGAACATGATGAATGACAAACTAACAAACTTGGTGACAATGATAGTTTCTGTGTGCTCGACCCTTTCAAGTAGGCCTTTTGACCTTTCCCTGAGCTACATTAGAGGTAGTTGGTGCTAATTTCTGAGTTGTACTAAGGTATAATTAAGCTAAGCATGTGACTTTCATGATCTTTCGAGACGCCATAAACCATCAAAATAAAACTCAAGCCATTTGATTTCATATGTGTTGATTTGCATTACCATGGAACAAGTAAAGCCGAACAACCTACATCACATCATGGTTCTTAGTGAAAATGCCCCTGTAGCCTGCAAGTATCATCCTTACGCAACTAATTGATTTACATTACCATGGAACAAGTGAAGCCGAACAACCTACATCACATCATGGTTCTTAGTGAAAATGCCCCTGTAGCCTGCAAGTATCATCCTTACACAACTAATTGACAATTAAAGACTATTCCTTTATTGGTCAAGCACTTTTCCACATGGCTTAGAAAACTTAAAATAGCCACCTTACAAGCTAGTTCCCTAATCCATTGAAGTAAAAATGCCGCTAAAATCCCATAATCAACTATTAGTAAACATGACAAAAGTTTGGGTAATGAATGGAGTAGTCTACTCTCAAGAGTTAGCATACTATTAGATAAAAGAATCTATATTTGCCGAGTGATCAAGACAACGGGCCAGAAATTTAATTCTCCTCTGACTATCTTCATTGACATAAGAGACATTCAAGATCATCCATTAAGAAAACACGTCAACAAAGTAACATTTTCTGAAGTATTTCCCCAAGTCAACTTCTCACATGATCCAAAAATGTGCATTCATCAAAGCCAGATCAAATTAGATAACTTTATGATACAAAGACAAGTCAAAGATAAAGAAAAACAAACAAAGAACTTGAGGACCCAAAGTAAACAACATCAAAGACCCTATAATTGAGCAACAAGAAGAACAACACATAGATTACCAACAAAGTGATTTAAAGTCAAATGTTCCGAGGGAGTTGACTATAACAAAGTAGCCTCCCTAACCACAAGAAATTCTTAGTTCTTCAGCACTACAACATGACAGAAATCCAAGACATAATCAACTTCCAATTAAGGTTCTCTATTCACTAGCAAGAAGCTAGCCACTGAATCCCCAGAGACCAAATCAGGCTGGCCCAACAAGCGATCACATGACTGTGACCCTCACCAAACTCTGAATGATTAAAGGACAGTTTGGAACAGCCAAACAACCACCAGCAGTAGAAGCCTGGTTCTCAACAACAGAACACCCTCAATAATTGACCATGATATATCCCCTATCTATCCCTCCTCTAACAGTAAATATATGGATGATAGGATCATTAATACCTCCCAACTCACTTCCACTTGCGATTACAACAATTTTTTCTTTCCCCGAGAGTATTGTTTTAACCCTCCCTCACTACAGATCAAGATACAATTACTTCAAGGAACGCCATGCATCTGAACTTGATCAGAGATGGAAGAAGTGCGTCACTGGAAGAAAACTGTATGTTGGCACAACAGCAAGAAGTAGTACTAGAGTTGCCAAAACAAGCTAAAAAGATACAAGGGTTCTCTCTCTCTGATGAAAAGACTGGGCTTTTCACTCGTATTAGATCAATCTCGAACACTTTCTTTAACAAGCTCAAAAACATTGAAATCCATAGAATATAGGAAGAAGTCTCAACCAAACCAACAAAGAAGTACACGATGAGCTTAACAAGCTCAATAATGTCTTACATTTTTCTAGTAGTAGGAAATCTTGGTCGACCACACTCCGTCAGTTTCTGGGTCACTTTCATCGAGAACTCTTTCTTATGAAGAGTTCAATTTAACAGATGCTTCAGCATTTGATGGAGCAAACTGAGGAAGAAGAAGCTGTGCTCAGTCAGGAACATGCTGAAAGTGCATCAGATAGAGTTTGGTGTACTTGAGCAAAAGGAGTCTCGATGGTATCTAGAAGGACAATCTACTCAACCATATTAAGCTTCCTAGAGAAAACGTTACAAAACCAAACTATGCAACAAGTAGAGAAATAGGTCAAGGAAATTTTAAGCAACAATTCAAAATTGGACAGCGACTCTGCTTAGAATCAGCTCAAACATATTACACATGCAAAATAAAAGGCCACGCAAACAAGACGTAGTTGGAAACTCTTTGACAGTAATCTCTAACGTTAAGCATATCCCAGCATCTGTATTCAACATGCACCGAAAATTACACTTGGCATCCTCGTGCATCCTCAACAAAATATTATCATCCATAATACACAGCCTGAAGTGGTCATCAATTCTAACCATGCTAGTAAAAGTAATTATGCTCCACCACCATCTATTAACCTGACAATTCAGTTAGCAATAGTTCAACAAAATAAAACTTCAGCAGTGGTATGATACAGCCAGGAGACTGAAGAATTTATATAGATCTGCACAGATTCTGTTTTGCAATAGATTTCTTTGTAAATTGAAAAAAAAGGGATTTGTATAGGTAGACTAAGAATTTATTCAAAAAGAGATTGAAGGATACTGTACGCTTATATTGAATGACAACTAGTAACAGATCTAGCACTAGACTGAATTTTGGAGGTTGAGGCAACATTTGAATATGTGGACCTTAGTTGGGCCCGGTGGACAGGAAAACAGAATCAACAAATAATCGCATTATTCCAGAGTGGATGTTTGGGTTCCGTATCTCCTTCAACATTTTAGATTTGGCAGTTGGCCTAATACTAGATATCTTGTTATGAAATTGGTAATATTGCACTTTCTAATTGCAATTATACAAACTATCTAAATGTCGAATCAGACTCCAGGGTTCAAAGGCTTATGAATGCAATGTTCATGAGTTTATGCCAATCAACCAAACAGTGTATTTTGACGTCTAAACAATGGATTTGCAATCAGTGACTTTATGTTTATTTTATTTATTTATTTTTGGTTGGATGATGGGCAAGTTAACTCTAACTCTTCATCTTTTCCAGTGGTTCTGAGCCCGTCATATGACTTCATATTTGGCATGGCAGCATGGTACTACTTTCATTACATGTCAACCAGACAAACAAGTATGCCTTACAAACTCAAAGGACCATCCAACAGGAATAAATAGCTCTGCATGTAGCTATGGTGTTTAACAGTAATAAAACTCAAAACCAACTACAAGTAAGCATGCATTGAGATGTCTACTACAAGCACTACCAAAAGAAATCAAACGACATGTGTGATCATGGTGAACAACCACATAGCTTAAATGTCAAACAGAATGTCCTAATGACAGTTCAAGATTAAAATCTCATGAGTGCTGGTCATCAGTATCACAAAACTAACAACAATATTCTACATGCTCACATAAATTATTAAACCACCATCAAAGTCTGATTGTTTTCTTTAAGACACAGTTTAGCATAAATCACTCAGTATCAAATCCAAAGACAAGATTGCATCACAAGTAAATACTGGATAATCATAAAACAACATGAAGAGATCTTCAAAAGCCCTTTAAATACATCTTTCTTATCACAGAAACCTAAAAGAGAAGCAAATTTGAGAAATCCAACGTCAGTATCCTTGTAACACTTATATTTATGAAAGAGCCATTCAGGGAAAGTGCTCTATTCTATTTTTCATTATTCCATATGCCAAATGAGTATGTGCTCCTAGATAGTTCCGGAGCCCATCTAAATGATGTCTGCAATACACAAACTTAAAAATGTGATTTGTCGACAATTCTCATTCAGAATTCAATCAAAGAGATAGCTAATAGATGCAATTTTACCATAAAATAATATTAGACAGAAATATGGTATCCATGATATGCAATGACCTTGCTTGAAAATTTACACAACAGCTTAGTAGTTCAAGGTGGCAATTGCTATACAAAACTTCTCTGCTGGAATTTATGCATGCCTCTCTCACCTCTGTGCACAAAAATGATGATTTGAAATTCAAATATATTTTAGTGAAATAATTGGAAATCACCAAAATGAATTACAAATGGTAAGCCTAAGAGCAAAAAGCTTGCAATGGAAGCCCATCTAAGTGACTCGGGAGCAGAGGAACTGCTGCCAGTTGGTCCATTTGCAGGAGCAAATCCTGTAATTATAGGAGAAGAAATTATGCCTGATGGAGAATGAGGTAATCGCAAAACCCCCGGTGATGGTGATGGTGATGGTGCCATACCAATCGATGTTGTTGTTGACGGTGGTCCTGTAAAATTAGGCATTACCTGTAAACCTGCAATCAAATTTGAAAATCCAACATCAAAGTCCGTAACTTAATTCACAAGATTTAGAAAATCTTTAAAGTCCAGCCAAAAAGTTAAAACCAAAAGAAGTGTTGAAATAAGGCCTGGATTGCACATCCCACCTGGGCATTGTGGCTGAAGCGAAGTAAACAAGCTGCAAATCAACACATTACAAACAATGACACATTAGCAATGTTTTGTTAATCAACCCAATAATGGTGGACTGCAGAGTAGTGAATGAATATTAAAGATTTATATTTCTGTTTTGAGATAAATAATCCAAGATTTTAGAAACTTAAAAGCAAGCAAACTAGAAGAACTAGCAAAGGAGCTTACGAAGTGAGGATTGTGCCATTGAGAAAGCCACTGTAAGAACATGTTGTAACATTGCATCCACCACTTGTAGGCTGTGTGGTGGTGTTTCCAATCATGAGATTGCTCTTTTTGCATTGCATACTAGAGCAGGATGCTGCCAGAGGTGCTGGAGCACAATACAGGCTGCCATTTTCGCAAGCAGGTTAGCTCAAAAGCCTAATTTCTGAAACAAACATATCTAGATTGAAGATTCTATGGAAGCAGTCAGAAAACTGGTATCTTACTTCAGGTTCCCTGGTCCACAGCTGCACTGTACACAATGGCTAGCAGTGATAGTGTAGCTCCCATTGGCGACAAGCAAGTGAGAATCTGAGGAATATTTTGATATGCTTGATGAACAAGCTGCAAAAGTGAAGAAGACCCTTTGTAAGAGCTTGCAAAACCTTAATAAAAGAGAGATTAGAACTTTAAGAGCATATTTCCAAAGTCAGCAGTTGGAAATCAGTGGTTTACTATTGGAAAAAAAAGAAAAAAAACGTGGCTATTTTGCAAGGGACAGGAGAAGATTTTGGACAAATTGTTAGCAAATTCAAGTTTCTGTTTATAAAAGAAGCTGTTCAACATCACACATGAAAGAAGGGTGCAGGGCCTTATGTTTCATAATGTATGAATGAATATGTCACATTCTCTATGATAATAAAAAACATTAAAATTCATACCATTAGTGTTTGGCATATAGACCTAATTTGCCATATCACTGGGCATGAAACACATAAAGGTGTGGGAATAAAGGCCTTTACAAAAACACAAACAAGCAAAACTGAAGAAACATGTTTTGATTCTGAAGAACCAACTCATTGTTTTTGGAGAGCTGAGAAATGCCATATATGTGCGAAAATTGTGCAGCATAAGCGCGAACACTATTTGGGAGTCTATTTTCAAGAAAGTGAACTTAGTTGGCCCATATTTCCAAGAAAATTTCAAAACAAACCAAAAATAGAGCAGGAGATAGTTGGTCCACAAGAATAGGCATTTTCGTGGTACAGTGTTCAAGTGATTACACAGTTCCTTCTAGATGGAAGGGAAAAAATACTAGCCCCCAGTGTGTTTGATCAAGGTGTAAAAACACAAGGCATTCACCAAACTTAACCAAACTATCTGCCTTTCAGTGACTCAGTTGAGTTTCCAGTCACACCAGAGCACTCTGGTGCATAAATATAGCAATGTTTTTGGAACTAAACCAGATTCTATTCATGAATGTGACAATGACAACAATGCCACCTTCTTCAAGTCAATCACTTGAGTCACAAGTTGTGCCATGATGTTGTCAGAGCTATTCAGCTCCAAAACAGGCACTGTTCTGTAAACTCAAACAAGTAAAAGAATTATTTTAACAGAAATGTTTGCATTACTGCCTATCAAGGAAGCCAGAACTTTTGTATATTTCCACATATATGGAGGAAATTGTAGAAGGCTTTCAGAGAATCAGCCATGAATCAGACTTTTGGTGACTCAAGAAACTTTCAAGTTTCGATGCAGCCAAAAAATAAGGCACAGAAGTGTAGCCTATAGTTCTACACGTTTGACTCTGCCAGTGACTGGCAGGAAGTCATGAGTCACGTGCAAGAACTGATTGCATAAATGCAGCAATGATAGTAGACAAGTTTTTAGAACCCTCCAGGGGCTGAAAGTTTCAGAGATTCGATCAAGGTTCAAAGAATCAAAACCAGCAGGCCAATCTTCGTACTTGCCACAAAAATGTGGCAATGTTTTTAGGCAAAGTCAGCATGTAGGCAAGTCTTCAAACATGTAGACATGTGGCAATGCTTGTTGGCTAGTCTTTCGAACGTAGGGTGTACTCCCCAGTCCTCAGAAGATGTAGATTCCTACACTCCCCAAAAGAGCAACAATAGTCTCTATGAAGCGTAGACTGTAGCAGCTTGCAACAAAACATGGGTTGAACCACAACTGTAGAGGCATTGTTATATCCTTCGTTGTATTGACTGTGAGAGAACGGTCCTGATCCAAATACATCTATAGTTAATTTGGAGAGTTGGGTTTAGAAACTGCGAGAAGAAACTTTACAGTAGAGACATCATGAATTCAGTACTAAGATGAGGACCTAACTGTAAGCAGCTAGATAGGGATGATTGACAATTCCTAAGTGGTCTGTGTGTACCTCCCGAGTCCCAAACCATAGTCAAAATGTCGGTGCCTTGTAAACATGGGGTTTCGGTTGAGCTCTGAACTTTACTAGCTTTAAAAAAGGGATGTGTGACCTCCCAATAAGCAGTGCTATGGGCCATGATACATGATAGGCATTCAGGAATGCTTCCACTTAACAAGTTAACGCAACGGAGAACTTCACAGAGAAATATTGCCTCGGTGGGGCAGTCATATTACTTGTATCAGTGTCATCAAATCAAAACATTACCTGTAACCAATGGGGCATTGGTTCACTGGTGAAGCCGATGGAGTAATAAGCCATCCACTCCGATTCCATCCTTGCTATGGTCAGCTTCAGCCACATGCCATGAGTTCAAAGGGGCGAGTTCGACGACAAGTCGTGGAATACTTTAGCAGAATATCTAACCCTCTGGCATCCAAGCCAAAGAAAGTCTGCTCTAAACTAAGTTGGCATTAAAAGGAATGAGGCAGAGTGTAAATCTCCAGCGATTTTGGCAGAATAACTATCCCAGACCTAGCACCTGAGACTATGGAAGCTTGCTTTTAACAAAGTGGGCATCAAGAGGTAAGACTGGGCTAGCAAAATAGCAACCCCTAATACCTAACATCAGTCCACTCTTTACTTGGTGGGCCACATGCATTTATTGCCCACCAAGAATACCTGAAACACACAAATTCCAATTTGGAGAAACAAAACCCATATACAAAAACAAACAACTAAAAAACTCATACTAACCAGCTAAAGGTATTGAAAGGATGTCTCCGGGGCTGATAACAGGAGTCCCCATTGCATTGACAGTCATCAGATCTGTGACAGTAGTCCCATACTTGGCCCCAAGGGCAGCCATTGTATCCCCAGGCCGCACAACATATGACAAGTAAATAGCCGGAAGCCCATTATCAGTCCCATTGAAGCAACTGCAAGGCAGAGGAATGGTGAGTGACTGTCCAATGTCTATAACGTCAGGATCCGTTATGCTGTTTGCATCCTTCAATTGGTCCGAAGTCACAAGACCCCCAAACACGTTATTAGCAATGCTGGGCAGTGTATCTGCTGCCTTAACCTTGTAGACCACTGACATTGATTTCCTGATACCGTCCACACAGCCGCAGGTTATAGGCACTCTGATGAAATAGTGTGCAGGCAGAATCTGGTTTTCAATGTCTGGGTATGATAAATCAATGCCATTAGCTCCTAGAAGTGAAACTGGGTCTACTTGAAAAAGTGTCGAGACTTCTGATATCTTTAGCTCTGTAGGGAGTATGTAGCCCGCCATTGAGTTGCAGGTGTCTGAACCATCACAGGGCTCTATGGTAGACTTGGAAAGAACTTGAACAGGTTTGAAGAAAATCATGACTGCCACCGAGAGCCATAGTGTTGATCTGCTGATCATCCCCATTTCTCCCTTCTGAGAAGTAGATGGGTGTTTTGGGGACAATAACAGGCTTGCTGTAGTAACAGCAACAGTAGTAATGTGCGCAGCCCCTTTCTGTATAATGAATGAACTAATGGAGTTTTAATTTAATGAATGAATTAATGGAGTTTTTATAGTGTAAGAGATTGTCAGACACTGTAGTATGGGAAGGAGGCACAGAGAATACTATGCCTTCAAATATGGCCTACCTACTAAAGCGTGGTGTTATTACCCATTAACAGGCATCTTCATCAAACCAAGAATGTTTTTGGGGAAACAGTATGGAATATGGTGAAAGGACAGCAAATTTGTGACGTTGAAATTTTTTAATGAGTTCAGGTGAGCATTGAGGATCTGGATTTCTTTAGAAATTAATATTATATTATATATATTTTTTATTAAGATAAAAAAAGAGTTTAGTTCAATTGTTTTAAATTGGAAGGGTTTTTTTTGGGTTAAATTTATTCAAAATTCCATAGAAATAGGTTGAAATTACCAAGGGTTTTTTTGGTTAAATTTATTCAAAATTCCATAGAAATAGGTTGAAATTACCAATTTGATCTGTAAACTCTATATTATATGAGTTTTATAAAGGTTTTTAAGAATAATAAATTTATTTATGTATTTAAAAATAAATAATATAATTTGACAAAAATTCTTTCACCAGATTTTAATTTAAAGTTTTAAAATATAAAATAGTTAAAAAAAATTTAAATATACAATAAAAATAAAAATAAATATTAATATTAATAAATAATATAAAAATAATTTTTTTAATGTTAATAAATAATATAAGAGAAAATATCTGTTGAGATAGGTCAATTGGCAATAGCCGTGGAAATAAAGTCTCACTAAACCAGAAATTTTGGATTCAAATCTTGTGCTATCCTAATCGATTACCAAAAAACAATTTTTAATAATATTAATGTTAATAAATTATATAAAAAAAAATAAGAGTAAGAAAAACTATTATAATAATAATTATTATTATAAATATATATATATATATTAATTTATTTTAATTTTAAAAATTTATATTAAAGGTTTTGTTACTTTTTAATAATATTAATGTTAATAAATTATATAAAAGAAAATAAAAGTAAGAAAAACTATTATAATAATAATAATTATAAATATAATGAGTTTTATCTGTTTTTGCTGTGGTCCAGGCAATACTGTTATGCTGTATACATGACTTTATATTTCCTGTGAAATAATATATTTGGTTTTTTTTCTTCTGAAAAAAAAATATATATGTTAATTTATTTTAATTTTAAAAATTTATATTAAAGGTTTTGTTTAACGAAATTAAAATATATTTAATTAAATGAATATGTCGGATTTTAAATTTTTAATCTTACGCGTGAAATGATTTAAACACTCATCAAATGAAACGTTAAATTCAAATTATTTGATATTCAAATCATAATTTTCAATACAATGAAAAAGACTTATCAAGTTAAAGATTTTCTCCACTACTTTTTACGTACGTCTTGTATTATTCTATAAAAATCTAAAAAGTAAATAAATAAATGAAAATATCTCTATCATATTGGTCGTAAAGTATTATAAGATACCAAAATTTTAGTAAAGTTGTAAAAGTAACCTAACAAAACAATTTCATATTCGTTTTAATGGTAATTGTAATTTTTTCATACGTGTCAAAAATTTGGAAAATCTTAAATTTTTATTTTATTAAGAGAATTTTCCAGATAGCAATTTGTATAAAAAACTTAAAATTTTAGAAAAATCTTAAATTTTTTATTTTATTAAAAAAATTGTGCAGATATTATTTAGTATAAGATTTTTAGATATTGTTTAGTTGTGGGTGGATACTCTATCTATCATGGACATATTTACAAACTAGTGATATTAAGCATTAAATAGAAAGAAGCTTACTAATTAGTGGTGAAAAAAAAAATTAAATTAATAACTTCGTAGTTAAACAAATAGAGTCAAGGAAATATGGTTAAAAGAAAGAATTAATAAAAGTTATTAAATAGGAAAAGAAAGGGAGGGAAAAAAGGGAATTAAATTAATTAACCATAAAAAAGGAAATTAAATTAATTAAACATTGTCCACGGGTTTTGGATAGACGGTGATCGGGTGCTCTGTTAAGGCACTCCTTGATGTCTCCCCGCCGAGGTTGAGGAGATATATTGGACATGATGAAGATGTAGTCATGCCGAACTTACAAAAAAAAAAACATAAAAATGTTACCAATAAAAAGGAAATTAAATTATAGAGTGGGGACTTTGTTCTTGCATTTCTGGAATACTTACATTGAAGTTTTCAGGGAATGCAAGAAGGAAATTAAATTAATAAAAATATTAAAAATAAAATAATGATAATGATGATGATGATTAACATCCACTAAGACCAATGCGGTTTATCGAACCTTCAGAAAAAGAAGAATCTAATTGTAATTCTTTATAATCTTATTTCTATGTTCAAAAATAAGGGAAAGAAGCGCACCAAGATCACTATAGTTGGGCTGACTTAGCAAGTCAAGAAGATTGAAAGTGTGACATATTGTTAGGGAAGGGAGAGCTAATGTGAGTAAGGGTTGGACAATCTAAAAGAATGTGATTTTCATCCTCCACCCTTTTAGTCTCACAAAGCTGACAAATTCTATCGTCCCAAAGAATTTTGGGAGTAGACCATTGCTCGGTTTCACTTCAAAGCTCATGAGAATTAGTTCTAATCTTAGCGATGTTCATCTTTTTCTTCGAGCTGGTCAAAACAGAAAGATAATTTTGGTTCTCAAGGGTGGGGTTGATCACCTCCTTATAATATCTTAGCTTCCTTTTACCCTCCAACTCCTTATCATCCCATAGTTTATCCTTAAATTTGGAGGTGATAGTATCTTTGACACTATCCTTGCTTCCCAGGATGATCTCCTCATTTATCCCCCAATGGTTGAGCCAAGACTGGGCATCCTTATGCCACCCACGCTTGAGGCGAAGGTGGGGGTTTTGACTAAAGTTAGAAGCAATTTTAGGAAGCCTCTTGGATTCCATGTTGTAAAGCTTCTTCTTATACATTAGATACTTAAACATAGCCTTACTTTCAATAGGGGAGAGGCCAACTTCGATCAGGAGGATAGGATAGGGGGTATTTCCCTTGATCTTGAGATTGTAGGTTATGAATTGCTTTTGAATCATCTCAATCTTTCTCCATGACTCTTTGGATATATTGCAACCCTAGACTTCACAACCGTATAAGACAACAGGGGTGACGAGGGTCTCAAAGAGGAACCTTTTTTTACTCCAAATACAAAGATCAACAACCTTACAATTGTTTTCAAGCTCATAATAAGCTTTCCATCCTCCAATAATCCTTTTCTCAATGTTGTAATTCCAGTTGAGCTGATAAGGAATGTCAATACCCAAATATTTATAAGAAGAGACATGTTCCAAGCAATTGTTATCATAGACGAAATTTCCATGGGTGATCTTTTTGGATTTAATTATCATGATTTTAGTCTTGTCGGTATTAACCGTCATACCCATCTTGGAGCAATAGTCATGAAGAGTCTTAAGTTGCTTGTCTAGGTCCTCATGGCTTCTAGCAAGAAGAACGATATCATCGGTGTAGAGGAGAAGAGTAATGATAATACCAGCAAGCTCGGTCCCCTTGCACCCCGCAATTTCCAAACACTCCTCTAGCTTATCAATGTAAATACCAAAAAGGGTAGGGGAAAGGGGACACCCTTGCTTAACCCTAATATTGCATTTAATATCTTTAGACCACCCTTCATTGGTCTTAATCTTGGCAACAATCGTCTCATAGAGGCGAATCACAACAACCTTCAACTCAGGAGGAATCATTATCTCATCAAGTATTTTCCAAAGCTTATCCCGGAGGAACAGTGTCAAAGGCTTTTCTAAAGTCCACAAAGCAACAAAAGAGATCAATTTTACTATCACGACATTCCTCGACAATGATGCTAAGAGTGACAAGATGGTCAATAGTCGAGTGGTATCTCCTAAAACTAGCTTGCCCTTTAGCTCTTTTACCATGGCTTTCAAGCCAATGGCTAATCTTCTTATCCAAAATGAGACCATAAAGCTTGGCTAAGATGTGGCTAATCATAATGGTCCTATAGTTAGAGGGAACAATTTTGTCCCCATTTTTAAAGATAGGCACAATAAGGCTTTGCATCCAAAGCTTAGGGAAGCCATGCTTTACAACCAAATTAAGAAGCTTGTGGAGATGAGGAATGAGGATAGATATTCCCAGCTTGAAGTACTCAGCTTGGTATCCTTCAATATCTTTAGCTTTCCAACTGGCGAGTTTATTAATCCCATACTCAACGTCCTCAAGAGAAAAGACATATTCCTTAATATGAGTGCTAACAATGTTGTCCATGGTGTCCGGGGAATCATACAACTTCTTAAGATAGATGTCCCACTTTTCTAAGGTGATTGAATGATTATCTTTAGATTTACGAACAAACACATTTCGCCAAAAATTTCTGGGCGCAACTTTAGAAAGGTGAAGAAGATGCTCTTGTCTCTTATTAGTATATGGCTGCTTCTTCTCTTTAATAAGGGATTTGTATATACTAATATTTCAAAGCTTTATAGCTTCGTTAGGAGCGTCTTGAATAGTTTTCTTGGCATTTTTACAATCTTTGTCATACCAAGGGTTGGGAATCAAACCACATACTTCACAAAGACTTCATATCACGACAATCACCAATTGAGTTGCCCCAAGGGTGCTCTGTTAAGTCACTCCTTGATGTGAAGTCGCCAGTTTAATTCCCCGCCCAAATCGATATGATATATTGGACATGATGAAGATGTAGTCATGTCAAACTTACAAGAAAAATAAAAATAATTAAACATAAAAATATTAACAATAAAAAGGAATTTAAATTACAAAGTGGAGACTTTGTTCTTGCATTTCTGGAATACTTACATTGAAGTTTTCAAGAAATGCAAGAAGGAAATTAAATTAATAAAAATATTAAAAATAAAATAATGAGAAGCGGAAAATGGTCAAAAGAAAGAATTAATAAAAGTGATTAAATATTAAAAGATAAGAAAACAAAAAAAGAATTAAATTAATTAAATATAAAAAGGGAATTTCAAAATAATTTCAAATTATTTTTATTTTAATATATAATTATTATATGTTCTTTGGGTATAGAATAATTGGTAATAAGGTGTATTATCATTACATAAGTATTATACATCTTGTGACATCATTGTTTAAACCCCAAACAATTCTTGTGAGATGTGTGAGGAGTCGCATTGGTACGCTTGCAAGTTATAGTGATATTGGTCAAAATTGACCTCATGTCACATGAGTACGAGCCCACCTTAGTTGCCAATTCTACTAGTTCACAAACATGTATATATAAAGTATTCTACTCTAAATATTGAGCATTTGTAGAGAATGATGGATAGGTAGCATGGTCATTGTAACAAATCTCGCCCTTGAGTGCATTTTGAGGGGTAGGGTCAACTTGTTAGACAACACACAAGAGCTTATTACACACAAGTCGGTTTCTATGCAATCATGGCTATGTGTATCACTTGAGATATCATTTCTCAAGTGATATAGGGTCACATGTCGTGCAAAATAAGGTTTACCCATCAATACCATCCCATTTATCACTTGACAAGACATTTTCTCTAGTTATATAATGATTTGCACCTTCTCCTTTCTTCTTCATGATGTAGGATAGTTGTGAGTGATACATCATTGTTGGACATGAAAGTGTCAACGCTAAAGGGGTATTACCCCAAGATGTTGTTGTTGGTTGATGACTAGGGTGTGTATTGTTTGAAACTTGTGATTCTTCGAGCTAAGTTATCAGACACCTACTCTTAGGTATGCTTGGTACTAATGATGTTAAGCAACATGCTTTCGTTAGTTTTTGCACCACCATAAACAAAGATTAACTTTATACATATGATACAAAAATGTTGGTTCACGAGCTTTTCATTTATGAATTTGAGAAGAGGAAATCCCCATCCAAGGAACGTCCCCAACTTTATTTTTATTCAAAAGAGGCTACAAAAAATATCCACAATCGAGGGAATTTATGAGAAATTATATTATTCCAAAGAAAATATTAAAAAGTTTGTTATATATGTTGCACAAGACCTTTCCTTTTCTTGGTGATATAGAGTACATATCGCACAAATGCATCTATTCTAGTGATATGTGTATATGTATCGCTCTAGAGATTGATTCCTTAACGACTAAGGAATGTGAACTTAATGACTAAGGGATGCAGACTCAGGCCATTCTCGCATGCATGATGGATTTATGGTGGGTGTTGTCCCTTAGGAAACCAATTTCTTGGCTGTGGAGAAATTGTGCCTAAGACATTAAAGTTTGATTATGCATGTCACTCATTTGTATAAAGTGTCTTTATCTTGAGGAGTATGAAGAGCATTATTTTTAAAACCCTTGACATATAGGTGATATGAAAATTTCAAGATGCCATGTGGTGTTGAATACAAATGCTGTGTGAAGAATACTTAGGAAGATTAAAGACAATATGTTGTATTTAACAGAAACTATTATCTTTAATTTAGAGGAAATATAGAGAAAGGAGCTTTAAACATGGGAGCGTTATTTTAAGGAAATTTAACTTTATTCACAGAAGCAAACAAAGACTCGCAACTTCATTACCATATTCAAAAAGAGAAAGAGACAAAATGACACATAATAGAGAGATTACAAATCATACTCAGCATCGTATGGAAAACTCCTGATTCTTTCATTAATCATCAATTCATCAAGTACAAAATTATGCAGTCTTTAGATTCCCAAAACTCGGACCCCTTTTTTCTTTCATTTTCCTCCTTTTTATACATCATGGGACAGTTGATAACTACCAAGAAACTGTCAAAATACTTAACTACTTTCTAATTGCCTTAAGTAAAAGTCATTTTAAAATATTACATTGGAGGGTACAAGACACCTCACTTTTCTTAGAAAATAAAATAACATAAAATCAAATCAAATCAAATTATGATTGATTGTTGTTGGTCACTGTTCAGATCGGTGGATTGAGTAGATGGCCCTGCTAGTGAATCTTTTGTTTGTTCTATCATCCACTCTTTGCATCTTCTCCACAATGGTACATTTGGCTTTGCTGCTTCTTCCAATTTGTTGAGTGCCATTCTGAACGTTGTGATCCTACTATAAGTAGGCTTGTCTGTAAACAAAGTCTTTACCATCCACAAAAGTTTAAAATCCTTATTAAGATAATTCACAATAGTTGCTCCTTTCAGTACTGTTGTCTTCTCATGGGTGTTGTCAATCTTACTTTTTGCTTCCACTAACAAAGTCTCATATGATTTCCATGGCAGCAAATTTCCTTGTAAATCCCAGCAAGAGGGGAGCCCAGCTCTAACTCTTTTATCAAACAGGATATTGAACCTGGAAACTACTTCTTTTATTTCATTCATCTTCTTCTCAACAGTTTTTCTGTAGACATTTTTGATAAACATCTTATTGAAATCCATTGCACACAGTGTTTTGTCCATAAGGTCATGCTCCTTTAGCTCTGCATCAGACTTAGAGTTAATAAAATCTATCATTCTTTTTGCAAACTTGGATCTCTCTAACAATTTTTGCTTATCTTGCATAACCAAACTTTCCATGTCCCTAACAATTGTCTTCTCAACAGACACAATGAAAAGGAATTCCTAGATGTTCCTGATAACTTCGATAATTTCATCCCAGAGAATTTCCCTAGCCTGGATTAAAGACATATTACCTTTCATCCTCTCCTTCAATATTTTAATCTCCTCTTCAACCCTTTGAAAGTCTTCTCTGTATTTCTTTGCGTTTTCCTTCTCCATTCTAGCTTCCTCTTCACTCAAGTTTAAGAGTTTACAAACTGTCTCCATATCCCTCTATGCTTTTTTCAAATCATGCTCAGCCATCTTTAACTTTGTACCCAACTGCAATACCTATGCCACTGGATCCTCTGTATTGGCTGGCATCACTACTGTGCAGACATGAGTATCTACTTGTTTTTGTAGCTTGGCCAATGATTCCTTAAGCAAAGAAATCTCTTTAGTTTTCTGCAATACATCCTGTAAAAGCTTCTCCTTTTCATTTTCAACTTCAGCTATCCCTGCAGCAATAGGGTGCTCACCTGTAGGAAGATTCAACTTTAGAACTCCTCCCAATTTAGCTCCCCATGATCTGGATAATAGCATTCCAAACCTAGCCGAAATATTTGCTACTACTACATCCATTACTAAGCTTCTAACTAGGATCTGGGCTAATGACACCACCATATCCTTGATGACACTAAGACACTTTACCTTATTTGAATCAAAGGAATATAGGTCTATGTAGGGCTTAGTGACTTGTAAATTCACCTGTTTCATTACTGACAGTGGCATGAGGTTATGTGAAGCTCCAGAGTCCAGCATACAATTATGCAAGATGAAGTCATGAATCAATAAAGAAATGCAAAAAGGGGGGGTTGAAGAATCTATCTCCTTGACATGTGGGCCAAAAACAACTATGGGTTTATCTTATTGTAGATTCACAGTATCATTCACATTTACATTTTGAGACAAGTTGATAAACTCAACAATTTCCTTTTTGTAAGCTGGTGTCCTTACCAACTCTGTGAGAGGTACCTGAATTTTTATTTTCTCCAATTCTTTAGTGAGACTAAATGCATGGAGCAGTGTTGTATTCCTTTCTATTTCTTCTTCACTTCTCCTCGTAATTGGAATTTCTTCAAGAATAGAAACAATTCTTTCTAAAGGAATTTCATCAGTTTTATCTTGAGAAGACTCACCTTGATGCATTTGAATCTTGCTATTTACACTTTGCTGATGCTTTCCTTTATTCAACTGTTTCGCAGGTTGTGCCTCTTGTGGAGTCGCCTTTTGTAAGGGAGTAGAAGCCTGTTGCTTGCCTTCATTTTCCTGAACTCTAAATCTTTTTCTTGATCTCAAGTCATACTTCTTGTGCAATTCTGCCTGCATAAAATCAGTAAACTGCTTCCAATACTCATCAATTTCATTTTCATCAAAAGTGACATCTGTTTCGGTATATTCTTCTTCAACACCTATTTCATCTTCACCCCCTGCATACAATGTGGAAATATGATCATCATGATCTTTAGAATGTTCTTCTGATGCTTCACCAGGATCTGCCTCCAAGTAGAGTGGCGCTTGGACTTGATCTTGGTCCTTTCTTTCCTTCTGCAAAATCTGCAAAGGTTGCCTTCTGTATTGGGGATTAAAACCTTTGTTCTGTTGTACTTGCCTTTGAGAATTTTTATTCTCCAATTCCAATTTAATCAATTTGCTAGACAAATTTTTTATCACCTTGTTCATATCCTCCAATGTCTGATTTTGAGATGATTCCTCTTTGGCCTTTCCCTTATCTTGTGCAGGTTGTGTCTCTGGTGCTTTGCCTGCAGCCACCAGATTTGCTTCTATTTCTAGAGCATCAGTTTGAATCTGGTCAAGGGTTGAGGATCTTCTCTCCCTTAACATGAATCCAAAGTCTGATTCAAATGCCCCTGCAAAAGTCACTTTTGCACCAGTAGGAGGGGGCTTGATCTCCACTGGAAGACTGTTGTAAAGCTTATTAAACCTCTGGATGAAATCAACAATGCTTTCATCAGATTTCCTTTTGATAGAATTAAACTTCGTAAGTGAATATCCATGATCTCGCTTCTCTCCCCATCTCTGGGTGAACTGGCACTCCATCTCCTCCCATGTATGGATAGAGTTATTAGCGAGCCCTTTAAACCACTTTCTTGCTTCACTGTCTAAAGATTACACAAAAAATATTAAAACAACATCGAGGTGTTCAACATTGAGATTTTCTACAAAGTTACAGAACACCACTATATGTTTCTATATTGTTTGTTCATCTTCCCCTGTGAAACAAGGAAGAATCTTTAAGTATGCTTGAGGCATCGGATTTAGTTGTTGAGGCAACTGAATAGGTGCATACTTATTCAGCAAGAATGCAGGTGCTGTCATGTTTGCACCAGAACTCACTGAACCTTGAGTACCAGCAGATGTAGAACTTTCCTGAAAGGTAAATGAAGTATGAAAAGGAGGTAGTGTTGATATAGGTTCAAGTTGAGCAACTATAGTAGGTATATTTTCAGGTACTGAAAATAAAAAGACGGACTCTAAAGGCTGTTCTTGAAATTTAGGCTCTTGAAATGAGGTGGGTGTGAAAGGTGATTCTTGATCAAGAAAATATAATCTTTTTGCTAAGTTTTCGGGAAAAAGATGTGCAGAACTGCTACCAGGTGCAGACAGTGTGGGACTTGGTGTAGATGGAGTTTTTGGTTTCCAAACCCTCTTAGAAACTAATCTCTCAAGATCTGAAAGGACTTGAGCTTTTTGCTGCGAGGTATCTGACCTCGTATGAGGCCTTTTTGAAGCTAGAGTTGCAATTCTTGTTCAATACAGCCAAATATTTCCTCCTCACTGAACAACGAGAGGAAAGTATTAAAACCCAAGGAAAAACGTTCTCATCTTCGTCCCCGGAAACGATGCCAATTAATGTTGTCCCTCAGGAAACCAATTTCTTGGTTGTGGAGAAATTGTGCCTAAGACATTAAATTTTGATTATGCATGTCACTCATTTGTATAAAGTGTCTTTATCTTGAGGAGTATGAAGAGAATTATTTTTAAAACCCTTGACATATAGGTGATATGAAAATTTCAAGATGCCATGTGGTGCTGAATACAAATGTTGTGTGAAGAATACTTAGGAAGATTAAAGACAATATGTTGTATTTAACAGAAACTATTATCTTTAATTTAGAGGAAATACAAAGAAAGGAGCTTTAAACATGGGAGCGCTATTTTAAGGAAATTTAACTTTATTCACAGAAGCAAACAAAGACCTGCAGCTTCATTACCATATTCAAAGAGAGAAAGAGACAAAATGACACATAATAGAGAGATTACAAATCATACTCAACACCGTATGGAAAACTCATGATTCTTTCATTAATCATCAATTCATCATTGTTTAAACCCCAAACAATTCTTGTGAGATGTGTGAGGAGTCGCATTGGTATGCTTGCAAGTTATAGTGATATTGGTCAAAATTGACCTCATGTCACATGAGTACGAGCCCACCTTAGTTGCCAATTCTGCTAGTTCACAAACATGTATATATAAAGTATTCTACTCTAAATATTGAGCGTTTGTAGAGAATGATGGATAGGTAGCATGGTCATTGTAACAAATCTCGCCCTTGAGTGCATTTTGAGGGGTAGGGTCAACTTGTTAGACAACACACAAGAGCTTATTACACACAAGTCGGTTTCTATGCAATCATAACTATGTGTATCACTTGAGATATCATTTCTCAAGTGATATAGGGTCACATGTCGTGCAAAATAAGGTTTACCCATCAATACCATCCCATTTATCACTTGACAAGACATTTTCTCTAGTTATATAATGATTTTCACCTTCTCCTTTCTTCTTCATGATGTAGGATAGTTGTGAGTGATACATCATTGTTGGACATGAAAGTGTCAACGCTAAAGGGGTATTACCCCAAGATGTTGTTGTTGGTTGATGACTAGGGTGTGTATTGTTTGAAACTTGTGATTCTTCGAGCTAAGTTATCAGACACCTACTCTTAGGTATGCTTGGTACTAATGATGTTAAGCAACATGCTTTCGTTAGTTTTTGCACCACCATAAACAAAGATTAACTTTATACATATGATACAAAAATGTTGGTTCACGAGCTTTTCATTTATGAATTTGAGAAGAGGAAATCCCCATCCAAGGAACGTCCCCAACTTTATTTTTATTCAAAAGAGGATACAAAAAATATCCACAATCGAGGGAATTTATGAGAAATTATATTATTCCAAAGAAAATATTAAAAAGTTTGTTATATATGTTGCACAAGATCTTTCCTTTTCTTGGTGATATAGAGTACATATCGCACAAATGCATCTATTCTAGTGATATGTGTATATGTATCGCTCTAGAGATTGATTCCTTAGCGACTAAGGAATGTGAACTTAATGACTAAGGGATGCAGACTCAGGCCATTCTCGCATGCATGATGGATTTATGGTGGGTGTTGTCCCTTAGGAAACCAATTTCTTGGCTGTGGAGAAATTGTGCCTAAGACATTAAAGTTTGATTATGCATGTTACTCATTTGTATAAAGTGTCTTTATCTTGAGGAGTATGAAGAGCATTATTTTTAAAACCCTTGACATATAGGTGATATGAAAATTTCAAGATGCCATGTGGTGTTGAATACAAATGCTGTGTGAAGAATACTTAGGAAGATTAAAGACAATATGTTGTATTTAACAGAAACTATTATCTTTAATTTAGAGGAAATACAGAGAAAGGAGCTTTAAACATGGGAGCGTTATTTTAAGGAAATTTAACTTTATTCACAGAAGCAAACAAAGACCCGCAACTTCATTACCATATTCAAAGAGAGAAAGAGACAAAATGACACATAATAGAGAGATTACAAATCATACTCAGCACCGTATGGAAAACTCCTGATTCTTTCATTAATCATCAATTCATCAAGTACAAAATTGTGTAGTCTTTAGATTCCCAAAACTCGGACCCCTTTTTTCTTTCATTTTCCTCCTTTTTATACATCATGGGACAGTTGATAACTACCAAGAAACTGTCAAAATACTTAACTACTTTCTAATTGCCTTAGGTAAAATTCATTTTAAAATATTACATTGGAGGGTACAAGACACCTCACTTTTCTTAGAAAATAAAATAACATAAAATCAAATCAAATCAAATTATGATTGATTGTTGTTGGTCACTGTTCAGATTGGTGGTTTGAGTAGATGGCCCTGCTAGTGAATCTTTTGTCTGTTCTATCATCCACTCTTTGCATCTTCTCCACAATGGTACTTTTGGCTTTGCTGCTTCTTCCAATTTGTTGAGTGCCATTCTGAACGTTGTGATCCTACTATAAGTAGGCTTGTCTGTAAACAAAGTCTTTACCATCCACAAAAGTTTAAAATCCTTATTAAGATAATTCACAATAGTTGCTCCTTTCAGTACTGTTGTCTTCTCATGGGTGTTGTCAATCTTACTTTTTGCTTCCACTAACAAAGTCTCATATGATTTCCATGGCAGCAAATTTCCTTGTAAATCCCAGCAAGAGGGGAGTCCAGCTCTAACTCTTTTATCAAACAGGATATTGAACCTGGAAACTACTTCTTTTATTTCATTCATCTTCTTCTCAACAGTTTTTCTGTAGACATTTTTGATAAACATCTTATTGAAATCCATTGCACACAGTGTTTTGTCCATAAGGTCATGCTCCTTTAGCTCTGCATCAGACTTAGAGTTAATAAAATCTATCATTCTTTTTGCAAACTTGGATCTCTCTAACAATTTCTGCTTATCTTGCATAACCAAACTTTCCATGTCCCTAACAATTGTCTTCTCAACAGAGACAATGACAAGGAATTACCAGATGTTCCTGATAACTTCGATAATTTCATCCCAGAGAAATTTCCTAGCCTAGATTAAAGACATATTACCTTTCATCCTCTCCTTCAATCTTTTAATCTCCTCTTCAACCCATGTTTAAATATCCTTTCTCTATATTTCCTCTAAATTAAAGATAATAGTTTTTGTTAAATACAACATATTGTCTTTAATCTTCCTAAGTATTCTTCACACAACATTTGTATTCAGCACCACATGGCATCTTGAAATTTTCATATCACCTATATGTCAAGGGTTTTAAAAATAATGCTCTTCATACTCCTCAAGATAAAGACACTTTATACAAATGAGTGACATGCATAATCAAACTTTAATGTCTTAGGCACAATTTCTCCACAGCCGAGAAATTGTTTTCCTGAAGGACAACAGTGGGGACATGGTTCCTCCATGATTCGAGATTCACATCTCACCTTACATAGTCCAAAAGCTTATATTTTCAACAGTGAATTTAATCATGCCATGCATCGAGATTGCTAGTGTTGATATCTTTGTTGGATATTGCACAATCAGAGGGAAACCAAAGTAAGACATTCACCCAGATGTTCACCCTCAAACCTTTGTTAATACTAGACCAATAACAAAAAGGGGATTTGAAAAATCAAAATCATGAAAAGTATAGCAGGTCAAAAAGGTCTTGTGCAAACATGCCATAAGAGCTTGCTCAAACACGACAACTTTGCTACCAATAAAGTAAATTTGATGATAATTGTCCACATGAACCCAACCATATTTTATATTAAATGGAACTATTTTGGAGATCGATTTTACAATATGATGCTTTGATTCAATAGTAAGACCCCTTTATCCATGTATCAATAACCTTGAGCCAATGTTTAAAATTCATTGCCTTTAACCAGAGTTGGAAACCCTCACTTAGGGTGCATAAGGCATAGATACAATGAGAGATGAGTATGAAGGTTAGATATAGAGTGTAAAAGGGTTTGATCAAGGTTTATTACCCCCATAAAATCCAAGTTCTGTCACAAAATTACAATCCTTGAAGGGTTCAACCATAAGATTTGAGACCACCTACACACTAGTAGAATGTGCTCTCATATCAAATTTGGGAGACTAGTCTTGTTGTAGGCCATATTCATACTTAAAATATGGACCATAAAATTGTAAGTGGGGACTAGAATACATTATAAGGTCACGACGTCTCCTTGTAAGGTGAAAAAGGAAGCTTATAACTTGCCTTCCATGGTTAATAAATTGGGTATGAGGAATTCCTTAAGGTATCATTTAGGGCTTCTCACCTATACAACCAATGATCTAGGTGGATATTGGCGTCCACCTGCCTATTCCACTTGGACCTCCAACACTGTTTCCGTTCAATTTCCTATTTTCTAGCACAATTTCCTATTTTGGTTGTTTTTGGGTCCTAAACCTCTGGACTCATTTTGAGGCCCTAAATGATGTTTTTTGGGGATCACATTTGGAAGTCATATGTTTGTAGTTGCAAGTTGTTGTCTTTGGATAAAACTTTCTAACCGGTTATCATGCATTCCAAATGGAGATCGTATGCCAAAGTTACAACCCCAGGAAGTTGACGTTCCAAATAACCCCATCAAGGTCCATACCTTTTGGCGCTTCATCTCCTAGGGTTAGGTTTTTGGATGTTTAGGGTTTCCCAATTTTTCTTCATGATAAAAAGGCCTCCAATCCTCATTGTAACATAATTTAGAAAGCATGTAACCGTCACGTCTCTTCTTAAAGATAAACAACCATTGCCCAAGCTAGTTTATTTCCATTCTGCTTGTAAATAGTTTTCAACATTTGTTATTTATTAATTGAAGTTTTGTTTCGTTGTATCTCTGTGTTTTTGTGTAAATTTGTATTTCATTTTGTTTCTTCATAAATATGGATCAACCAACCCATCACTCCATACCTTGGTCCATCAATCCAATGATTTCCTTATCCAAGGAATAATATCTAAGGAAGAATTATGGTAATATAGGGAAGACCTTGAGGAATAATATCCCACTCCTTCATGCCTCAGGAGCCTAAGCCAACTCCTAGATCAAGATTACAAGGAAATTAAGTGGATTAGTGAATATATTTCACTACAACATCATATGGTCTACAAAGATTATAATCCAATTAATCTTCTTATAAAATTTAGAATTTAATTGTAAACCCCAAAAATCAACTCGACATCCTAGCTCCCAATGACAATTTATAAACACTCTTCCATGACCCAATTTATTTATTCATGGTATAAAATCATTATTAAAATCTCATGAACAACATGTAACATAATAATAAACAATAAAGTAGAAACATACACAGTTGAAAAACATCATGTTAAAAACAATTGCATAGACTTATCTGAAAGGAGTTGCCTACAACTAAATAAGGGTGTGCACCTTTCCACCCATCCATAGGCTCATATTAGCCTGTCTTGGCCACAATTGGCCAACCCCTATCCAAGTTATGATATCACTAGGGTAAAAATAAGGTTCTAAAGGGAATTGTCAGTTGTGGAAGCCACTCTCCTTCATAAGAAAACAATAGCAATCACCCTCTACCTGTTGAGAAATCTAGAGGAAGCTAGATTAGGTGATTTCTCTTACTTTGATAACTGCTTTTGATGTATTTTTATTTAAACGTGGTTAGCTTCTTCTTTCACTTAATTATTATTGGTTTTCTATATCATCAAACAGCTACCAAACAATGAAGATCAATGCCACGGGGAGACACAAAATGTAGGCTTTCAGCAAGGGTCAAAACCTCTCCTCTTGAGAGGAAAACGCACAAGAATTCTTCTCTTCTCATAGAATGTTAAGATGACAAATTCCAAGATTTAAGACCCTTGTCAAAGACCCCTCCAAGACAAATTCAAACTTTTTTTTAATGAACTTTTCTTTCAACTACTTTGACCTAGCAACTTCCAACAATTTCAAACTACTTTGACCCAACAACTTCCAACAACTTTGACCCCCAACAACTTGCTGGAAACTTCAACTTGCTCAACAACTTCGACTTTCCCAACAACTTTTTAGCAACTTTGACTTGCCCAACAACTTTCCAGCAACTTCGACTTGCCCAAAAACTTTCCAACAGCTTTGACTTGCATAACAACTTTCCAACACTTCGACTTGCCCAACAACTTTCCAACACTTCAACTTGCCCAACAAATTTCCAGCAACTTCGACTTGCCCAACAACTTTCTAACACTTCGACTTGCCCAACAACTTTCTAGCAACTCGACTTGCCCAACAACTTTAGAAACCCTAACACAAGAGAGAGAGAGGTCCAAAAACTTTGATCTTGCTTTTCTTCTTCTTATCCTTGATTTTCGTCCTTTTCTAGCTTATTTCTTAAGGAGATCAAACTTGCTTGTTGTGTGTCCATATGAGGTCAAGTTCCCTCTTATATATAGGCTTTCCAGGATACAAATTACTTCCATGAGGCCAACTTAATCTTTCATGTAAGCCGACTTGTTTGACAAGGTCTTGGAGGGTCTTTATGACATTTTTTACTCTGCAAAAATTTTCTTTAGAGGATACAACATGCCCAAAGGGGTATTACATGTATTATAATGACTCTTTTGACTTCATAATTCTATGACAAACCTAGAAGCACTCAATGGGTGCTTGACCTACAAATACATTTATCTTTAGCATGAAACCCATGCATCAAGAATGAAAATAATAATTTTCTTTTTCTCATTTAATTAAATATATAAAATCATGATTATAATAGACATTATGAAGACCGAACCTAGTTACATATTTCAACACTCCCTCTTAACTAGGGAGGTATTCATAATCCATACATGGTACTTGGACATCCTCATACTGAATAATTCTCTTAAGAAGAGTCAGATTGGTAAGTCATGTCATAAGCTATTATTTCAGCTTATCTCATTGCATCTCATCATACCAGCTGAAATTGTCACATAGCAAGGCCTTGACTAACAACCCTATCTCTCCACAAGATCAGAGCACAATGACTAATAGACACCATCATCATTGTCTCTTAAGGCACATACCCCCTCCAAATTTTCATAAGGTATGTCCTTCTAGGACAATTCTTGTCTTGGAATAACACATCCTCAAGGAATTTCCTCTTTGACTACTCTTACCTATTGGATGTCCTACCACATCCTTAAAGAGTATCTAAAACTAGATGCTTACCTATTCCTCCATTCTTTCTTCATAACATGAAGACAAGAATGACGTGTCTATCTCTCCCTCTCAACTAGGGAGGATATACTCATTCCAACTCAAGCTCCCTCTTAATTAAGGAATTGCCCAAGCTCCCTCTCAATGACCGAGCTTAACTCAATTGCAGGTTTTATGTGCCTATTGACGTGGCCAGTAGGGACCTCTTACATCTTTGTTACCATCTTCGTTTGCATTACCAGATAGAACTGCCACTGAACTTGGAAAAAATCCGATGAATTTGGGATCAAGAAACTTGCCTTGTCTTTTCCTTTTATTTTACACAACCTGTATTCGTATGTTGGAGGGGCTCAGAGCTCGAGACTCAATTTAAAATTCTGAGTTACCTTTCCCCCTTCTTCCCAATTCCCCCATTAACCCCACATCTCCCCCAGTTATCCACAAAAGTACCCAATTCACATAATGAAGTGATTCAAATTATGAAAGCTATGTTTGCTTCCCTTCATCCCCATTGTATTTTCACTTCATGACGTTTATGAGGATGATGAGTTTTTCCATATGGTAATGGATATGTGCTCAGGCAAAGATCTGTATGAAAGAATCGTCGACAAGAAGAATACAATTCCCTTTTCGGAAGAGGATGTCAAGGTCGTCATCATCCTGCAAAAGCTCATGAAGGCCATCAGTTACTGCCACTCCATCATAATCACCCACCGAGATATAAAACCTAATAACATTCCCTTTGACAATACTTCAAATTTCCTCACTGAAATCAAGCTTGCAGAATTCGGGCAGGTTTCTTATTTCTCTCCCGGAATGCTTATTATGCTTTCCCACTTCCCTTGTCATATGAGGCTATGCAATTTTTGGGTATGGATCCCATGGACAAAATTCTGACATCAATGTATGTGGGGTAAGGATCAATGCAAGCAATGGTCGGTATTGTAATTATGACTGCCTAGACTAAGAGTTGAGTTGTTTTTCGACCTTGTGAGGATGGTGATTATGAAGAAAAACGATGTTTTATTAGTTTTATCTGGTCTAAGAGCATATAGGGGAAAATCATACACGTGGATATATAATTTTCAAATTTTATGAACGGGAATCCTATTTGGTATCAATGGAAAAGAAATGGTATATAAAAGTTTCAAATGTTTTGATAATGGAAAAAGCAAATTTGGTTAAAGAATCATTAATAATTTGACGTTTGAGATTTTTGGTATGAGATGAGGTGATTGTTAAACATTTACTGATGAATGACTGAAAAACATTATATTTGTGATATAAAAATATGGACTTTAAGATACAGTGATGACAAGTCCGCTTTACATGTCCCTTCCTCTTCTTCTTGAAAGGAGAATTTTATTTTGCAAAATGAATAAGTTAAAAAAATTATAATTTTTTTTAATTAATAAAATTGGTTAAAGTTATAATATTATTTAAATAATGAAAATTTTAATGTTGAAATTTTATATTTAAATATATATATATATATTTTTAACTAAAACGGTTATATGATTTTTATTTATCTGGAAACAAATGGGACTTTTTCATGCTGTCCTCCAATACAATGCAGATCTCTGGATACTGCCTCTTTTCCTCTATTACAAATTCAGGGCATTTGAACAAAACTATTTTCGTTAACGAAGATAAGCCCTTTCATGATTGCACTGCCTTTGTTTGCCATTTTGTCCGCTTCACTGTTTAAATTTCTGAGAATATGATAGAATTTGCAGCTGTCAAAGAATTGGAGTACTCTTTTCAGTCTTTCCAACATTTTGTTGAGGCTAGGATTGTTGAATCGATCCCCCATGTTTAAATTTTTTATTATCAACTCTGAATCTCCGAAGACTTGCAGCTTTTTCACTCCTTTATCTCTTGCAATTTGACAGGCTTTGAGAAGTCCTAATAGCTCAGCCTGGTTATTGGACTTCTGTCCTAATCCCCAATAGAAGATGTCTTTAGAGTCGCCGTCCGGAGAGTAGATGACTCCCCCTGCTCCAGCTGTCCCTGGATTCCCTTTTGACGCCCCATCAAAGAAGACTGTGTGTATTTTTTGAGATCTCCACCAGCTCTGAAAGTAGTCCTCTTTATCTCTTAATCGCCATTCCTGATTGTTACTTTGTGGTTTAGGATGGTTTCTGCTCGGATAAGGCACTAGAGATCCTAACCACCTCTTTTCTTCTGGCAGAAGCAAGGAGTCTTCTTTTATATACTGTTGTTGGGCTGCTTCCATCAAAAAGGCCTTAGCTTTTGCAGCTATTTGCAGCGATGTGTGTCTCACCTCATTGAAAATCTGCTGATTACGTGCCAACCAAATCTGCCAGCAAACGTATTTGGGAATCGCTGTCCAGATTCTGCTCCAGAAAGATTTTTGGGGAATTTGATGCGGGTAATGATGCTTCCACGAGGCAAACAGGTCAGCTGCGGAGTTAAAGGAAGGAACAGGTGTCTGCAAATCCATTAATATGAGTCCCCAAACTTCTTGAGCTACGCTGCATTCCATAAATAGATGTTGAGCTGTTTCTGAGTTATTATTGCACATAGCACACCTATGAGGTCCTGCTATTTTTCGCTTCTCCAGGTTATCTCCCGTGAGAATTTTGTTATGGATCAGAGTCCAGCAAAAGAAATTTACCTTTGGAGTGGCAAATGAATCCCAAACACTTTTCCAGAATGTTGATGATTGATTGTTATTTTTTATCCCCTGCAGTACGCGGTAGCCATCTGTTGTGGAGTAAACTCCAGTTTGACCCCAACCCCAGCAGTCTTTTGCGGCTCTATGAACAGGGGCGGCGTCCTCCAAGTATTCTTCCAGCAGTGTTTGTTGATTTTTCAACCTGTTCGGGACTCCAAAGAGGTCCCATCCCTCCCACTCACCACGCTGATTCCACTTCGACAGATCGTAGAGGCGTTTGACTCCCGCACGCTCCAACCAGATTCTTAATTCTGTTATATCCGCTTGATCTGCTAAGGGGGCGTTCCTCATTATACTATCCGTCCATATGTTGATATGTTTGCCACTTCCGGGGATACGATACAGATGCTTTATGAAGTGTTGACTGCTTTTACAACACAGGCTCCAGAGTTGCGTGCTTTTGGCTGTGGACATATGAATTACGTTGCTGAGGTCTTTGCTTATTCCATACTTTAACCGCAGAGTGCTACTGACAGGATGGGTGGGATCGTGGATCAATTTCCACAGGATTTTTCCTCCCAAGGCCAGGTTCACAAGATGAGGGTCTCTTATCTGTAATCCCCCCTCTTCCTTCGTTCTCTTTACGACATCCCAATTCACCAGATGAAATCTTTTTTCACTGCCTTTCCCTCCTTGCCACAAAAATTCTCTGAGAAGTTTGGAGATCTGCTCCATAACATTGCGAGGGGCCAAGAGGAAAGCTGCCTGGAAGATTGGGTACGCTGACAGCACCGATTTGATCAAGATAACTTTGCCACCCTTAGTCAACCAGTAACCCCCCCATGCTGCAATCTTGTTTTTCATTTTTGAGATTATTCCACTCCATAAGGCTCTTTTATTGATTCCAGAGATAATGGGCAGGCCAAGGTAGATGAATCTATCCCATTCTGTGTGTCCTTTGAACCCAAGAATGGATGTTATACCTGCAAGTTCTTGCTGATCTATATTCCAACTAAAAACTTCGCTCTTGTTGTTGTTAACTGCCGCTCCAGTGACTCTGCAATAGCTTCTAAGGACCGTGTCAAATGCTCGGGCTATTCTTGTGGATGCTCCACCTAGGAGGAGTGAATCATCTGCAAAAAGTGCATGATTCGAGGGCTCAGCTCCTATTGTTGTTTTGAGGCCCGGTAAGATACCTGTATCTCTTTCTGCATTGAGCTTTCTGCTTAGTGAGTCTGCCATTAGAATGTACAGATAGGGGGAGAGTGGGCATCCCTGTCGTATGCCTCTCTTAGCTTGAAAAAAGTTTGTTGGACGACCATTAACAAGGGGTGCGATCCATGGATTGTCAATGCAGGCTTTGATGAGTTGAACAAAAGCAGGCGAGAAGCCAAATGTGAGAAGCACTTTGCTAAGGAAATTGCGGTTTACTCTATCAAACGCATTTGCCATGTCTAATTTTATCACCATTCCTTTCTCTTTCCTCTGTTTGCTGGAGTGGATTGTCTCTTGAACCTGGATTACATTATCCAGTATATGTCGACCTTCTACAAAGCCACTTTGGGAGCTGGATATCACCCTTTTTAGCAGTGGCTTAATTCTGTTTGCTAACAATTTGGCCAAGATTTTATAAGACGCATTACACAGCGATATAGGTCGAAATCTGGAAAAAGTTTCTGGGTTGGAGTCTTTGGGGATTAAAGCTAGGTAAGTAGAGTTGGTTCCTCCACCTATCTTGGCTTTTGACATAAATCCTCTTATCATTTTCTGCAGGTCTTCCTTGATAATATGCCAACATGTTTTATAGAAGTGGATTGTGAATCCATCGGGCCCCGGTGCCTTGTCCGCTTCCATGGCCCAAATAACATTTATGATTTCCTTTTCTGTTATGGGTCTGCAGAGGATTGCATTTTCTTCAGGGCTGATGAGTTTGGGAATATTTGAAAGAAGTGCAGCAGTTTCCTCATCATTGCTTTGAGTATCTGGACTGTAGAGATTCTGGAAGTGGGCTTCAGCAGCTGCCTTGACTTGATTGTATCCTTTGCAGACTTGCCCATCTGCTGTTTTAATTTCTGCTATATAATTTCTTGACAGTCTTGCTCTATATTGCCTGTGGAAGAAAGCAGTATTCCGATCTCCCGCCTTTAACCACAGGCTTCTAGATTTTATTCTCCAATATTCTTCCTCCTTTCGGAATGACTGATGTACTGATCGTTGTGCTTGAGTTTCTGTTTCCAACACTTCTGTTGTGATCTCTTTAATTTCCATGTCAGTTTGCAGAGATTGTAATGAATGAACTGCTTCTTTTCTTTGTTCTGTTGGAGTATGGATTGGTTTCTTAATCCAGTCTTTCAAGGCTTGTTTGGTAGCTTTTAACTTTTGCTCCCAAACATAACTAGTTGAACCATTGATGGGTTTGGACCAAGCTTCTTTCACCGTGTCTAAGAAACCCTCTCTCTCAATCCATTGTGGACTGAAACGAAAAGGGATAGGTCCCAGGTCTTCTTCTTCTTCTAGGAGGAGCTGAACTGGCTTATGATCTGATGTAAGTTTAGGTAAAATTTTTGTGATGATGATTTTTTTTTCCATCATTATGGAGCTTTGCACTAGAAAGCGGTCAAGTCTTGCAGATATGTGATCCGAGCCAGTCCGGTTATTGGACCAGGTATATATACCCCGAACTGGGTTGAAATCCAATAGGTCCCAGCTTTGGGAGAGTTCCTCAACCATGGGCAGCAAGGGGTCCCTGCTGTCAATTCCTCCTCTCTTCTCTTTTGCTTTCATAATAATATTTAGATCGCCTGCTATAATGATATTGTTGGGAGCAGATAATTCTAAAAAGGCAGAGAGGCTGTTCCAACATTCTCTTTTTTCAGTATAAGAGACTGGCACATACAGATTAAATAGAGATATAGTTAACTTACTTGTTTTGAGTTTCAATTCCGTGAAGATCCAGTGCTGGGTTGCTTGGGAGTTATTCAGTTGGAAGAGCTCTTCAGACCAAAGGGTTGCCAAGCCCCCGGAGGTGCCTCTTGCACTGACTGCTTTACCTGCTTTTTTATTCCACTTTGTTTTACTGATCTCTAAAAGGGCTTGCCCTTCTAGTTTTGTCTCTTGGAGCATGAGAATTTCTGAGGGTTCATCTTTCAATAGGTCTTTAACAGCCTCGATTTTGGAGGGATTCCCCAGTCCTCTACAATTCCAAGAGACTAACTTCATTATTTATTATTTTGATTGATGAGTCCTCCCTTGGAGGGCTTTGGCCTGGTGTTTCGCCCTATAGACATTTCTATTGTGGGCTGACTTCCTTGTGTTTTGTGTCTTTCTGCCTCCTCCTCCCTTTTTTCCTTTCGGGATTTCCTTCCTGCTTTTTTTGATGGGCGCTCGTAGATTTCATCTTCCGAAGAATCTGAGCTCTCCCTTGGTTTTTTCTTTGCCATATCAGCATATGATAGGTTGATGGGGCTGCCCTGGTTGGATTCGCTCAGGTCTGCTTCCTCTCCCTCTTTGTGCAATGGAGGAGTGTTTTCCTGTTCCTCGTGCTCCTTTGTTGGGTTCACTTGATGGCTCTGATGTTCGCCTTCTATCCCTTTTGATCTTGCTTCCGCTTCTTGGTTTATTTTGGATCTGCTAGTTTCTCCATTCCTATGTTGTTCACTTTGTGTCTCGTTTGGATTTACTTCCTCCTCTTGATTTATTTTGGATCTGCTGGTTTCTCCATTCCTATTGCCTTTTCCTGTGCCTTTTTTTGCATTTGCATTTTTCTGCACTAGGGTCCATTGATCCCCGTTTTGTTTGCCCATTTGATCCTCAGTCTTCTTCTTGCAGTGCTTTGCGAAATGACCATGACCATGGCAGTGTCTGCATTTAAACGGCAACTGCTCATAGTCCAGCTCTTGTACATACGTCCACCCAGCTACTGTAAGTTTGATGGCTTCTGGGAGCCCTTCTTCCAGGTCCACTTCGACACAGATGCGTGCACAGGAATATTGGTCCTTCCTTGCTGCTTGATCTATGTATTTTCCCAGGGCATTCCCTATGATCTGGAGGTGATTCCAACAGTGGAGGGGCAGATGGGGAAGCCTGACCCAAACCGGGACAGCTGAAGGAACGTCTTGAGTGGGATCAAAGTCAGGCGACCATTTGTTTAGGTAAAGGCCCTGAGGGCCCATGAAGTAAGGTCCATTTCTGAAGATTAATCCTTTATCATCTGGGCTTTCGAATACAAAAACAAAGAATCCCTTACCCACGAAGTAGCTTTTGACACCCTCTTTAATGAGAGGCTTCCAGTTCCTTTGAGTCCACTCCTCAACCGTTTTTGGCGATGGCCAGAGGCCTGTGAACTGGCCTATGAGGCCTTTTTCAGCCAGATTCAGGGCAGCTTTGCAAGTATCTTCTTCGGGCAGTGCCACTGATGGGATAGTGTCCATCTTTTTAACAAACCTCTGCATGGTCGCAGAAGGAGGACGCTTGGGGCCAGAAGCCACTAACGACTTGAAGGCCAGGACCTCCGGTGGCAGGGGATCCATGATCCACCCGTATCAGTCCAAACAGAGAAGCGTTACACTGGAACGATCATCTTTACTCACCGCAGAAGATGGCAGAGAAGAGGGGGCAGAGGGCCCACCCCCGATCTGATCAGATAGGATGCCAACGATACCGGCCAGAGCAGCTGAGCACCACTCACCTGCAGCGCCAACGACTTCAGGTCCAGGCCTGAGAGCCTCTCCGGCAGCCCTGAACGCAGTCTGACCTAGCTCGTTTCTTGCAGAGCTCCTCCCGCGCGCGTGAATTGTTTATATTTAAATATTTTAAAAATAATGGTTAGGATAGATTTATGAGTAATAATTTAATTATATTATATTTAATTGTTTAATTGTGAGGAGTGATTCAATAATAAAAACTATTTTCTTTTGTTGTTTTGGTTTTAAAAAGTTTTTGATGGAGTGATTTGGATTGTTTCATTAATTTTAAAAAGTTTTTGATGGAGTGGCTTGGACAAATCTTTGGACTAGGTTGAAAGAGTTAAAAGTTTCTTTGGAGTTGAGGAGTACTATGGCAAGGTTACATTAGAAAGTTATTGTCAAGTTTAAAAACAATGAAGATTAGTAGGGAGAAATTAATGGCAATAGAGTAATTAAGCAAGGTTGTCTCTTGTCCCTAACCAGTTTTGGCATATGTATTAACAAGTTAGAAGATTGTTTGCAAGAAACATGTTTTCTCAACCCAATTTTGGATGGTATAGCCATGAATCTTCTTCTTTACAATGATGATATTGTTCTTATGGTGAGGTGTCTTTATGATCCTCATAAGCAACTAAGAATCCTTGAGGACTTTTGCTCTAATAAGAGTATGATTGTTAACACTCACAAAACAAAGTTTATAATATTTAAATCCAATAAGATCACTTATGATACTTTCATATATGCCAACAATATCTTGGAGGAAGTGGCTTCATACTAATATCTTGGAATTGATGTGCATCTCAAGCTTTACAAGAACTATAACATTGAGAAAATGATAAATGGAGGGTAGAAATCTTATTATAAGCTCCAAAACAATCAAATTTGTAGACCTTTAGATATGGAATAAATAAAAAAACTCCTCTTTGCAACTCTAATTATTCCTATTATTAATGTGGATGTGAAGTTTGGGGATATAGTGTCTCTAGAAAGTCATGGAGAAAAATAGAGCAAACCAAAAAGAAAATGTTAACTTATAATCTCAAAAGTAAAGCTAATATACCCTATCTTATCCTCTTCTTAAAATGGAGCCTTTCCCCCATTTAGGGTAAGTACTTGACGTATACAAACTAGTCAAATAACATGGGAGATAAAACATTTCTCAAAATTGTTTCAAACTCTACCCAAAACCACCTTTCGTTTAAGTGGCAATAGCATAATGTTGGCTTGTGGGGGCCTGATCTAGGTTCAGTGTTAGTTAGCCAAACAAATCCCTAAACTACTGGCCCTTTCGGCATCAGCCTGCAGAGCGCAGACTGAAGTCTCACCCAAAGCAATATGGGGGGATGCTGGAACCAAGTTTTCGCAGCCTTGAGATGGATGTGATGTCGTTTTATTCCAGCTACACCTACCTTCGTGCAGGTTGCTTAACCCTATGTTCCACCCTTCAGTACCTTCGCGAAAGGGTACAATCGTCTTTGACGCAACCCTAACCAGGGGTTGAAGTCCTTTCGCGTTGCTAGGGCAACGAACTGCGATATCCTCCTAACAAGGCTAAGTGTTTTATATTAGATCTTAGATAGCTTCACGTAAACAGATGTCCCTAATTGCGGTCACTTATCCAACACAATTACATAAATTCACGCATAATATAAGCATTATAAGTGAAATTTATACCCAATATAACAAATGCATAAATAGGAAATAAAGACGCAGAAATTGTAGAATACTTCTCTTTATTGATAATTCCGAACAATTATAGACTCGACCCGCCCTGCGCACTCAGCTACAGGGGTCCGCGCACTTAGCTGCGGACTTCTAGGCCTCTGTGCACTCAGTTGCAGAGCCTCTACCTACGCTACGACCCAAAACTTAGACTTCTACTCAGAGCTATCTCTCATACATCATATCTTGCTTTATTTCCTTGCTGCCTCTAACTACTTAGAGATTAGCTCTATTTACAATCCCATGGTCCGCGGAGCATGGGTAGATCTTCTACAGTCGACCATACATTTTAAAAATAAGAGCGGACAACCCTATGACTCTTTAACAACTACGCGCTCCACGATCACAAAATGCGGAGTCTTGATTACAAAATTTGACCAAAATATGGGCTTTTAGCCCCAAAACTGCCCTTGGGGGATCCCGCGCCCAATAGGCCCCCAACATAAACATCGTGACTCGCCCTCGAGTCACTCTGTAGGTGTGGAGATCTTAGCGCGAAGACCTCCCAGCTCCGTTTGGATCACCGCAACGTCGGCAGCGCACTGAGCGGCCACCTGCTGGACTTCTTCCACTCGTTGTTCGGTGACTGCTGCTGAATTGCTGCTCTGAATCTTCTGTTGAGCTGCTTGCAGTTTCGCAAGCTTTCCTTCAATGGAGGTTGTGATCACGTAAGCCTCGTCTATCCATGGCTATAGGTACGCTTTTAAGACTGCTTCTTTATGTCGAGCAGCATCCACCTGTTCCTTGAGCGCCTTTGCCTCCTGCATTCGTGCGAGCCTCTACATAAGGGAAACCGTCTACGTGGTCCCTTTTACCTCGTCATACCTCTGTTGTAGCTCGCGCGCCTTTGTCTCCAGGTGCTCTACATTCGGGTCCTCATGCAGGGTGGTTAGGACCTCGAATGATTGTTCAAACAGCTACATGCAGTCTGCCACTGCACTATCAACCGCCGCCATTGTTGTTGTAACAACAGTGGTACGTTGTTCCCTGACTTCTGGTAGAGTTGAAGGCTGGGTCTTCAACTACAATTCAGCGATCTGCAGGTTCAGCTCTAGTTGAACCCTGGCCATCTCTGCTCAAGCGTCGCACACCCTTGTGGCTAACTTGCGGACATGCGCCTCCACCGGTTCTTCTGCCTGAATGTCTAACTCTAGGACCATTCGACAAGCTTCCTCTACTACCTGCATAATCTTCTTGTTCTGCTCCACTACCTCATTGCGCTGCAGGCCCAACTGCTCAATGTTGATGCGCTGCAGGCCCAACTGCTCAATGTTGATGCGCTGCAGGCCCAACTGCTCAATGTTGATGCGCTGCACGCTCATCACCTGTAGAGCACGAATCTCCCAGGCCCTGAGTTTTGCGGTGACTCCATCCTGTAAGAGGTAGAGCGTCTCCCAATGGAGCGCGACCATGTTCTCTGTAGTAAGTGCCCCATCTGGTAACACTATCGTGTTGGTCACCCTTGTGCACAACATCTCCTCGGCAGCTGAATTGCCGATCGCGAGGCTGGTGGACACTGTGCCAGCTTGTGGAGTGCGTACCTGCAACTCCTGCAACTCTATCCAGACAACCCCCAATACCAACTGCTGCTACTCTTCGAACTGTTGGAGGGCCTTCGTGATGACATCCCTCACGTTTCTTCGATATCATGCAAATCCCCCTTAGTGAGGGTGATTGGGTCAAAGGATGCCTTTGATGCCTTTGTTTTCTTTCGTGGCACTGCTTGCTCTCGCAGTCGCAGTCACTTGAGTTGGGTGGATGTCGTCTGTGGATCCATGCCACCTTGTTTTTCTCTGTTTTTGCCTCCATTCCAAGTGAATGTGACTTCTGTCCTCCACACTCTTCTCCTCTTGCTTTTTATTGTTCTGCCAATTTCGAGGCGTCGCGCACTTCCTGGGCCTTAGCCGTTGCTTCCTCCTTTCTGCGCTTCTCCGTCGGCTGTGCCATTCCGAGCTTTGTCTCTTCTTCTTGCGCTACGCGGCAGACTTATCTATTTCCATCGCGGAGCCTGCTGGAGCGCGCCATTCCAACGGCCAAGACTCAAGGACTGCAAAAATTACATCATCAGTCGCTAGGTACAGTAGGTTATGCCATGTCTTTGTGGGGTCCTTCCGCGCCCTGATAAAAACATGGTGGAAATCTGCTTTGAACTCTGTAAAGCTCTTTAAACTGGCGTATACAGTGGGCGACAACCACGGCTTTCAATTGATCCCCATCCTGATGCTCATCTCCATTAAGACCCAAAATATCTTGCTTTCTTTTATCCGCTGCGCGTCCTTGGTCGCCCACAGTGAAGTGTACTTCGCTGCCTCTGGAAGGTCCGGTACGACCGAAGGGAATTGGCTGTCTTTGGGCAAATCCCATGCCACCATTACGATCGACAATAGGAGCCACGTGTAGTGAAACATTTTTCCCTGCTCCTGTGCCTCGCAACAATTTGTAAGGAACTTGCCGCATAGATAATTCACCCAATTAAACTGGAATCCTTCAGCGCATTGGGCCGCTAGTGCAATCACAGGCGTAGGCAATCATCCGTGCGACACTTTCGCATCACTTTCATTGCTAGTATTTGTGTCACGACCTTGACTGTGTGGTTGTTAATGCTAGAGATGGCATATCCTCACTTCTTCTTCTCCAACTTGAACTTCGTCTTCATCGCTTCTGTGAGGGCCAACTAACCACCTTTTCCTTCTAAAATATTGGCTGGATCCTCCCCTGAGTAAGGCAGTCGTGTGATTCGATGAATCAAGTGGTCTATGATGGGAATGGGCTCCTTGATCGGCAAACACCCATCATGCACCAAGCAGAGTAGTTACCTAATGACAAAGACGGTCACTGGGGCGTGGTGGTAATGCGGCACCCAGAGCAGGTTTAGCAACCCGGCTTTCTCTATACCCCTGGGTCATTTGCGCAGCTCCAATTCAATCATTTCAACCATGGCGTCAATTCGCCGACGCATTAGCTGCTTAGTTGCTAAATGCGGGAATTTCTCATGATCCGCGAGGTCCCAATCTTCAAACTTCAGTATAGGAATTCACCCTAAGTGTGGCCCCTCAAAAACAATATTATCTGGGAGCAACATGGTTTGCAGATATCTCTTGCTCTCATCTATGTCCTCGGTACTTTGGCCTTTTCCTTGCATGGAGGAACATATTTTGGCAGCCTGGTAATAGGGTCCGCACCCTAGGTTTCAACTAACATTTCTTCATCCTCTTCTTCCACCAGGATTTCTTCAGATTCCTCCTTATCGGCCTCCAAATTAATGGCCTTCCCATTTTCCTGCAGGATGAGCTTGGTCCTCTATGGGTTTCTTGGTGAGACACACACCAGTATCATAGCCTGCTTATCCTTCTTAGGTCTCGATGTTCTGGGCGATTTAGGGACCTCAACTATTATTCCGGCGCTCTCTGGGGCTTCTACTACCGCAATTTCTTGCACGACTTCCTCAGCTGTCACTACTCTTGTGTCCATGGCTTCTACAGGTGCTGACATAACGCTATTCCACAATTCTTGTAGTGTCTCTGGTAGTTGCTCAAATAATGAATTCGCTTTCAGAGTCTCGAATAGGTCTCGGTTCATGTATACTTGAGTGCGCAACAACTCAGTTCTCAAATTTCCAAGTGTTTTTCGCTGGACAACCACTTGTAATTTATAAGGCCTTTTGAATTCAAATTCGACCGTTCCCCCCACATTCGGCCCATTAATGCTAGATTGGCGACATATTTTCAAGAATCTAACCCATAAATATCGCCTTAAATGCCTGCCGCCCACTCCATTTGGCCTCAAACCAACCATCAAATCGTGAATAGTGACTTTAACGGTCACTTTCCAGCGGACCTGCGCGTTAGCTCAGCTGTCTTCGCGGTGTCGCAGACCCTGTGACACTTCGTTGCATCACGCAGTCCTGAAATCGCGTAGCGTCTAGGCAGTGTAGTTTATAGTCCCGTGCCTCCTTTCAGCTACCTAGAGCACTAAGATTTTTCTTCTGTCGGCCAGTCAGATGGCCGAGCCACCTGTGTATGGCTTCAAATGACTGCCATTTAGTTTTCCTGGGAAGGGATCTCCATTCAACTTAACCAACTGGACCGTGCCATCGTCGGTAATCTCCTTAATAACATATGGACCTAACCAGTGCATCCTGAATTTTCCGGGGAATTTATCAAACTTACTGTCATACAACAACACAAAGTTATTCACCTTAAAGGTGCGCAACTTAATATGTCGGTCATACCATGCCTTTTCGCGCTACTTTTGGACCTGCTGGTGAAATCCAGCCAAAAATCTCTCTTCTTTGAGCTCATCCAACTGCGCGAGCCTCTCTTCCAAGGCTCTGTGATCCATCATACATGTGAGCATTACTATGCATAGACTAGGCACGATGTATTCCATAGGCATTACAGCTTCAACCCTGTATACCAGCCTAAAGGGTGTCTGTCCTGTTAACTTCTTACACATCGTCGGATAAACCCATAATATTGCAGGTATGCGTAGGTCCCAATCACTTTGCTGAGCATTGCATACCTTGGTCAGCACATTTTCAAGCACTTTGTTGAATGCCTCCACTGTCCCGTTAGCTTGTGGGTGATAAGGTGTGCTCTTTTGGTGATACACCTGAAATTCCTCTGTTAGTGCGCTGATTGTCTCATTCAGGAAGTGCGTACCTCAATCGCTCATCAAGATCTTTGGACATCCAAATCGCATCAATACATGTTCAAATAGAAACTTTACGACCATCATGCCCGTGCAATATTTTATCGGCTGTGCTTTTGCCCAACGAGTCAAGTACTCTGTCGCAATGATAATGTACCTCATGCCTATCTTTCCTTGGGGCTGAATAGGTCCTATAAAATCTATTGCCCACTTTTCAAAAGGTTGCAACGTCATTTGTGGATTCAAAGGTATTTCATCCCTCCGCAATGGCCTACCTGTTCTTTGACATACGTCACACACCTTGTAATATGCTTTTGAATCCCGATGAAGGGTTGGCAACCAAAACCCGGCACGTAGAATCTTTTATGCAGTTGCTCTCCCTGCATAATGTCCTCCCGCGGTGCCCCCATGAGTGTCTGCGAGGATGCTACTTCGTTCAAACTTAGGTACATACCTTTGCAGTATCTCATCAGTCCCCATCTTGTATAGGTGCCCAACAATGATAGAGAAATTTGCTGCGTGCACCACTAATTCTTTCTTTTGCTGGACAAAGTATCCTTCCGGCTCGGTTCTAGTTGTTAGGAAGTGTATTATATCCTCAAAATGTTCATCCGCAACGTGCACAACAAAGAGTTGTGCTTCAGGTAATCCTTCTTCCAAATTAGTGGGTTCCTCCCCAATCTCAATGCATGACAGGTGGTCAGGTCCCACATTCAATTGTCTAGATTTATAACAACTTCAAAATCGTATTCTTGGAACAATAAGAGCCATCTGCATATGCGCCCCCCCAACACAGGCTTATTGACCAGGTACTTTAGTGTGGAGTATAGGTGCACCTGCTCAGGTTGGGGATTTTCTCCATGGGCCTGCGTCCATTTGGCCAGATACATGCGCAAATCATTCTGACCATCGTACTTGTCTGTCAGTGGCATCTTAGGCTTCCCAAATTGTGTTCACATCATTTTCCTACATTCGCGCCAATCATCGAAACTTCCCTTGTGCGTACCCCACCATCTTGCGGGCATAGTGCGCAGTGCCCAGTCTAAGGCCTAGAAGCGTTGTTTTTCTGGCACCTCCCTTTCAAACACATCCAAAAAGATATCTACCTCACTCAGTCCATCATAATTAGGCATATTTCTTTCTTCTAACGACACATAGTGCAACAACTGGGTCATCATGTTGCAATTCAGCGTAGTTACTTCGTGTAATTGATTCTGCCAACATTCTATTTCTTTGTTGGAGTTCGAAGTGCATGAACTCTCGTGATCCCACGTAATCCTTCCATCCACGGTGGGATTCACCCAGTCTTGGTCGTGCACCGTTATCTTATAGATGCATTCTAGATCATCATCACTCTCATAGTCGCGGATTGGTTCCATATAGCGCGATCCTTCAGCTAGATCCAGGGGTATTATTACACGTAGTGATTTCTTCTCAAAGATCATCTTTCGCTTCTTCAGATTGATTACCTCGTTCATATCAGTAGCCCAGTCAATTCCCAAGAGTGCAGGGTAGGGATTGCTGTCATCAACAATCTCTATTACTTCAAAATCTGCCAGCGCGCTTGCTCCCTCAATATCCATGGTCACTCCCTACAGCCGCCCCATGGGTATGATTTTCTGCTAATTTGCCATCCTTAGCTGAATTGGAGACCATTGCAACACAGGTCTCCCCATTCGCTCCCATGTTTTCTTCGGTAGAACGTTCACATCTGATCCCAAATCTAAAATGACTTGATCCATTTCGGATTCTCCAATCTGCTTGGTGAGTCTCATTTCATGCCTCGTCCTTGTCTTATGCTTTCCGATCTTATGGACTACGCGTGGTTCACCTGGCGCAGTCCCAACACATCTATTGATAAGTTCCTGTAACCCTTTCATAGCCTTACTGTCGCATAGTAACTTCATATAGGTTTCCAGGAAAGTTGTGAGCATAGAGGGGTCCATCTCCGGCTCAGGCTTATCCTTGCTTCCTGAAGTGGAGGCCTTAGCGAAGCTCTTCTTAGCTTCCATGAATGCTTCACGAGCACACTCCAAATCGAACTCAACTTCTTTTGTCGGGGTTTGTGAACCCATGTACTGTCTTCCAGCTGTTTCCCCTTGTCATCTCCCATCGCGATTCCACTCCGAAGCACTATATTTAAGTTCGGGTTTTCCTCGCGCAGCTCAGATCTCATCCTCTACAGGTTCTGAGTCGGGGGAGTGGTAGTGCCCCTTTGTCTCGTATCCTAGCTATCAGTGCAAGACAATATTTTGTTTCATGATACAACATGCAATACTTGCATGACGGGCGCGTTGGATTAGTGCAATCATGGGCATAATGTCCTGGCCCTCCGCAATTGTAGCAAATCAACTCTCCTCAACCTCTACCAGGTCCTCTTCCGCCTCAGCCTCGTCCGTGCCCCTGAAATCTTGTCTGCGCCATCCCCGCATTCTGGTCAAGGGGCCGCGTTTCGGCTTGAACCCTGTAGGTGGGTGTTTTATCCATCATCAATTCATAGCTCCTGCAGATACGCTCATCATGTTCTACTGATCTGCAAAAGTTGCAGAACAAGTGTTGCGACATTTTCTCATACTTCTGTAGCAAGTGACAGTTATCCGTGGCATGTTTTCTAACTACCTGACAGATAGCGCACCATAAAGCAGGTGTCGCGCTAGGTCCTGCTTGAGCTTCTAGCCTTAAAGGCATCAGTCCTCCTCCTGCAAGGTAATTTGTAAAGATCGGGCAGTGGTCTTTGTCATGACCCTGACTCTTGCATTTCACACACCATACCTCTTCGTGTACCTCTGGTCGAACCGTCTTATCCTGCTTCAGACTTTGCATCTCAAGGCACAGATTCTTTAGTTGCACGTGGATCTGCTGAACTCCTAGATTAGGATCTTGCATCGGGGTCTCATGTAGTCTCATGGAAATCTCCAAGGCCTCTGCCTAAGTTGTTATCTTCTGCTACGACAACGCACTTCTTAAGTGTGGTAGTAGTGAAGCCACAAACCACTCGCGATGTTGTCCATCCGTCAAATTCATGTTGGCTTCGCGGATCGTACATTTCAGCCTTTGATCTAGTTCCCAAGGCGTCTTGCCTGGTAGCATAATCGACTGCACTTCAGATTTAGGCCTGCTAAATTCCTTATTTAGTGCTGCTTGGATGTCCACTACTCTAGCATTCGGGTTGTTGTTAGAGTACTTAATATACTAGGTTAGCGCGCGATCTTGCAGAGCACTAACCAGCATCACCTTCTTTATATGATCATCTGTAACACCTCGAGCTTCCCATACAACCCTCAAAACGAACTAGAATTGGTCCGGATCCTCATTTCCCAAACCTTTGAACAGAGGCAAATTAATTATGTTTTCCATACTGAATCATGGTGGTGCTGGAGGTGGTACGGGTGAAGTTGGAGGTGATGGCGATGAAGATTGAGGTGGTGTGGGCAGAGGTGGTATTCACGAAAATCCCTATCTTATCAACTGAATAGCACTTCGTGGAGATACCTTCGCTATCCCTTCTTTGTCCCTTTGCAGTGGTGAAATCAAGGGGCTATACTCCCGATCCTTATTTCCTTCGTTTCTATAACTTTTTCCGCTTCGTGTAGTCCCAAACATCAAGGTAGCTGCATAACCCATTTTTCGCACAACAACATTTTAATCCAAGTATTCAGAGATTTAATGTACTTACATCGCGTCCTTTGAAAAAGCATCGCTCCGCCTCGCTATAACTGACTGAGGTGTCGACTGCGAACTTAGTAACAAATCCTCCTATGATGCGATTGAGCCAATGATTGACAGCGCGCACGATCTTATTCTCCGGTGCTTCTAACCTTTGCACTAGCTCTGGGGTCCACACAATAGGACCATCAAGTTTCCACCTTCCTTGGCTATCTACTAGCTTCGTGATCCACTCGTATAGCTCAGTAGGAAAGGAGGCGAAAAATATTTCATGGATCTCCGTATACAGGTATCAGTCCAACCACTGTTCTTTTGACAATCGCGGGTTTTTGTTTTCTTGTGTTGCGAACTCATGAATCCTTCTGTCCAACCAGCCTTCGATTTCTTTCTTAGTTGGATTCCAGTGATACGACATCACACATCTCTCATGTAGATTCCGGTCCCAGCAACAGAACCATTTGTTGGCTTGTGGGGGCCTAACCTAGGTTCAACATTAGTTAGCCAAACAAATCCCTACACTACTAGCCCTTTCGGCATCAGCCCGCGGAGCGTGGACTGAAGTCTCACCCGAAGCAGTATGGGGGGATGTTGGAACCAAGTTTCCGCACCCTTGAGATGGATGTGATGTCGTTTTATTCCAGCTATACCTGCCTTCGTGCAGGTTGCTTAACCCTCTGTTCCACCCTTCAGTACCTTCGCGAAAGGGTACAATCATCTTCCGTGCAACCCTAACCAGGGTTGAAGTCCTTTCGCGCTGCTAGGGCAGCGAACTGCGATATCTTCCTAACTAGGCTAAGTGTTTATTTATTATCAGATCTTACTTAGCTTTGCATAAACAGATATCCCTACTTGCGGTCACTTATCCAACACAATTACATACATTCGCGCATCATATAAGCATTATAAGTGAAATTTATACTCAATATAACGGATGCATAAATAGGAAATAAAGATGTAGAGATTATAGAATACTTCTCTTTATTGATAATTCCGAACAATTATAGACTCGACCCGCCCTGCACACTCAGCTGTAGGGGTCTGCGCACTCAGCTGCAGAGTTCTAGGCCTCTGCACACTCAGCTGCAGAGCCTCTACCTACGCTACGACCCAAAACTTAGACTTCTACTCAGAGCTATCTCTCATACATCATATCTTGCTTGATTCCCTTGCTGCCTCTAACTACTTAGAGCTTAGCTCTATTTATACAATCCCATGGTCCACGGACCATGGGTAGATTTTCTACAACCGATGTTACATTTTCAAAATAAGGGTGGACAACCCTATGACTCTTTAACAACTACGCGCTCCATGACCACAAAATGCGGAGTCTTTACATTTAGATTACAAACTTTGACCAAAATATGAGCTTTTAGCCCCAAAACTGCCCTTGGGGGATCCGACGCCCAACACATAAGGATGCTCAATATTGGCTCAATCATTGGGGAATAAAAGAAGAGATCACATGCAAAATAAAGACAATATTAAAATAAGTATCCATCTAGATTCAAGGAGAAATTGTGGTGCGAACAAAGAGTTAGGGAAAAACAATATAGGATATTGAAAAACAAAATAGGATATTATAAGGAGGTGATGAAATCTAACCAAAAAAGTAAAAGTATCTCTTTATTTTGACTAATGTAAAGATGAAAATCAACATTGCCATAATAAGAACAAATTCTCAGGAGTTTCATAGTGGGACAATTCCCAATAAATTGTGGGATGAAAAACTCTTTCATTTTTTGACACATTAGATGAGATGATGTAATGAAGCCTTCGCTCAAGGAATAATATTAATAAAATTAAACTAGTAACAAAAAGTAAAAATAAAAGTAACAATTAATAAAAAAATGTTTATAACTTTATTAATAAAAACAAAATTACAATTGAGTTGAATATATTTATTACTTTTATTACATTTATTACATTTACTTTTTATTATAGTTTTAATTAAGTTCACATTATTATTATTATTAATTAATCCTCACTATTGTTAAAAATATTTGGTGCATATAGTATCTGTGTAATAACTAGCATAGCCATATAAATTAAATGGTTGGTAAACATCTATAGACATTAAAAAAAACATACATTTCACATTGTCAAAATAAAAATAAAAATAAAAAACACAAAATTATAGCTTTATTTTAAATAATAATAATACTTGTTAAGTATAAAAAGAATTAATATATCATTTAAACATATATACATGTAATATTTAAGTTCTTGGTAGCTTCATAATGCCTTCTACATGAGCTTGGTGTCTTAGCATGTAGGAAATGGTTGATTGCCTCTTTAGGTACTTGCTTTGTAGAGTAAGTGGTTTATGACCTCTTTCCTAAGTTTAACTTAAGAAAAGTACAAAAATTAAACTCAATTAATTATTGTGGACTATTAAGCCAAAGTACTAAGGATAAATAATAAAATTATTTAAGTGACTTAGGTATGATCCCAATTGTGTTCAAATGACACAAGATTTAATCTCGAACGTCAATCACTTAGGAGATTACGGTTAGGGATTTGACTTGATGAAGTTATAAAATAAGCCTAAGGGAGAGATGAAGGCACACAAGTGGAGGAAGTGATTTTCTCTAGAGTGAGAGGCTCAACTAGATTGAAGAAAAGGGAGGAAGAGTGTAGGAAAACTTTGGAAGTTCAAGAAATTTAGAGGTCGAGTAGCTAATGTAAAAATGAGGCCAAGTTGTGGAGAGGTCAATTTATCCAATGGGTTGATTTTCTTGAGTGCACAAGAGTCGTATGAGGAGGAAAGAAGAGGGTCAATTTCATGGTGGTGGAGGCCGAGTTTCTCCAAGGTTGAATTCTTCAGGAGGTCAATTTTTTTGTGGGTTGAGTTTTCCAGTGGGGGTAAGTTACAGGTTCCAACAATGCATTCTTTTGTGTATTTTTCTCTATGGGTCTAGGCCCAATTTTTTTCGAGGATTTTAATGAAGGAGAATTGTTATTGGTATATACTTACTATTGCGATGTAATTGATCTCTCTGATTTTATTTTTTCACTGCAAATATTTTATTTCAAAAGTTAAATACCAATGATTTTATTTTCATAGCAATTCAAAATTTTATTTAATAATTTTCTAGGAATAAAAATTGTTAATGTATAAATAAATCTAGACTAGTATTGGAAATTTAACATGGTATCAAAGCTACATAAATTCTGAAGGAGAGGTCTAAGATCACAAGGCTTTTAGAACTACAAGTTATTCCTTTTTACATGATTTATTTATTTATTTTGCAACTAGGGTTTTGTGACCAAGGTTGATTTGTGAAATGACATCAATGAGCTTGAGATATAAAGATAGGTTGGATGGGGCTACTAATTTTAGTCCATGGAATGAGTGGATCACTATTGTTCTGAAAATGAATGGTTTGTGGGATTTTGAAAACATAGTGATCCAGGTTCCTTCTGACCCTACCCTAGTAGCCAAGGAAAATATGAAGGATGTGAAAGCGATGGGTATTATCAAGGATGGTGTGAGGGATCATATAATTCCTCACATAATAGGTAAGGACACAACACATAAGATGTGGGAAACCTTAACCAGTCTTTATCAGAGTAAAAATGAGAATAGGATAATGGTGTTGCAGGAGAAGTTGAGTAGCATTCGAATGAACAGATCAAAGACTATAACCTCATATCTCACCGGGATCTAACAGGCTCGTGATGAGTGAGTTGTGGGAGAATCTATGAGTGATTTGGATCTAGTGAAGGTAGCTCTAAAGGGATGCACTAAGCAATGGACCACCTTTGTAGAGGGGATCCTTGTTGGACAACAACTTTCTAATTGGAGCTGGTTGTGGGATGACTTCACCTAGAAATAAATTTGGGAGAGTTCAATAACTAGTGGACAACGTAGGAGTGGCGGTTTGGGATGAGAAACTTTCTCTTTTTATGCAAGTGAAGAAGGGCAAGGGGAAGGCCAAACAGAGCCAAGATGGAGGAGGATATTCACAAAGTACAAAGGAGAAGGACATGACCAAAGTAAAATGCTTTGAATGTTGTATGTTTGGTCACTTTTCTGAAAAATTCTTGAACAAGAAGAAGGGAAAGGGAAATATGTCTATAACAACCACAATAAAGATGGATGAGTTGGCTAAGAAGTTCGAGAAGAACTTTTACTTGGTGTCGTGCATTTCTGACAACAATATGAGAGGGATGTGGTTTGTGTATAATGTAGCATCTCGTCACATGATTGGATCTCGAGATATATTCATTAACATGACTAAAGAGCTTAGAGATCTACATGTGGAGCTTAGAGACAACAACAAGTATGCAATAGAGGGCACTGGTAGTATTGATTTTTAAATGGACTCAGGTATTTGTTAGAGGCAAAGATGTGCAACAAACAAATAAACAATATACACAGCAAATAACCATACACAGGAGACAACAGATTAACGTGGTTCACCCAACCAATCTGGGCTACGTCCACCAAACATAGGCATCGACAATTCTTTATTATCAAACAGGAGATTACAAAATAATCAATTTCCTCACAAACTCTCACTCAACAAACAATCTGTATGGATACCTGTTTTATAGCTAAGAGAATCTAACTGCCTCATAAATCCTCTCACATCAAATATAGGATGCATTAACTCTCTCCCAACAACCTGGAGCTAATCTAGCAACAAATTCCTATTGTTGTCACACACTGAGATTTTTGCCTATTTTTATAAAACAGAAAATCTCAACAATCTCCACCTTGACAACAATTAGCCTGATACCCTGTTTGTTTATTATTTTATCTTTTCTGCAAGCCAAGAGAAGCCAAACACCAACGTAGCTTCTCTAACAAAACTGGTTTCGTGAACATGTCTGCACAATTCTCCTTTGTATGCACCTTTTCAAGAGAGACTCCCCTTTCAGTGATAACCTGTCTTACAAAATGGTACTTGATCGGTATATGCTTTGATTTACTATGATAGGCCGGATTCTTAGCCAAATGTATTGCACTTTGACTATCACAAAATAACATGATGTTGTCCTGCAGCCTACCAAACTCACCAAACAAACCTTTCAACCAAATTGCTTCTTTGCAAGCATGAGAAGCAACAATGTATTCTGCTTCAGTAGTGGATAAAGCAACAATATTCTGCAACTTTGACATCCAACTAATTTCTCCACCTGCAAGAGTAAAGACATACCCTAATGTTGACCTTCTCTTATCCAAATCACTTGCAAAATCGGAATCAACATACCAGCAAACAAATTCACTACTCTTATTGTAAGTGATACAATAACTACTTGTGCCTCTCAAATACCGAAGCACCCATTTCACTGCTGACCAGTGTTCTTTACCCGGATTTTCCATATACCTGCTGACAACCCCAACTGCATGTGAAATATCTGGTCGCGTACACACCATCGCATACATTAAACACCCTACTACATTAGCATATGGAATTCGAGACATAAATTCCTTTTCTTCATCTGAATTAGGACATAAACTCGAAGAAAGCTTGAAATGGGAAGCGAAAGGGACTGACACAGGCTTCACATTATTCATACCAAACCTCAAAAGTATTTTCTCAATATACTTTTGTTGTGATAGCCATAGCTTACCATTGCTCCTGTCTCTGAAAATCTCCATGCCCAAAATCTGTCTTGCTGCTCCTAGATCTTTCATATCAAATGTCCTTGCCATCTGAGCCTTCAACCTGTTGATTTCTTCTATGCTTTTGCTTTCTAAAAGCATATCGTCAACATACAATACCAATATAATGAATATGCCATTATTTAACTGTTTAAAATAAACACAATGATCATATTCACTTCTAACATATTTCTGACTCAACATGAAAGAATCAAACTTCTTATACCACTGCCGAGGTGACTACTTTAGGCCATATAATGACTTCTTGAGCCTGCAGACAAATTTCTCATTGCGATGCTGAACAAACCCTTCCGGTTGTTCCATATAAATTTCCTCATCTAAGTCTCCATGTAGAAATGCAGTCTTAACATCTAACTGCTGCAACTCTAAATCAAGCAAAGCCACTAATGCTAACACAATTCTAATTGAAACAATTTTAACCACTGGTGAAAAAATCTCATGAAAGTCAATGCCGACTTTCTGAGAAAACCCTTTTGCAACCAGCCTCGCTTTGTACCTGTCTTCCGTATCATTCACACCCCGTTTCAGCTTGAAAACCCATTTACACCCTACAGTTTTCCTGTCTTTCGGAAGCTCAACCAGATCCCATGTGCCATTCTTACCTAAGGCCATCATTTCGTCCTTCATGGCTGCTTTCCACTTGTCACTTTTCGAACCTTCTATTGCTTCCTGATAGCACAGAGGTTCATCGTCATTAGCAGTAAATGCAACAGAAGTGACATAATCATCATACCTTCTCGGTGGCCGTTTGATTCTTGTTGACCTCCTTAAGGATGTTTCTGGCGCTTCCTCGATTGGTTGACTACCATCTGTAGGAACTTTCTTGATCAGAGTAGACTGTTCATGATTATACCGTCATGCTGATGTTCATGATGTATCGACCTGGTCATCATGTTCATGATTATCTGAAACCTGATATCTAAACCTGTTCATGACTAGTATCTGATAGGTCATCATGACTATCATTAGAAATGCTATCAAACTGAATGTGCTGAAAGTCAGATACATCATCCTGTTTCAATCTACTATCTACATCTAACTGTACAGAGAGATTCATTAAACTTACATCTCTGTTGATGATGATTTTGCGAGTAGTAGGATCCCACAATCTATATCCCTTTGTTCCAACACCATACCCAACAAAGATATACCTTTTTGACTTTGGATCTAATTTAGTTCGCTGATGTTTAGGCACTAGAGCATATGCATCACAACCAAACACTCTGAGTTTAGAATAGTCACAAGGGTGACCTTTCCATACCTCTTGAGGAATCTTGCAGCCTATCGCCGTCGATGGAGATCGGTTTATCACATAACAAGTTGTTGCCACCGCTTCCGTCCACAACTCCTTTTGCAACCCAGCGTTACTCAGCATACTCCTTGCTCTCTCTAGAAGAGTCCTATTCATGCGTTCAACAACTCCATTTTGCTGAGGAGTATAAACCGTGGTCTTATGTCTCTCGATCCCTGCATCCTTGCAATAGCTGTCAAACTCCTTGGAAGTAAACTCACCACCATTGTCAGTTCTTAAACATTTTATTGTTCTACCAGTGCTGTTTTCTACCAATGCTCTAAACTGCTTGAAAACTGAAAAAACATCAGACTTCCTTTTCAACATGTAGACCCACACTTTCCTAGAAAAGTCATCAATAAATGATACAAAATAAGACGAGCCACCATATGAGGTTGTAGGGGCTGGTCCCCAAACATCTGAATGGATATAATCAAGTATGCCTTTACTAGTATGTTTGCCTGTTTTAAATTTTTGCTTACTTTGTTTTCCAAACAGACAATGCTTACAGAAATCTAACTTTCCAGACTTTAGATTTGGAAGTAACTTGCGATCAGCCAAAATTTTTAACCCTCTTTCACTCATATGCCCCAATCTTTGATGCCATAAGTGAATGGAACTACTGTCATGTTCAGACACCGTAGACACATAATCTGACCCTGTACTTCCTTCTAACTGAAATAGATTTCCTACCTTCTTAGCTTTCATAACTAGTAAAATACCTTTGTAAATTTTCATTACTCCACCTTGAATTACAGTTTTATATCCATTTGAATCAAGTGCTCCTAATGAAATCAAATTTTTCCTTAAATCTGGTACATGCCTCACATCAGTTAACATTTTAGTTGTCCCATCAAACATTTGTAGTTGTATACTCCCAATTCCCACAATATTACATGTTACATCATTACCCATGTACACAACACCATCATCAATTGATTTATATGTCTTAAACCAGTCTTTATGAATACACATGTGGTTTGATGCGCCGAAATCTAACAACCAATGTTTACCATGATTTGACACATTAACTGATAATACTTCATCACTCATACCTGAACCTGATGCCGAACCTGTATCTGTCGTATTTGCCTCCTTCTTCTCTGTCGAAGAATCTTCTTTAGAAGTTTACTGTTGTCGCTTCCAGCAGTCCTTCTTTAAATGTCCTGATTTGCCACAAAACCAACACTTTACCTTACTCTTCTTCCCTTTCGACTTTGAACGTGAGTCGCTCGGTCCTACTGGAGTGTCTTTTCTTTCGAACGACCTC